>CM065474.1:21210951-21657679 GCA_032872505.1 Leptopilina syphax
TAAACGCGTTTTTCTCAAAATAACGTTTTTCTTAAATTGCGGACAGTTTATATCTGAATCTACTAAACCGATTTTAATAAATGATAACTCGTTTTGTTTGTTAGCAAGTCCTGTGTGCCAATTTACCAGAAAATGGTCAAAAAATTTTAAAAAAACATTTTTGCAGACTAGAAAAATACTGAAAAACATAGTGTATTTTTAAACAAATTATTAAAACATATGCAATTTTTTTATTTTAGTCGATTTTTCATTATTGGTGGTAGATTTCTATGTAAGACACCTTTTTTTAAAAAAGCAATTTGGATTTTTTGTTTCCGATTTGTCAATCTTGAGATAAACTGTCCGCAATTGGACAACTAACTTTTTGGAGTTTCGATCTGAATGCTGTCTGCAGATTATGATATTAAATAAAAATTAAAAACAAACTATTATTTTTATTCTCTAAATATGTTCTAATATAGGCAAAAAAGTTTTTTAAATATTTATAATAAAAGACCTAAGAATTTCTTTTTTAATTTGGCCTTTTAAGAGCCTTCTAAAGTGTAGTAGTACCTTTATAAATGATACTGTCATTGCTAAACTGCTGCAGCAATAATGCCCATCTGTTAGCAACTAAAGTAAACTACCATAAGCAGTCTACATTATCAATAGCGCACGATTTGAAAAAATTATGCAGAGATAAGAAGCAATTAGCTGCCTTGTCCCGTTCTCTTCTACGTTTAAATAAATAATATACACTCCCGCTCAATAACTTTTGCCCACCCTACAGCGATTGAAGGCTTTACAAAAAGTTTTGTATTTTGTTTATTATTAAAGATAAAAAGCTCAAAAAGGTCTCTTTTTAAAGCTCTTTTCCTGAGCTTTAACACTGTATAAAACAAAAATTAAAAAAATTAATTTGTTAATGTTTAAAAAATGTTATTGCAACATAAAATTTTTCGTTTTTTTTTGTTTTTTTTAAAGTGATACAGTTTGATAGGAAATGGTCGCATTTTAATCCCACATATATTTTCTGAAAGCTAGTTTTATCACCTTTAAAATGCATTTTTTAAAAATTTTATACGATAATTTTTAAGAAAAATATGATTTTTTGTTTAAAAAAATAGCCATTTTTTTCAATTGTTGATAACTCTAAAACGGTTACTTTAGGAAAAAATTTTTAAGAACATAAATTATTCCTTTTTATGTGCAGAATTACAAAAAAAATATTAAAAATTTTTTATTTAAAAAAATTTTTTTGACTTTTTTTGAAAAAAAGAATTTTTTTCAATTGTTGATAACTCAAAAACGGTTACTTTAGGAAAAAATTTTTAAAAACTTAAATTATTCCTTTTTATGTGCAGAATTAAAAAAAATTCTTGTTGTAGTAAGTGTAAAAAGCGAGTTTCTACAATTAAAACTAAAAAATATAAAAAATGAAAAAATTATTTTTTTCAAAAAAACTCAAAAAAAATTTTTGGAAAAAAAAATTTTTAATATTTTTTTTCTAATTCTGCACATAAAAAGGAATAATTTATGTTCTAAAAATTTTTTTCCTAAAGTAACCGTTTTTGAGTTATAAATAATTGAAAAAAAAAATTTTTTTTCAAAAAAAGTCAAAAAAATTTTTTTGAAAAAAAAATTTTTAATATTTTTTTTCTAATTCTGCACATAAAAAGGAATAATTTATGTTCTTAAAAATTTTTTCCTAAAGTAACCGTTTTTGAGTTATTAACAATTGAAAAAATGGCTATTTTTTTAAACAAAAAATCATATTTTTCTTAAAAATTATCGTATAAAATTTTTAGAAAATGCATTTTAAAGGTGATAAAACTAGCTTTCAGAAAATATATGTAGGATTAAAATGCGACCATTTCCTATCAAACTGTATCACTTTAAAAAAAACAAAAAAAACGAAAAATTTTATGTTGCAATAACATTTTTTAAACATTAACAAATTAATTATTTAATTTTTGTTTTATACAGTGTTAAAGCTCAGGAAAAGAGCTTTAAAAAGAGACCTTTTTGAGCTTTTTATCTTTAATAATAAACAAAATACAAAACTTTTTGTAAAGCCTTCAATCGCTGTAGGGTGGGCAAAAGTTATTGAGCGGGAGTGTATACACATAACATTTTTCTACGAAAATTCTCCCAGTGTGTCCGAAACAATATGTACAGCCCTGAAAAAGTAGTAAGGGGGCGTGACGTAGGCAACCGTCAAAGTGAAGGATAGGAGAAGGGGAAATTTCGGGCTGATCCGTGATTGTGGAGGATTGACTGTATTTGGTTTTTTACAAAAATTGGTATTATTTATATTTTCTTGAGTTCGCTGCTCAAGAGGGACATACGAAGAACGGGCAGAAAACGTAGACGAAATCCTTTGCATAGGGGATTTGAAGAAAAGAGAACACGCTACAGCAGCAAAAAGGAAAACTAATAAAGAATTGAGCTTAGTTCTATCTAGTCTAAAATACCAAACAGCCCTTATAATAGCTACAGGATGTACAAAATCCGCTCGTGCAACCTCCTCGTGGTGTACATCGGATAATGCTAATGCCGACGGTCCATTCCTAATGTCAGCGAACTCAAGAACATACAAATACCAAGTTTCATAAAAATTCGACAATTTTTTAAAAATTCATCCGCCATTTTGAATTTAATAATTCTGACGTTAAATTCGTAATCAGCGACCCCGAAAACTTCCGAGTAACAAGATTCAAGCAAATCTGTCATTATTTAAAAAAGTTCTCCTGTCACTTAAAATCCGCTATGTTTTTTGAGGTTATGTCAAAATCCTGACGTGATGGAGCAAAACGGACTTCAGATTCGTGTTCAGCGCATCAAAATACAGTAGAACCCGGTTAATACGATTCTGTAGGAACCGCGCTAAGAATGCGTCTTATGCGGGAAAACGTATTAGGTGGGAAATAAAATGTATGTCTTTAATTGCAGAGACCACCATAAATGAGCGTTTTAAGCGGAAAATCGTATTAAACGGGATCGTATTAACCGGGTTCTACTGTACATAAAGAAACAGTGGTCTCATTCCCCGGCCCGGGTACTTTTTTGTGTGGCTGTAATAATAAAAATTAAAAAATCATATGACAATATTCAATATGTTTGATTTAGCTTAGGGGTTGGTTTTGAGGTAAGGATTGGGTAAAAAATTGAATATGGTAAGATGTTAAAAGATATTACAATTATTCAAAGATTAATTTTAGAAAATTGACATTTTTTAAATTTAATTGATATTTTTTAACCCCTTAACTGCCGGCTGAAAAATACTAAATGTGCCCAGAATGACAAGAATAAAAAATCGTCCAATTTGTCTGAAACTTGTTACTCAAGGGTTTTTGGGTTCGCTGATTACGAACCTGATGTCGGTTTTTCAAAATTCAAAATGGCGATCCAATATGGCGGACGAATTTTTGAAAATTGATCAAAATTACCTGAAAATTGTTACTCGTGGGGTTTCGGGATTCCTGACTACGAATATGATGATGGTTTTTTTAAATTCAAAATGGCGGATCCAATATGGCGGACATTTTTTTTTTAATTTTAGATTCGCTTGAAAATTATCATTAGGGGGTTTTCGGGGTCGCTGATGATGAATTCGATGTCAGATTTTAAAAATTAAAAATTGCGGATCCAATATGGTAGACTTTTTTTTTTAATTTTGTATTCGCTTAAAACTTGTCACTCGGGGATTTTTGGGGTCGCTGATGACGATTTCTATGTCAGTTTTTCAAAATTCAAAATGGAAGATCCATTATGTCGGATATTTTTTTTTTTAATTTTGGATTTTTTTGAAAATTATCACTCGGGGGTTTTCGGGGTCACTGATGACGAATCGGATGTCTATTTTTAAAAATTCAAAATGTCGGATCCAATATGGCAGAAATTTTTTAAAAAAATTTTTGTGTTTATCATAGAAGCAGAACAAATTTTACAAATGCCGGTTTCATAGAACAGCTATGAAGAGAGTGCAAAAATTGAAATTCCATTGAAATTTTCTAATGCATTTCACCTTTCCAATAAGTTCATGGGTGAAGTGGATCTCCACGGTATGCCATATTAAATCTGCAATTTTAAATTTTAAAATACTGACATCGGATTCGTCATCAGCGACCCTGAAAACCCCCGAATGATAATTTTCAAGCGAATCCAAAATTTTTTTAAAAAATGTCTGCCATATTGGATCCGCTATTTTGGATTTTGAAAAATTATCATCATATTCGTAATCAGCGACCCCGACAACTCCCGAGTAACAAATTTTAGGTAAATTGGATCAATTTTTAAAAAAGTTATCTGTCATATAGGATCCGTCATTTTGAATATTGAAAAACCGTCAACATATTCGTAATCAGCGACCACAAAAACCCCTGAGTAACAAATTTCAGGTAAATTGGATCAATTTTTAAAAAAGTCATCCTCCATATTGGATCCGCCATTTTGGATTTTGAAAAATCATCATCATATTCGTAATCAGCGACCCCGAAAACCCTAGAGTAATAGATTTCAGGCGATTTTAGACATTTTTAAAATAAAAATGCATTGTATTGTCCATGTGAAAGATTTTGAAAAATTTGCTAAAAGTGTTGTTTTTAAAAATTTATAACATTTTTATAATTCTTTAAATTTAAAAACAGAAACGTGCGTCGCATTCTGCATAGCGTTGAATTTTTAGAAATCATTTTATTGTTAATTTTTAGCCATTTTTGACTTTTTTACATCAATTTTTATCATGGCAAAGATTGTCAGTTTTCCGGCAGTCAGAGCAAAGTCCGAAATGGCAAAGATCTTTGCCATCGGCAGTCAAGGGGTTAAGTTAATTGAAATAGGGGTAGAGTTTTGGCTTTAAAAATTAGACCAGAAATAGTAGTAAAGGCAATTTTAAACACATCTAAGGGTTTTGGCTATGTCTTTTGTAATCTGGCCTACTCTGCAGGGCACATGGTGGTATTTTTTACAATTTACCGTTAAAAAATGTCTACAGCCTACAATTTTTAATTGATTGGAGTGTTCTTTGCTTTAAATTAAAGGGGAATAAATTCTTAAGGCATCCCTTGAGGCAGATTTTTGAAATTTTAATTGTTTATAATATTTATTTTTAACCAAAGTTTTTGAAACTTCTTACTCATAGTATGCATCTTTTTATGGAAAAGATCGAGAAATAGTTTACATAATGAATATGCACTAAGTTTGAAAAAAATGAAATTGTCAATCTTCTTTCCGACACTGGTTTTTAATTAATTCTGTATAATAAACAGTTATTCTGGCTTTTTTCTTTTTTGATATTTAACAAAACTTGTACACTATTTTCATAACTTTAGAGAACAATGATAAGATGATGTTCATTTAATAATGGGTTGTTTTTTTAAGAAGCTTTACTAATAACCTTAATGTTTTTCGAAATGAATTACAGAGATGCTTTACTGACAAGTGTGATAAATAGTGCGACCTCTTTTGCGGCTGGATTCGTAATTTTTTCTGTTTTGGGATACATGGCACACGAAAGTGGAAAATCAATTCAAGAAGTGGCAACTGAAGGACCAGGGCTAGTTTTCGTCGTTTACCCGGCAGCAATCGCAACTATGCCTGGTTCCATGTTTTGGGCTCTCATTTTCTTTTTGATGCTTCTTACTCTTGGTCTTGATAGTTCTGTAAGTTTTTTCCTTAAAAAATCTTTTTCTTAAAAAAACTACAGTTAGAACCAACCAAAGCTTAACATAGCATAAGAATTCTTTTTGTTAAACTTCAATAAATATAATAAAGAGCCACAAACAAATTGTATATCACATTAATTATAGTTAAACTTTATATGATACCTTTCGGTTTTTTGCCAAAAAATAACAAGTAAATTATTTATAAAAATTAAATTTTACATCCAATTAAAAAATCCATATGTACTTCCAAAGTTTATAGTAAACAGTTTGTAAAATTTCTTTACATTTTGTTTCAGGATTTAAACTTTTCAAGAAACCTTTCCGGCCATTAAAAAAGTCGATTTTGAATATGAAATTCACCGCCGCCATTTTGTTATTAAATTATATATAAAAATTGTTTTTCCACACTTATTAAAGTGTATATTTAACAAACCCTAAAAAAATCCTATTCTATTTTAAATTTTCTCAAAAGAAATTATCAAAGATATAGGTCTCTTCTTCTGACTCTAGAGTGGTGTTACTCCTTGCTATCGGCTCAAAAAGAACAGGCTCCTGACTTTGAAAGATCACAACGCAGGTAAAAAAAATCAAAGAGAGTAAAGACAAAGTGTAATACGTAGCTTAATCATCTAGTCGTTCATATACAAAATTTCATAACCCAAAAAAATTTTTTGTTTAAGTTATAGATTTTTAATTGAAAAAAATACGTGGTTTTTTCATGATTTTGAGAATAGCCTACTTTAAAAGCATGTAGCTCATTTCAAAAATATCCAATCGACATACTGATTTTTTTTATAATATTTGTATCTGTCTTAAATATATAGTGGAGAATTTTTTTAATTTCTTTATTAACTTTCGGAGATTATTTAAATCAAAAATTAAAAGTTATGTCTCTTGCGATCAGAAGCACAGATTTGAAATGAAATGCAAATTATGCATAAGTTTTTCCTTAGATAAAAACAATTTTAAAAAACTTGTAAAAAATTTTGTTTAATAATTATTTATGAAAATGTTTTTTGTTTTTTGCTTTATTACTCCATTAAAGCAAGGTGCAGTCGGACATAAAACCCTTTAGTTAAGAGTAGAGAATTGTATAACAGTAGTAAACTACCGCACTTTTTCATATGATACAGTGCCGCCCAACAGGATTTGCCCACCCTATCACAGTTGAAGGTGTTACAAAAAGTTTTATATTTTGATTTCTAATAAAGATATCAAGGTTTGTAAGGTCTCATTTTAAAGCTTATATCATCTACTTTAACAATATTTAAAGAATAAATTAAAAAAAAATTTATTGTTTAATTACTGTTTAAAAAAACAAACTTTTCAATTTTTTTTTGCTAATTTCAAACAAATGTAGTTTTTTAACAAGTAATCGTAAATTAATTATGTATAACGCATTTTAAAGATGATTTTATCACCTTTAAAATGCATTTTTAAAAATTGTCGTACCATTTTTTTTAAGAAAGTTATTATCATTTGTTTAAAAAAACAGCCCTTTTTGAATAATTCGTATTTTGAAAACGGTTAATTTTTTTGGAAAAAGTTTAAGACAAAAAATGTTCATTTATTTATGTTATTTACAACTTTAATGACTTTTTTTAGGGGATCTAGCAGTGCTATAGGAAGAAGGACCTTTGAACACAATAGTACATTGGGCTTCGTCCATAAATTACGTCACACTTTTTAGGGGGGAGGGGGTCCATGAAAATGTGACTAATTGTGACAAAGGGAGGGTGGGGACCTTTAAATAATAATTATGTCACACTTTATACTCTATTTATTATAATGAGAAAATTGTAATAAATAAAAATATCAAATATATTTCTTGTTTTTAAAATATTAAAAAGTGTACCTACTAATTATATAAGTAACTTTATTGGGTGTACTTCCCAATAAGGGGGACCTGCGATTTAAGTAAAACTTGGTATACCAACGTATTTTGATGCGCTGATTACGAAAATGATAATGAAAATTGGCGCAAATTTGATGTTCATGTTGAAAATCATTAAAAAAAACCATAAAATTGTGGTTTTTTGCGTATAATTCGTAAAAAACAAAGGATATACTTCCGAAAAGCAAAAGCGCATACCTCCGATATTAATGAAAGTTGGATTACTTACGTAATTTTGTGCCCTGATCACGAAAATCATAGTAAAAATTGTCGACTAGGACATCTTCATAGTACATACGCTGTACCACAAATGCATTAAAGTCATCATAACTTTGAAACTAATACATATTACAAAAAATTTTAAATTCTTAGCTCTAGTAAAACTCTTCCAGCAGATAATTAAAAAAAACAAAAGTAAAAAAATAATAATAAATAAATAAAATAATAATAAATAAAAAAGTGTCAAGATACATTTCCTCCTATGACGGACGAAAAAATTAAAAAAAATTAATCAGATTGTTACTCGGGGGTTTTTGGGGTCGCTGATTACGAATATGAAGTCAAAATTGCAAAATTCAAAATGGCGGATCCAATATGGAGGACAAAAAAATAAAAAATAATGGGATTGACATTAAATTTGATGCTTTGGGTATTTGGGGTTTCTGAGGTTAAAATGTTAAGAATCATAATAGTGGATCTAATAGGGCGAATTATGTTTAATAAAAGTAAGAAATTTAATCCATTTGTGAAAGGAAACCTGCAACGCTTGACTCGAACGAAAAAGAACAGATGAAAATCAGCTGGCCAATCAATAAAAACAATTGACAACCCTGGAGCGCATGACTTGAATGAAAAAGAACAAATGATAGTCAGCTGGTAACAATATTCAAGTAAATCCTATTTAATTTTTAATTCTCGTCCGCCATTTTGAATTTTGCAATTTTGACTTCATATTCGCAATCAGCGACCCCAAAAACCCCCGAGTAACAAGTTTTATATAAATCTTATTTTTTTATTTATTTAAGAAAGGTAAAAATAAAAATAATAAATAATAATAAATAATAAATAATAAATAAATAATAAATAAATAATAAATAATAAATACAAATATTTTTAAACACAAAAAGTTATCAAGGAGGAAATCAATTAAATTTTGATTAAAAAAAAATTTTTAACCCAAGGTGAACGACTCCTTCCTCCTCCATATAAAAGAAGAGAAAAATTTACAAATATTTTTAAACACAAAAAATTATGATTAATCCAATCCAACGAATTATACACATAAAACCAGAATTTTATGGATTTGTATGGTTTTCACCATGAACATCAATTCCTCTTATTCGGAAGTAATCCACTTTATTTATGTAAAATTAGACGAATTGTGACGTTATTTAGAGGAAGGGGGTTCCTTCAGATGTTACGCAGTGTGACAAAGGGTAGGGAGGGGGTCAAAAATGGGCTAAAAACGTGTGACGTAATTTATGGACGAAGCCTTGTGCAATGAGGACGCAAAGCGCAAGTTTCTCGTCCGAGCTTGATTTTGCAGTACGAGACGAAGCCGAGTACTGTAAACAAGCGAGGACGAGAAATGCGTGCGTCCGAGGTACACACGACATTTTATACAAAACGAGAATGTAATCCGCGGTTACTCGGTGCGTTTTAAGAGGTAAAGCATACTTTGCGTCTCAAAAACGCGCCAAGAAAGCGGGGATTACATACTTGTTTTGTATAAAATATATTTCTTTTGCTTGTAACACTTCTAAATCAGGTAATTTAAAAGTAAAGTCATAATTATATAATTGATAAGTGACTTATTTAAATATTATCTGCTTTATATTTAATTTTTAATTTAATTTAATATTTAATACAATTAATAATTGAATTTTTAATTGAATTATATATTCTATTTTTAATTCGATTTGCAAAATAGATTTACGTTAGCCTACACCTTGTTTTAATGGTGTAATAAAGCAAAAAACGAAAAAAATTTACGTAAATAATTATCAATCACAATTTTTTTACAAGTTTTTTCAAATTGTTTTTATCTAAAGAAAAATTAATGCATACACTGAGAGACCTTTTGGACTGCAGCGGAACAACGTATGAGATAGCAGCTCCACTATGGTTTTAGTGCGCTGCGATACAATTTTGGGCGCGTGACAGTTTAAAATGTTGGTGAGAAGCTCACCGAAATACTGGGGATGCCGTCATTGGTTTGCAGCTAATCAACTTTTGGACTGTCACGCGCCCAAAATTGTACCGCACCAACCCAAAAGTATAGTCCTGTAGCGTACCACCAAAATGGTCAGTAGCAGCCTATCGAAAGTCTGCTGCTGACCCAAAGGTCTCTCAGTGTAATTTGCGTTTTATTTCAAATCTGTGCTTCTGATCGCAAGAGAGGTAACTTTTTATTTCTGATTTAAATAATCTACCAAAGTTAATAAAGAAATTAAAACAATTCTCCACTATATATTTAAGAAAGATACAAATATTATAGAAAAAAATCAGTATGTCGATTAAATATTTTTGAAATGAGCTACATGCTTTCAAAGTAGGCTATTCTCAAAATCATGAAAAAAACCACGTATTTTTTTCAATTAAAAATCTATAACTTAAACAAAAAATTTTTTGGGTTATGAAATTTTGTATATGAACGATTAGATAATTAAGCTACGTATTACAGTTTGTCTTAATTCTCTATGATTTTTTTAACTGCGTTGTGAGCTTTCAAAGTCAGGGGGCTGTTCTTTTTGTGCCGATAGTAGGGGAGATTACCGTTCTAAATGGTGAAAAATACATGAAGTTTAGGAATTTTTTTTTCATATACATAAATATTTTTGGAATTTTGTTTTTTTTATACAAATAGTACATAAGGGCAATTCCACGTGAGATTTTAGTCAACCTCTTAAAATCGTCCAAAAATATTTTTTTTTCTATTCTGTATCGGAAAAAAACATATACGTATGTTACAAACCAGAATAATTTATTAACTTTCGGACTTTTAAGGTGGTTCTTTATTCTTAATTTGTGGAGGCACCAAGCTGCCAGGTTAAGAAGTTGAATTTACCTTAACTCTGTTTAAATCTTGTGGGATCGTTGTTTTCTTTCTTCTAAGTAGTTGCCGTCAAATCACGCCTGAATTAATTAGGTATTAATGTAAAGGAAATAAATAACAGTCTAATAGCAGTCAAACGAAATAAATGAATCGTGTCTGTTAGAAAAGTGTGGGGAACAGAATCAGAGAAATCAAAATTAAGTTCATATGTTATTCTTTAGTAAAGTTTATTTTATCAATCGGTCTCAATTTAAAATTTACATATTAAAAGCAACCAGATCTGAAACGCGGGTAAACTATACACTCAGCAGAATTCAATTTAATAAAAATATATGCAAGTTCACAAATTGGAACTATACAGTTACTTACAAAATATCCTTAATTTCTACCACGATAGATACACGGAAAAAATAATAGCACAAGAGATGCGCCAAACAGTAAGACAAGTCGTGTGCGTTAATTCAGCGCGTCTGGTGTGCCTTTTTGGAACAGCAGACAAACTTTGTCGGTGCAGACGCTGTGCTTATAAAATGTACAAGCTGTAAAGCACAGCGCCTGCGCCAAACTAAGTATGTCTGCTGTTCCAACAAGGCACACCAGACGCGCTGAATTAACGCACACGACTTGTCCTACTGTATGGCACATCTCTTGTGCTATTCTTTTTTCCGTGTAGAGAGAGAGAAAATGTCGTCATGATCATATGTCCTTCTTTCCAGCGAGGGCTAATTCCTTAGTTGTTTTTGAATAATTACAACTCGATGGTTTCTTATTCAGTAAAATGATTGTATGTCCGTACAGTGAGGTACCAACTTGTCAACAAAGATAGTTATTAATTACTGCACTGTTAAGTTCGTACTATATTTTTGACGTAACAGTTCAGGGATTTACCCGATCAATGGGGATACCTCATCTGATTACATCTCAATAGTTTCTTTGTAGCTTCACAAAATTGACGTCTCCAGCACTAAGTAAAACAACCACTCTTTGCCCGTTATGTTCGTACTGTATTTTGTCTGACAGAATGAGAATTAAAATTTTTCTTTTAATACCATCTGCCTGCGACTCAACAGATTTCTTTTGATAAATTTTTTTTTGTTCAAACTATTACGTCACCGGTCTTTCAGTAGGTGCCACCCGAAGGAAAACTATACACACCGCAAATACTGTATAAGATTAAACCCGAATCTTTACCGAATTTATATTGTAAATTATCACTATTTCCGTGAATGGTGAGCGCCGTTCAGTATGAGACGGACCACCCCACCTTCGTTTCCGAATTTGTACTTATTCTTGAGACAATTTTATTTTTTACATCCGCGCGAATCTCACAGATGGTCGACCTCGCGATAACCCGGTGCAGGGACTTGTCTGTCACGAAGAAGCGATTTTCATTGCAGGTACACCAGTTTTGTTCAAGCAGATCGACACTCTCAAGGTGGGAGATTAAGGTGTTGGACGTTTTTAATTGGTCAGTGGAAATGAAATAATGTGCATAAAATTTCTTTATTGCAACTATCAGTAGCTCGTTTGTGCCATAGCAACTCAAGCCAGCGAGTTTTATTCTGTTGACTCAGCTAGTTAAAACAAATTTAAAGGAAATGGCTTTTGAGAAATACTTTTGGATATTTGACACATCCTTTGTAAATTAAAACTTCAACTTGGTTTTTTATTACCAAGTTAAACTACCTCACACTCGTTCTATGCGAATATGCCCTAAGATGTTTCACACATTCTTAGCCTTTTTAAAGCCCTTTTTGCTTGTAATGCAATAGAACTTTTATTAACCTTGAGGAGTCGTTTTATTTACTTGGAATTTCTTTCTTTTTCTTTTAATAGGATTCTGGAATAGATAATAAATAGGAAAGAGGGATAATCGACATGCTAGACCAAATGATATATCCGCAATGCAAATTTATTTCCGGAAGCCGACACAACTGCGGTACTCTTTAGTTTTTAATTTGAAAATAAAAAAACTATTAAGTTTCCTTAATTTAAATCGAATGGAATTTAGTTCTTAGAAAAATAAATAATTTTAAATACGGATTGTAATACAATTCTGCTTTCATAATGAAATCAGACAAACGATCATTCACGACAGAGTTCTCACTCTAGTTAGCCTATTGCATTATTTCAGTATCCTCTTTCAAAAAATGATTACGCTGCACAAGTTTGAAATTGTATTAGAATGGTGAGATGTTTTTTTTATTCATTGCAATCCTTTAGGGCTTCGTCCATAAATTACGTCACACTTTTTAGGGGGGAGGGGTCCATGAAAATGTGACTAATTGTGACAAAGAGAGGGTGGGGACCTTTTATTTTGTTATGTCACACTTTATACTCTATTTATTATAATGAGAAAATTGTAATAAATAAAAAAATAAAATATATTTCTTGTTTTTAAAATATTAAAAAGTGTACCTACTAATTATATAAGTAACTTTATTGGGTGTACTTCCGAATAAGGGGGACCTGCGATTTAAATAAAACTTGGTATACCAACGTATTTTGATGCGCTGATTACGAAAATGATAATGAAAATTGGCGCACATTTGATGTTCATGTTGAAAATCATAAAAAAAAACCATAAAATTGTGGTTTTTTGCGTATAATTCGTTAAAAACAAAGGATATACTTCCGAAAAGCAAAAGCGCATACCTCCGATATTAATGAAAGTTGGATTACTTACGTAATTTTGTGCCCTGATCACGAAAATCATAGTAAAAATTGTCGACTAGGACATCTTCATAGTAAAAACCATAAAGAAACATCATAAAATTGTGGTTTTTTTACGTTTAACCCTTTAACGCCCAGTGGTACATACGCTGAACCACAAATGCATTAAAGTCTTCATAACTTTGAAACTAATACATATTACTAAAAATTTTAAATTCTTAGCTCTAGTAAAACTCTTCCAGCAGATAATTAAAAAAAACAAAAGTTAAAAAATAATAATAAATAAAAAAAGTGTCAAGATACATTTCCTCCTATGACGGACGAAAAAATTAAAAAAAATTAATCAGATTGTTACTCGGGGGTTTTTGGGGTCGCTGATTACGAATATGAAGTCAAAATTGCAAAATTCAAAATAGCGGATCCAATATGGCGGACGAGAAAATAAAAAATAATGGGATTTATCTGAAACTTGTCACTCGGGGGTTTTTGGGGTCGCTGATTACGAATAAGAAGTCAAAATTGCAAAATTAAAAATGGCGGATCCAATATGGAGGACAAAAAAATAAAAAATAATGGGATTTATATGAAATTTGTCACTTAGGTGTTTTTGGGGTCTCTGATTACGAATATGAAGTCAAAATTGCAAAATTCAAAATGGCGGATCCAATATGGAGGACAAAAAAATAAAAAATAATGTGATTGACATTAAATTTGATGCTTTGGGTTTTTGGGGTTTCTGAGGTTAAAATGTTAAGAATCATAATAGTGAATCTAATAGGGCGAATTATGTTTAATAAAAGTAAGAAATTTAATCCATTTGTGAAAGGAAACCTGGAACGCTTGACTCGAAACGAAAAAGAACAAATGAAAACGAAGCCTAGGCAACTTGGTTTTAAAATTTATAATATTATTTATTTATTATATTATATGGGTGATTTGCACGTAACTGTAATATTTGTCGGCGTCACAAAAAACACATTCAAAATAAAAAATTTTTGCTTGGGTATGGATACATTTCACAGGTATATATAAAACCTATTCGCAACCACAAATATGTACAAATAGATATTTTAATTTTTTGTAAATTGCGGAATTTCTTCCAAAATTTCAGCTCCGTGGCGTGTCCGTTTTTTAAAATTTTAAGTTAAAATTCAGAAATTTTATTAAAAACGCCGAAACTAGAAACGAGAATTTTTGTAATATGAATTATGTATATAGGTGAACAATTTGTACATATAATGCATCTTCTAATACTTCTTATAAAATTATAAAATGTAAAATAGTTTTGTCCACAAATTTTTTCAATTTTGTAATAAGGTTTTTTTCCCTATAATTTAACTGTTTATGGCACATTTTAATGTTATCTGAGAATAACAATCTAAAATAAGATCCATTAGCAACAAATATCAGTAAAAAAAAGGTTCAAAAATTGGAAGTTCTACACTCAAAAACAATTTTTTTTGTAAAAATGTGAAGGTCACAAAAAAAGTGATCAGTACCGTGGTATTACTATTCTTTTAATCTAAACACTCTCTGTTGTAATTATTACGATTTTTTTTGAAGATTACAATAGAAACAAATTATCTGCCCGAAGAAAAGAATTATTTTGCAGAATTGTCGGAGTTAGGTTAGTTTAAATGTCAAGTTTCAGCTCCGTGGTGTCACATAAAATATCAGCTCCGTGGCGCCTGTGGCGTACAGTGGGAAGGTGCAAATTCATGGATCAACATTTGCTACAATAACACATATTATAAGAAGAGGACAAACATAGTTGTGTCCTTTTATATTTCAGGGCTTCAACAACCGTTGACTTATTAAAAAACACCTTATTATTCGAAAAAACACGCCTTTACTTTTGGTGCTTAATTTAAAATGTCTTTATGTCAACCATGCAGAAGCACAGTATTACTGCTGATCGTAACGCTTTTATTTGTGAATACTTTTCTGAAATTAGTTTTATGCGCTAATTTCATAATGTTATGAAAATAAAATTCTCTGGTTATGTCAAGCTGATAGTAAATAGTAAATATTTTTGCTGAGGCTATTTTGTGCATCAAAATGCTTTTTTTAACTCAGTAATTTATTCAAATTCAGAATTAAAAGAAAATCAACTTTTGATTATGTTATACTTCCTTCTAAAGGTTTCCTATGAGTTAGTCAATGAAATAAATTTTTTTGTCGGAGTTGTAGTCATTTAAAGTTGTGCACAAAATAGACCCCGGGATGGGGCTACTTTGTGCATTGATCTTTCTGTTTTTATAATGTTACGTAAACATTTTTTTGATCCTTTCTTATTTATTAAATCTTTTGTGTAGATATTTCAGAGTAAATGAAAAAAGAATAAGATATTAAACAAAAATTTTGTAAATATTATACAACAAAATGTAAAATAAAACATTAAGATTTTGCTAAAATTATGATTCATTAAAAATTAACAACCTTTCTTCAAATTTTATATTACTCAGAAAATAAATAACACTTTTTCTTTTTAAATATACATTTTACAATAATACATTATAATCATTATAATACTATCATTTAAACACATGTAAATAACTTTGAATCTCATCATTTCAATAGGAGCTTTTTTAAACGTTTTGAATATGATATTTTTCAAAAACTTAAAATTAATATTTTAAGGTTAAATAAATAACAATTTAATATCTAATACACTTTTCAAGTTATTAGAGAAACGAGAGAAATAGTTTTAAAACTAATTTCAAAAACTTATAAATATTAATTAAAGTTAATTTTTTGTCGTTATGTTGCTTACCGGTTGAAGTTTTAATCGTTTTAAGGATTTTAATTAACTTACACTACCGTCCAAAAGTATCAGGACAATTACATTCGACTCTATGAAAAAACATGCCATTACTTTTTCAATTATATCTCGGAAATAAAAGGTGGTACAAAAAAAACTTAAATACGGTTAGAAAACTAATTAAATTCTGCGTAAAATAAGCCATCTTTGAAGTCAATTCGTTAATTATTTTTTGAGTTGTAGAGTGAGAAAGAAATAAAAAAAATTATCAAATTTTCTCATTTTTGTCTCTTGACTTCAACTTTTTCAAAAATCTAGAAAAATTTATATAAAATTTTTCTAAAAACACAGAAATCTTCGTTAGAATTTAAGCTTAAAAATAAGCCTTCGAAAATTAAAAAAGGTTCATCCGTTTTCGATATATCATTAAAAATGTGAAGCAGTGTTTCGACCGATTGCTGCATTGAAATTCAACTATGACGACTCGATTCTGGCTTCGGGCGGCAGCGAAAGAGAGAAAACAGGGACGAATTTTTGCTGGAGAATAATAAATAATGATGTTTTACGAGTAATATAAAGAAACTCAAAAGTTCATCGTTCCCCCGCATGAATTCGTTCCTGTTTTCTCTCTCATTCGCTGCCGCGCGAAGCCACAATTGAGTCGTCACAGTTGAATTTCAATGCACCAATCGGTCGAAACACGGCTTCACATTTTTAATGATATATCAAAGCCGGATTAACCTTTTTTAATTTTCGAAGACTTACTTTAAAGCTGAAATTCTAACGAAGATTTCTGTGTTTTTAAAAAAATTCTATCTAAATTTTTCTACATTTTTGAAAAAGTTGAAATCAAGAGACAAAAATGATAAAATTTGATAATTTTTTTATTTCTTTCTCACTCTACAACTCAAAAAACAGTTAACGAAATGACTTCAAAGACGGCTTATTTTACGCAGAATTCAATCAGCTTTCTGACCGTATTTAAGTTTTTTTTGTACCTCCTTTTATTTCCGAGATATGATTGAAAAAGTGATGGCATGTTTTTTATAGAGTCAAAGGTAATCGTCCTGATACTTTTGGACGGTAGTGTATTTTTGGTTTTTTGACAAAAAAGTTCTTTTTAATAATTTTATATATTAAATACCTCGCGTACATAAAGTGACCCCAGTTGACGGCAGTATTATTCAATGTATATATATATATAGGGTGGTCAGCTCCGTGGCAGCCAATTTTCGAAAATTTGTTATAATTTTTTTAAAATTATAGCTGTAGTAAAATCGTTCAAATAACAACTATATTATGCCCTTATGATAAGGAAAAGTCATATTTAACATTAAAAAAACAAAATTTTTTTTCTTTTAAAACTGATCTTGAAATTGCACAGTTACGTGAAAATCACCCATATTCTAATTTTATTTATTTTAGAAAAAGTGAGGTACGTAACAACGTATTTTTTATTTTTGTTTAATTGTCCAAATTTTCGAGATATGAATTTTCGAAATTTTGGATTTTTAATTGTAGACCTATATTCAGTAGCTTATAAGTCCGAAAATATTGAGTTTAGGAAAAAGTTGTCAAAGAATGAAAGTTTTATTTTGCTTTTGACTTTTATGAAATGAAAACAAAAATTTTTTTTTATAAACAAATTAATTTTTTTTAACTTTTGGCCGGATTTTGTTTTTATTTTTTAAAAATTTATTTATACTGTATAATATAGAGAAAATTTTCCAAAAAGTCCAGAAATGGGCCTGATGTGTTAAATGAGTTTTAAAACATTTTTAAAAACCACTTGCAAGCATCACAGTGGGATTTTTTACAAATAACTTTTTAAAACTGTCTACAGAGTATAATTTTTAATCTACTTGAGTGTTTTTTGTTATAAATTAGGGTCTACGCTGTAGACAGTATTAAAAAGTTAATTGTAAAAAAATCCGACTGTGATGCTTGCAAGTGATTTTTGAAAATGTTTTAAAACTCATTTAACACATCAGGCCCATTTCGGGACTTTTTGGAAAATCTTCTCTATATTATTAGGTATAAATAAATTTTAAAAAAATAAAAAAAAATCCGGCTCAAAGTTTAAAAAAATTAATTTGTTAATTAAAAAAAAAAATTTTAACCCCTTGGCTGTCAACGAGATTTCCACTGTTTGGGCGGATCAAAATGGCGGATCCAATATGGCGGACAACGAAATAAAAAATTGATCAGAATGGCTTGAAACTGAATACTTGGGGATTTTCAGGGTCGCTGATTACGAATCTGAAATCAGTTTTTCAAAATTCAAAATATCAGGTTCAATATGGCGGAAAATTTTTTAAAATTTATTGAATTTGTTTGAAACTGGTTAATCTGACATCAGTATGGTAATTTTTGGTGAAATCAAAATTTGATAAATATCCTGAAAAACTAATGTCAGATTCGTATTCAGCGACCCTAAAAACCCCCGAGTATTCAGTTTCAAGCCAATCTAATCAATTTTTTATTTCGTTGTCTGCCGTATTGAATCCGCCATTTTGAATTTTGAAAAACTAATGTTAGATTCGTAATCAGCGGCCCTTAAAACCACCGAGTAACAAGTTTCTAGCAAATTCGACGCATTTTGAAAATATTTTCGCCATCTTGGATCCGCCATTTTGAATTTCGAAAAACTGACGTCAGATTCGTAATCAGCGACCCCAAAAACCCCCGAGTATTACGTTTCAAGTCAATCTGATCAATTTTGCTTCCTCATAGACGAAGGATTGTATTAGCAAAATTTTTTATTGTGATTTTTTGACATATTTACAAACTTTTTTTCATTATACCTAATCTTTTAGTACTTTATGCATGAATGGGCATTGCCCGTATAAATGTTAAAAATAAATATAAAAAAATTTTATGTAATTTTATCTCAGAAGTCCAAAAAACGGATTTTAAAAAATTGTCCCGATGTGTGTGTGTGTGTGTACTAACATTACATTTGCCTCAATATCTCAGAACGTAAAAGAGCTAAAGGCTTCAATTTTTTTTTTTAATTTGTAGGTCTCCCCGGGGACATAAAATGAGAGTATTTTCAGCCCGATTCATAAAGTTTAACTATATTTTTTTGCATTTTTCTTTTTGTAAAAAAACGTTTTTTGGCCATAACTTAAAAAAAATGTTAGGACACCTATAAATATTTTTCTTTAGTTTTGTAGAGTTTTTTCAGACGCATCTTTTGAGCCTTCATTGAACATTTTTTGTCTATATTAGCCGGAGATATTAAAGTTTTAAAAATCCAAATTTTTCGAAAATAACACTTTTTTGAAAATTTTGTTGAAAAATATAAAAGTAACTTTAAAAGTATCATTAACAACTTGTAGAGCATTAAAACACGTTTTGATTGACATATTTTTTAACCTCATTTGGTCAGAAATTATCAAATTATTGGTATTTGAAAAATCAAAAATTGTGGAAAATAACATTTTTTCAACATTCTTGTTTATTAAATTATGTGTAATTATTAAACTATTATAACCATCTTATAGAATATATAAAAACATATTTGTTGGACCAAGATTTAATAATTTTTAACTCTTTTATAAAAATTAATTCTTATATTTCAATTATTATTATTTCTATGAGGAAGCAAAGTGTTTATGAAATGGACACCAAAATTATAAAAATGTACAACTTGTTTTATTTCGTTTGTCTGCCATATTGGATTCGCCATTATGAATTTTGGGCAACGAACGTCATCTTCGTAATCAGCGACCTCGAAAACCCCCGAGTAACCGGTTTCAGGAACATTGAGGAAGTTTTCAATCACCTTTTTTAAGTTGCACATATATGCGTCATGAACACTTTTGGCCAGTTTAGTTTTGCGCATATATGTGACCAGGACTGAGAAAAGGGACCTACTTACCAAAATCAACTTTTCAAGAAAAACGCGTTTAAAGTTTTCTATCCAAATAAATTAGATTTCTTGAAACATTTTACATTTTAAATTAACATGATGAGTGTTCTTTATGTATTTTTTATGCTGAATCCGATTTTCATGGTTAAATAATTGTTCAAACAACCCTGTAATTGTTATAAACAATTTATTTTGCAAAAATCAAATTATGGAATTTTCAAAATTAATTTAAAAGACTTCCGGATGTCCTAGAGGTCTGAAATTTTTTATGCAAGTTCAGAACTAATACAATAATGAATAATTCTGAACTCTACAATAATCCATAGTTATTTTTTGACTTGCACCACCAGGTTTCCGATGACGGGGTATACTTGGGGATCATCTTCGAGGAATTAAGTCGAATTTTATTTAAATGGTTTAGGCATTCAATTAAAGATTTAGGGGATATATTCTTGACACTTAGACAACCAAGAGTAATTTTTGTCTTAAAATTACTTATATTTTCATAAAAAAATTAAAAAAAATTTTTTTTTTTAAATTTGTTAAAGCAATTGCAAAAAAATTTTTTTAACAGTCTGGACTGATTGCATTGTATTTCTAGGACCTTAAACTATAAAAAACCATAATAAAAAAATCGATTTTTTGGTAAGTAGGTCCCTTTTCTCAGTCCCGGTCACATGATTCAGCGACAGTTAACAGGTTAATAAAAAATTAAAAAAAAAATTTTTTTATTTCTTAAAAGTCGAAAAAAACTAAAACTTTTATTCTCTGACAACTTTTTCCTAAACTCAATATTTTCAGATTTATAAGCTACTGAATAATGGTCTACAATTAAAAGTCCAGAATTTTAAAAATTCATAACTCGAAAATTTGGACAATTAAACAAAAATAAAAAAATACATAGGTATCTTTTTTTTGGGATAGAGAATAGAAAAAAAAATATTTTTTGACGATTTTAGGAGATCGACTTAAATCTCACGTGGAATTGCCCATAATTATATAAACTTTTAACATATTTAGATTTTAAAAAATTAAAAATTGCGGCTGTAGCTTAACTACACATGCCGCCGTATTTTTTTATGCGCCGTACGTTCGAGGCGCAGGAATTCTTCCCAAAAGACAATTGATCGAATGGGCATATGATTGAATAGACATTTGATCGAAAAGTCATTTGATTGAATAGACATTTGATCGAATATCTTTTCGATCAAATGCTGTTCGATCAAATGTCTATTCGATCGAATGTCTTTTCGATCAAATGTCTATTCGATCAAATGACTTTTTGATCAAATATCTATTCGATCGAATAACTATTCGATCAAATGTCTATTCGATCAAATGTCTTTTTGATCGAATAACTATTCGATCAAATGTCTATTCGATCAAATGACTTTTCGATCAAATGTCTATTCGGTCGAATGTTTTTTCGATCAAATGTCTTTTCGATCAAATGTCTTTTCGATCAAATGCCGTTCGATCAAATGTCCAAGAATTTATGTGCCTCGTACGTTCCACAACCTCGCCAGGTTATCTGAATAAAAAATTCTTAATAAATTGTTTAACTGGGATAAATGTAGAGGCCTTATCATTTTGCTTTTTCAAGAAAAAATTTTTTTAATACTTTTTTTGACCGATAATGTAGAAAAACGTGGTAAAAATGAGTTTTCTTTTCAAATAGCCGCCATTTTGCTGAAAAACGTTTTTCAGAGGAAGGAAAACGATACGGGCCCCTAAATTTATCATAGTTTAATAATTTATAAAAAAAATTTTGATTTAGATGACCAGAGTCATCTGGTTAAAAATTTTCTTTTCAACCCATTCAGTCCCAGTAGTCGATATATCAACCACCTTTTAAGGCACCGATTTTTTTTAATAACTTAAAGGAAAACTTTAAATAATTGCATATTTCTTATTTTTATATTTCTACAAATATGGTTTAGTAGTTTTTTAACAAATTAATCTATATTATTTATGTTTTTTGTTATTAACAAACTTATACACGGCAACACATTAATTCAGGTTAAACTTGACTGTAATAAAATTAAATCAGTAAAATATACTTTAAATTATGGTTATTTTTTAAATTCTTGGAGTTTGTTGAAAATTAATCTAAAATCAGATATGGGCATATCTCTAGAACTTTTAAACTTTATGTTTCCGTTTATTATTATACTAGCGATATTATCCTCGCTCGCTAACGCTCGCTCGGTTTATATTTTATTTGTTTATTTTTATTTGTTTTTATTAATTATTTTTTTCTAATTATAATAATTTATTTTTTTATGTTTATTTACAAATATTTTTATTTCTGTGTAATAAAGAATATTTTAAATTATAATAATAATAATAATAATAATAATAATAATAATAATAATAATAATAATAACTGTTTTATCATACGTATCGAAATTAGTGTCTAACGTTAGTTAATGTTAGTCTTATGCTAGTAGCATTAGCTAACGTTAATTTTTCTACTTGGGATTGAATAATGAAAAATATGTAATGGTTTTTTAAAAAAAAATATGTTTGGGAACAATATTGTTATTGAGAAATAAAAATTGTGCATGAAGTTAATATTTTTCTTATTTCTAAATTATAATTTTTTTCACAATGAAGAATTTTTTATAATTTTATTATTAAAATAATATGAGTAATTAATTATTTTTGAAATTAATAATGTGATTATTATTATTATTATTATTAAATTTGTAAATATTATTTTTTAATAATTAATTAATTAATTATAAATTAATTATAATATTATAATATAATATATATAATATAATAATATAATATAATATATTATATATTATAATATATAATATATATATATTATATAATATAATAATATAATAATATATATAATAATTATTATTTATTAATTAATTTTTTTTTTAATTTTTAATATTATATTATATATATTTTATTAACAATCTTTTAGTAATGATAATATAGTCAACCATAAACACAAAATATATACATATATACACAAAACACTTACATATTTATACTCACACATACACATGTATACTTCTACATATATACAAATCACATATTTATGTCTATTTCCATATATTTTAATTAAATTCAAATTAAATATAATAATATAATATTCAAATGAAAATAATAATTGGAAAATTATTTTAAATAACAATAATTATTTATCAATATTAACTGAAGAAAAAGTCATGTAACTTAATTATATAAATTAAACATCATAAATAATTTCAATTTCTTAAAAATAAATTTTAATTTTAAAAATGCCCCTACTTTGTAATTATTCCTCTCATATATCCCACTTCTATCAAAATAAATTATATTAAGAGTGAAAGTTTTGAAAATGATTTTCAATTATAAACACACATTTAGTATAATTTCTGAAATGGGTAAGGAAAGAGTAAAATCAAGTTTAAAAAGAAAAATTGACGTAGATGATGAAAATGATAATAATAAAAAAAAATTAACAACCGAGGAATTGTGTGTACAAAATGAATCAAAAAAAATAATAGAAAAAATTACATTCATCGAAATGGAAAATAAAATTAAACAGTAAGTTAAAATTTTTAATAATTACTAACACAAATTAATATATTAAATATTTAAAGTGTAATGATATATAATTAAAATTTTTAAAAAATAATTATTTGCACAGTTGGGAATTCGAAGCAAGAGTTACAAATAAATGTAAAATTAAAAACTATACTACTGGAAAATTGTTCACAGTAGATTTATTAGATGCATCGGGAGAAATCAGAGCAATTATCTATGACAACAATGTAGATAAATTCTTCAGTATTCTCAAGGTAGTTTTTACAACTTTAATGAAACTTAGTTATAAATATTATTATTAATAATAATTAAATAATAATAATAATAATTAATAATAATAATTAATAATAATAATAATATATAATAATTAATAATAATAATAATAATAATAATTTTTTCAAATTTTTTCATGAAGTAATTTAATAGATACAGGTTTTTGAAAAATCACGTTTTTTACATAAATTTTTTTTAAAAATGCTTATAACTCGGCTAAAAATTGATCAAATTTGACGTTCAATATATGAAAATTTTTGTTTTTACACGTAGTTTTTGATAAAAATATTTAAAAATTTTTTTTTTTAATTTACCAAAAAAATTTTAAATTTTAAAAATAAAATTTAATTTTTAAGAAAATTCGTATTTATAAAATCTGACATTAAATTCGTTATCAGCGACCCCAAAAACACCCAGATACTAATTTTTGTAAAAATCCAACTATTTTTTAAAAATTCGTCCGCCATATTGGATCCGCCATTTTGAATTTTATAAATCTGACGTTAAATTCGTAATCAGCGACCCCAAAAACCCCCGAGTAAAAAGATTCAAGCAAATCTGTCATGATTTAAAAAAGTTCTCCTGTCACTTAAAATCCGATGTTTTTTGAGGTTATGTCAAAATCCTGACGTGATGGAGCAAAACGGACTTCAGATTCGTGTTCAGCGCATCAAAATACATAAGGGAAGGGTGTTCTCATTCCTCGGCCAGGGTACTTTTATTTTTTTGTGTGGCTGTGTAATTTATTTTATTTGAGTTTCATGTTAAAATTATAACTTTTTATCATGATGATTTTATTATTCTTATGTTACTTGAAGATTTAGGTTTTTTATAGGAAATTTTTCTTAAGAAATTGTTTGCTTTTCCAAAAAATTTCACTGCAGGACAATAAAAAATGATAAAATTATTCATGTAAATTTGTTAATTTTTGTTAACATTGCAAAAAGAAGTATCTTAATTTAAAATGTTTTGGTAGTCATTTCTAAGATGTTTTGGTAGACACTTTTTAGTTACTTGAAACATCTTAATTTAAGATGTTAAAAGTATCTTCGTACACATTTTCTGTGTATTTTTGGGGCAAAAAGTTTTGAAGTTAACTATGGGCTCTTATGGAAAACACTTTATGTATTTTAGTTTTTAGTAACTTACACTTATGGCGCATCTTACAATTCTCAAGTAACTTATCGCTAAACATCTTATTGCAACAGAAATATCTTAATTTAAGATACTTTAAAGAACTTACCAAAGTATCTTACTTTTCTAAGATGGAAGAAATATCTTCATAACTGCTAAAACGTATAAAGCATCTTAAATATCAGTAAAATACTTTAGAAAACATCTTATTTTAAGATGTAAGATATCATTTTTCCATCTCACATCTTATTTTAACATATTAAAAAAGACTTCTATTTTTGCAGTGCAGACGTTAAAAATAATAAAATATTAATTTAAATATATTAAGAATTATAAGCGGAATTTTCTGTTGGAATTTCCTGTTAAATCTCTTGTAGGTGATCTGAGTGATCTCTTATCCGCATTTACCTCTTGTCAAGATTTACCCTAAATGACCATATGTGACCGGGTCTGAGAAAAGGGACCTACTTATCAAAAAATCTAATTTTTTATAATGGTTTCTTATAGTTTAAGGTCCTAGACATACAATGCAATCAGTCCCAATTGTTAAAAAAAATTTTTTTCAATTCTTTAAACAAATTTAAGAAAAAATTTTTTTAAAATTTTTTTTATGAAAATATAAGTAATTTTAAGACAAAAATTACTCTTGCTTGTCTAAGTGTCAAGAATATTTCTCCTAAGTCTTAAATTGAATGCCTAAATCATTTACAAAAAATTCGACTTAATTCCTCGAAGATGATCCCCAAGTTTATCCGTCATCGGCCACCTGGTTGCGCAAGTCAAAAAATAACTATGGATTATTGTAGAGTTCAGAATTATTCATTATTGTATCAGTTCTGTACTTGCATAAAACATTTCAGACCTCTAGGACATCCAGAAGTCTTTTAAATTAATTTTAAAAATTCCATAATTTAACTTTTGCAAAGTAAATTTTTTATAACAAATACAGGGTTGTTTGAACAATTATTTAACCATGAAAATCGGATTCAGCATAAAAAAATACATAAAGAACACTCATCATATTAATTTAAATGTAAAATTTTTCAATAAATCTAATTTATTTGGATAGAAAACTTTAAACGCGTTTTTCTTGAAAAGTTGATTTTCGTAATTAGGTCACTTTTCTTAGACCCGGTTACATATATGTGATTATAAAACACTATTACGAATTATTATAATTATAGTATCTTATTATTTATTTTTATTTTATTGTCAATTCATTATAATTTTTGTCATTTAAATCATGAATTATAATTTGTTTAAAATTTTTTTCCAGATATTTTTTAAAAAATTAAAATCATACAAAATGGTTCTAAGTTTATCAGATGAACTTGTTGTAATAGGTAAAGGTGATTATAAAGGAAAAAATAGTATGTTAAATGATAATCATATAAATGAATTTAATAACATTTTAATGTCAAGAACAAATTTTTCTATGCAAACACCACTTTTACTTCAAGTACTTTCGAACATTAAACAAGTTCCATTACATCAAGAATATGTACAAATTTTATTTTCTGGTAAACTAGATGAAGGACATTGGATATGCATTTATTATAAAGAGAAATCATTACATGTATATGATAGTAGTAATGCAGAAAAATTAGAGGATGATCATAAAAAATACATTAATGGATTATTTCCCAACACAAATTTAAATATTATTTTTGAAAAAGTTCAGCATCAACATAATTCTTTTGATTGTGGGGTGTATTCTATTGCTTTTGCAATTGCAATAATTAATGATATTTGTCCTTGTTCTTTGGAATTTTCTATTCGTGATATGAGAAAACATTTATTACAAATATATAAAACATCTACATTGTTAATGTTTCCATTGGCATCTGAAATACCATTTTATAATATTCCTATTTCAAGTCCTATCGATAATCATAAAATTTTGAAGCGTGATAATTTACGTTTATCATATAACAGAAATTTTAATACCAGTGATGTGGTTCAATCAACGAAGGCTTATATTGAATTATTAGAAGCAGATGAAGATATTATTTCAGTAAATAGTATAAAGAACGAGGTTAGTAATGATGATTCAACTAAATTAAATGATGTTATTAATGAAAATATTGTAGATCATATAATTGTAAAAGACGAATTCAGAAAAAACAAAGTAATTTCTTCTTCTTCAAAAATAAAAGATGATAATATTTCGGAATTAAATTTAAATAACAAAATAGAAATAATAAATAAAAAAAGAAGAAAGAAATATTCAGAAAGAGACGCAGAACAAATTATTGTAGAAAAAAATAGGCAACAATTGTATTATAATAATAAAATTAAATTAAATGCTAATAAAGATTTAAAAAATCAAATTCGAAGAGAAAAATATTATGATAATAAAATTAAAAAAGAATTTCCTGATTTTACAGTAAATGAATTACATTCTTCAAAAAGAAAGTCGATTGATAATAATAATTTGAAATCAAAGAAATTAAAAAATAATGCTCGTAATTTTAATCATGAAAATAAAATTCAAGATAATGAAATTTCAAATTCAAGTAATAATAAAAGAAAAATGCAACAAGATAATACCATTAAAAATCAAAAAAGAAGAGAAAAATATCATGAAAAAAAAATGAAAATCACCAAAAATAATGATGATCAAAATAGCAGAATTTCAAATAAAGAAGTTTTGAAATCAAAAAAAGATAATGTTAATAGTAATAAAATAATTATAGAAGATCAAAAAAAGTATATTGCAGCCACTATCGATGAAAATTTAATTGTAGAAAATTTTGTAGGGGAAATGAATGTTACTTGTAAATATTGTTTTGCTAAACATTTTCATTTTGAATATTCTAAAGAAAAAGAGTTTAATACATGTTGTCATAAAGGGAAAGTCATTTTAATTGATGATCCAGTTTATCCTGATGAATTAAAAAATTTGATGATTGGTAATTGTGAAATGAGTAAACATTTTCGACAGCACATAAGAAATTATAATAATTCATTAGCATTTGCAAGTTTTGGTGCTAGTTATGTTCCTCTACAAAATAAAGGGCCACAAACTTTTCGTATTTGTGGCCAAATTTATCATAATACATATGCATTACATCCAAATAAAGATGATAGTCGAAAATATGGACAACTTTACATACTTGATAATGAAATAGCATCGCAATGTCGAAAAAAAAATGATGATAATTGTGATGTTGAATTATTATATAGTTTAGGTTTGCTTATAAAAAGAGAAAGTCCTTACTCTGATGCGTATAAAATGATGTACGAAGTAGAAAAAGAAGAATATCAATTATCTTTAAAAAATAAAACTGAACCAAGGGAAATTAAAATGATTTTAAAAAGAGGTAATAATTTAGATAAAAATCGTTATAATTTTCCTACATCAAATGAAGTAGCAGTTGTATTTGTTGATAATGATGGAGAACCACCCATAGAAAGAGATTTTTGTGTTTATTCAAAAATAGATCAACCAATTAATATTCCTTCCATAAGCAGACACGTTGATACAATGACTTATCCATTAATATATCCAGCTGGAGGTAATGGTTGGATGCCAA
Organism: Leptopilina syphax; assembly: GCA_032872505.1. Classification (NCBI taxonomy): domain Eukaryota; kingdom Metazoa; phylum Arthropoda; class Insecta; order Hymenoptera; family Figitidae; genus Leptopilina; species Leptopilina syphax. The sequence continues at coordinate 21,239,346 of CM065474.1, forward strand.
ATATGAAAAGTAATGATTGTAAAAATAATATTACAGCTCTTCAGTTTTATTCTTATAAACTTAGCGTTAGAAATGAATTTAGTCCTTTTATAAATTTAGGAAAATTAACTCAACAATATATTATTGATGCTTGGGTTAAAATTGAAAGTTCACGATTATATTTTTTAAAAAAACAACAGCACCTTTTAAGAACTGAATTATATTCTGGATTAATGGATTATTTACACAAGAAAAAAACAGAAAATGAGTCATCAAAAATTGGTAAGATGTATATACTTCCTTCAAGTTTCACTGGTAGTCCGAGAGCAATGCAACAAAATTTTAATGATGCGATGTGTTTAGTTCAAAAATATGGAAAACCAGATTTATTTTTAACTATGACTTGTAATCCAAAATGGAAAGAAATTGTAAGTAACCTCAATAATTACGAAGAAGTAATAAATAGACCTGATTTAGTTTCAAGAATATTTAATCAAAAAGTTAAAGAACTGAAGACAGAAATTATAAATAAAGGAGTTTTTGGAAAATGTATTGCATATACATACGTTATTGAATTTCAAAAAAGAGGATTACCTCACATTCATTTATTATTATTTTTAAATAAAGATGATAAATTTAATTCAGCAGAACAAATAGATGATTTTATTTCTGCTGAAATACCAGATAAAAATACTAATCCACGTTTATTTAATATTGTAAAACAATTTATGATTCATGGACCATGTGGAAATCAAAATAAAAGTTCTCCTTGCATGGATAAAAATACTGAAATTTGTACTAAAAATTATCCTAAACAATTTAACGATATAACAGATTACAATTCAGAAGGATATCCTAAATATAGAAGAAGAAATAATGGACAATTAATAACTTTTTCTAAAAACAGAAAAGCTGATAATCGATTTGTAGTACCATATAATCCATATCTTCTTTTAAAATTGGCATGTCATATAAATGTTGAAATAGTTTGTACAACTGAACGTGCAATTAAATATTTATTTAAGTATTGTTATAAAGGACATGATTGTGCTCTCATTGAAATGAAGAGTGTTAACAACATTAATGAAATGGATCAAACTAATGAAACAAATGCCAATATTGAAAATCAATATGTTAATATTGATTATGATGAAATTAAACAATTTATAAACACAAGATATGTTTGCCCACCTGAAGCAGTCTACAGAATTTTCGAATTTAAGCTGCATGAGATGTCTCATATTATTTATAGATTAGCTGTTCATAATGAAAATGAACAAAATATATATTTCAAAGAAGGTTCTGAAGAAGAATGTCTAACAAAAAATGTTCATACAACATTAACAGCATGGTTTGAATTAAATAAAATTGATTCCAAGGCTAGAGATATATTATATCATAATATTCCACTATACTATGTTTTTGATAAAGTTACAAAAAAATGGAATAAAAGAAAAAAATATTTCAAACCTACTATAAGTAGAATGTACTTAGTTAGTCCTCGACAACGTGAAAAATTTTACATGCGATTATTATTATTACATGTTAAAGGTGCAACCTCGTTTCAAGACATACGAACAGTTAATAATGTTATTTTGCCAACATTTTTTGATGCTGCAAAAGAAAGACAGTTAATTTCTACTGACGAAGAATGGGATCGATGTTTAAGAGAGGCATGTACATCGAAATTTCCAAAAGCAATTTGTGAATTATTTGCATATATATGGGCAATTCCACGTGAGATTTCAGTCGACCTCTTAAAATCGGCCAAAAATATTTTTTTTTCTATTCTGTATTGAAAAAAACAGATACGTATTTTTTTATTATTTTTTTGGAGGCCAAATTTTTGAGTTACAAATTTTCAAAATTTTCGCTTTTTCAATGTAGGTATATTTTTAATGTCAGATAACTAAAAAAATATTGCTTCTTTTCATTTGTTGACAAGAAAAAAAAAGTTTTGTTTTTCTCTCTACTTTTGAATAATCATAACAAAAAAATTTTTTTTTCATTTTTTATTAAAAAAATAAAAAAATTTTATAAACAAATTAATTTTTTTTAACTTTGGATATGATAAATTTTTAATTTTCTTTTTTTAAAACATACCTGGAAATGATAAGAAGGTTTTGCAAAAAGTTTCAGAGTGGGCCTGACAAGTTTGATGGGTCCAAAAAAAGTAATTAAGCTGTCCGTGCAGGTCGCACGCACGTGGCACAATGGGATTTTTTTACAATTTATTATTAAAAATTGTCTAGAGCCTACAAATTTTATCGGATTTTGATTATTATTGAATTTTAAGGCTCTAAACAATTTTTAATAATAAATTGTAAAAAAAATCCCATTGTGCCACGTGCGTGCGACCTGCACGGAGAGCTTAATTATTTTTTTGGACCCATCAAACTTGTCAGGCCCACTCTGAAACTTTTTGCAAAACCTTCTTATCATTTCCAGGTATGTTTTAAAAAAAGAAAATTAAAAATTTATCATACCCAAAGTTAAAAAAAATTAATTTGTTTATAAAATTTTTTTATTTTTTTAATAAAAAATGAAAAAAAAAATTTTTTGTTATGATTATTCAAAAGTAGAGAGAAAAACAAAACTTTTTTTTTCTTGGCAAAAAATGAAAAGAAGCAATATTTTTTGAGTTATCTGGCATTAAAAATATACCTACATTTAAAAAGCGAAAATTTTGAAAATTCATAACTCAAAAATTTGGCCTCCAAAAAAATAATAAAAAAATACGTATCTGTTTTTTTTCAATACAGAATAGAAAAAAAATATTTTTGGCCGATTTTAAGAGGTCGACTGAAATCTCACGTGGAATTGCCCATATGTATATATAATAATCCATTGAATGCCCGTGAATTGTATGATAAATATAAATGCCATTTCTATCATCCAAAAGTAAAACAAGAAGAAGGAGAAATATCATCTTTGATAATGATTAATAAAATATTGAAATTAAATAATTCATCTTTAAAAGATTTTAATTTACCAAATCCAGATAACTTATCAGATATTGAATTAATATTGAATTCTAATAATCAAAAAATAACTAATAGTAAAATAGAATTTGATAATTGTAAAAATAAAATTAACACTTTAACATCGTCACAGAAATATATATTTGATAATGCTATTAAAGCAGTAAATAACAATGGAAATGAAAATAAATGTTTTTTTATTGATGGTCCAGGAGGAAATGGTAAAAGTTATTTACTTAATACACTAATTGAATTTTTTAATAATAATAATATTTCTGTAATCTCAGTTGCTTGGACGGGAATTGCAGCAAATTTATTAATAAATGGGAAAACTGTTCATACAACATTTAAATTACCTTTGTCCATACATGATACAACAACTTGCAATATAAAACCAAACACGAATGATGGGAAAAAAATTAAAGATTGTGATGTTATAATATGGGATGAAATATCTATGACATCAAAATATGCTTTTGAAGCTGTTGATAGATTATTACAGGATTTATGTGAAACAAAACAATATTTTGGAAACAAATTGATAATTGTTTCAGGTGATTTTAGACAAACTTTACCAATTATTAGGCATGGAAATAGAACTTTAATTGTTAATAATTGTGTTAAAAGCAGTAAATTATGGTCAGCATTTAAATATTTTACTTTAAAAGAAAATAAACGATTAAGAAATAGTGATTCAAATTTTGAAAATTGGTTACTAAAAGTTGGAAATGGAGTATTTTCTAATAAATATGAAGAACAGAATCAAGTAACAAAATTACCTAATGAAATATTATGCAATGGCGATCTTGTGAAAGATATTTTTGGAAATAATATTAATTCATCTGATAATGATATTCATGAGAAAGTAATATTGGCTCCATGTAATAATGATGTCTTTGAATTAAACAACAAAATTATAGAAATTATGAGTGGTGAAATTAGAGAATATTTAAGTATAGATTCATCAGATATAGATGATGAATGTAATTCCATGCAAACAATAATTCCTACAGAATTTTTAAATAGTTTAACACCTAATGGTCTTCCACCGCATAGTTTAAAACTTAAAATTGGTGCTATTGTAATTCTTTTAAGGAATATGAATGTAGACATTGGACTATGTAATAGTACAAGATTGAAGATAATAAAAATGGAAGATTATTCTATTTATGCAGAAGTTATTAATGGTAAACACAAAAATATGGTTGTAATTTTACCGCGAATTACATTATCACCTTCTAATGAAGAAATACCATTTCAAATGACAAGAAAACAATTTCCAATTAGATTAGGATTTGCTTTAACTATAAATAAATCTCAAGGACAATCTTTTAAAAAAGTCGGACTTTACTTGCCATCTTCTGTATTTTCTCACGGTCAATTTTATGTTGGAGTATCACGAGTTACAAGTAAAGAAAATTTGAAAATTAAATTAAGTTCATCTTCTTATATAACCGAAAAGCAAAAAAAAAATAAAACAAATGATGTGTATGTTAAAAATATTGTATTTCATGAAGTTTTAGATTAATATGATAGAAGGTTATATTAAATCTAAGAAATAATACGTTAATAACAGTTAATACACGTATATATAATATAACATATTAATAATAATATGTTATGCAGCAATAAAAACGAATTTTTAAAATTTGTAGAAACTAAAATATGATTACAATTTATTTAAAAACACATTTGAAAGGTAGCACTGAAATTTATGGCAGCACCTCTAATATATGTACTACATGACTATTATATTTTAGATAATCAAATCTAATTATAATATTACATATTATAATATACTACGAAAATGAAAGGCTGCGCTGAATATTACGGCAGCGCTTTAATTATTCAAAACAATAAAAAAGACATATTAAATAATAATCTTTTCATATTACTTACATGATTAAAATTACTTTGAATTTCATTAATTTATTATTCAAAGGCTACGCTAATCAAATCTAATTATAATACATACATATTATAATATATTATAAAAGGCTGCGCTGAATATTACGGCAGCGCTTCTAATATACGTACTACATGACTATTATCTTTTAGATAATCAAATCTAATTATAATGCATTCATATTATAATATACTATAAAAGACTGCGCTGAATATTACGGCAGCGTCTTAGTTATTAAAAACAATACAAAATACCAATTAAATAATAATATTTTCAATATTATTAAAATTGTTTATTTAATTGTTTATTTAATTTAAATCATTTATTATTCAAAGGCTGCGCTAAGTATTATAGCTGCGCTTTTAACTCCCTAAGGTTTTTATACTTAAATGAGTATAGATTATTTTTTACATAGATAAAAAATAATAACCATACACCTATCCAAGACGTCCACGTCGTGGGAGTTGGGCAACGTTGTTTAAACACATGATGAAATAATAATTATTTTAATTTCATAAATTTAAAAACAACGGCTAACATTGGAAGTTTAAAATTATAATAATATTTTTGACACTAATATATATATATATTTTCAAAAGTAATAAACTTCTTAGAAGAAATTCAATTAATTTTAAAAATTGTTATATAATATTTAAATAATTGTTGTTAAACAATTAAAAATTAAAAACAAAAAACAGGTACAATTTTCCTATGAATCTAATTTGTTTCTGAGTTGACACAAAACTATTAAATTAACAAACTGAGTTTATTTACGAGTTGAACTGAAACTAAATTCAGATAGATAGTTTCATGTGGACTGGAAACTAAAAAAAAATTAGATTATTTAACATTTGAATTAATTTTAGTGCAGATAAAAAAAATATCTGAGAAACTCAATTATCTAGTTCTAATTAAAAAATCACAGCTAACAATAAAATATTTAAAGAAATAATAGAATTATAATTATTATAATTATAAATTGGCTGTTTTTTAAAACAAAAAAAGATAATTTTCTTAAAAATTAGCGTACAATAATTTTTAAAAAAGTGTTTGAAAGGTGACAAAATAAGCTCTTAATTGCAATAAATGAAATTTATGTGTGATCACTTGTTAAAAAACTATATTTGTTTAAAATTTATCATAGAATACTACTGCGCATGCGTAACTTTTTTAGAACATTACTGTGCAGGCGTGACATTGATAGAACACTACTGCGCATGCGTGACATTGATATAACACTACTGCGCATGCGTGATATTGACAAAACACTACTGCGCAGGCGTGACATTGATAGAACACAACTGCGCATGCGTAACTTTGATAGAACACTACTGCGCAGGCGTGACATTGATAGAACACTACTGCGCATGCGTGACATTGATAGAACACTATTGCGCATGCGTAACTTTGATAGAACACTACTGCGCAGGCTGACATTGATAGAACACAACTGCGCATGCGTAACTTTGATAGAACACTATTGCGCATGCGTAACTTTGATAGAACACTACTGCGCATGCGTAACTTTGATAGAACACTACTGCGCAGGCGTGACATTGATAGAACACTACTGCGCATGCGTGACATTGATAGAACACTATTGCGCATGCGTAACTTTGATAAAACACTATTGCGCAGGCTGACATTGATAGAACACTACTGCGCATGCGTAACTTTGATAGAACACTACTGCGCATGCGTGACATTGATAGAGCACTACTGCGCAGGCGTGACATTGATAGAACACTACTGCGCAGGCGTGACATTGATAGAACACTACTGCGCATGCGTGACATTGATAGAACACTACTGCGCATGCGTGACATTGATAGAACACTACTGCGCATGCGTACCATTGATAGAACACTACTGCGCATGCGTGACATTGATAGAACACTACTGCGCATGCGTACCATTGATAGAACACTACTGCGCATGCGTAACTTTGATAGAACACTACTGCGCAGGCGTGATATTGACAGAACACTACTGCGCATGCGTGACATTGATAGAACACTACTGCGCATGCGTACCATTGATAGAACACTACTGCGCATGCGTGACATTGATAGAACACTACTGCGCATGCGTACCATTGATAGAACACTACTGCGCATGCGTAACTTTGATAGAACACTACTGCGCAGGCGTGATATTGACAGAACACTACTGCGCATGCGTGACATTGATATAACACTACTGCGCATGCGTAACTTTGATAGAACACTACTGCGCATGCGTGACATTGATAGAACACTACTGCGCATGCGTGACATTGATAGAACACTACTGCGCATGCGTACCATTGATAGAACACTACTGCGCATGCGTGACATTGATAGAACACTACTGCGCATGCGTACCATTGATAGAACACTACTGCGCATGCGTAACTTTGATAGAACACTACTGCGCAGGCGTGATATTGACAGAACACTACTGCGCATGCGTGACATTGATAGAACACTACTGCGCATGCGTGACATTGATAGAACACTACTGCGCATGCGTACCATTGATAGAACACTACTGCGCATGCGTGACATTGATAGAACACTACTGCGCATGCGTACCATTGATAGAACACTACTGCGCATGCGTAACTTTGATAGAACACTACTGCGCAGGCGTGATATTGACAGAACACTACTGCGCATGCGTGACATTGATATAACACTACTGCGCATGCGTAACTTTGATAGAACACTACTGCGCATGCGTAACTTTGATAGAACACTACTGCGCAGGCGTGACATTGATAGAACAATACTGCGCATGCGTGACATTGATAGAACACTATTGCGCAGGCTGGCATTGATAGAACACTACTGCGCATGCGTGATATTGACAGAACACTACTGCGCATGCGTGACATAATTATGTCATAATACAATGAAAAATTCAATAATATATATATATATATATATATATATATATATATATATATATATATATATATATATATATATATATATTTATTATATATTATTAACTATATTATATTATTTACTATATTAACTATATTAACTATATTAACTATATTAACTATATTATATATTTTACTATATTAACTATATTTACTTTATTATATTATTTAACTATATTATTTATTTATATATATTATTAACATTTATTTCAAAATATGTAATTAATTTTTCATTAATTTTCCCAATAAAAAATTACTATAATTATAAAAACTAATTATCAATTTTAAATACAGAATGTACTTGCACAATTTTCTTTATATCATTCCAAACATCTGATATATTTCATCTGGCTCAATCATTGATTTAGCTAAATAATCATTCATCTGGCAACCACATTAGACGGCTGAAAAATTCGATTTTTTTCTACGTTGTTAGATTCGACTGGTTGTCCTCCGGGTTATCGTAGATTAGTAGAATAAGCATCTATATTTAAGCATTTTAAATAATTTTTTTGTATAAATTAAAATTTTTTGATACTTTGTCTTTAACCGCGTTTTTCTCAAAATTCGTGCTGACGAATTAAAAAAAATTAAAGACCCCAAAACTTTTCATTGAATTGGTAAGAATAGAAGGTTTTGGAAAATATTATTAGTTCAAACTTTGAACAAAAATTTATTACAAATTAAACATATTTTTAAAGTAATTGAATTGTTATTGTATTGTATTGTATATATTATTGTATAAATTGAATTGTTAAGAATAGAAGGTTTGGAAGTTCAATACAGTTTGACAAATTTAGGAAAATTGCAGCATAGCTCCAATTCGTATTTGTCACAAAGCGGGATTCACTGAAGTTCTTTGTAAATTTTTTAAAATTAATTTTAATTAGTTTTTATTCACTGGGATTTAATTAATTTATTAATATTTTTTATTAATCATTATTATTAATCTTTAATATTTTCGATTCATGAAATAAAAATAAAGTATCTAATAAAAAATAACCATAAAGTTTTTCTTGGTAAACGATTCATGAAATAAAAATAAAGTATCTAATAAAAAATAACCATAAAGTTTTTCTTGGTAAATATTATTAACCTAATTTATTGTAGGTTAATTAATGAAAATAAAAAATAAAAAGATTAAAGATTGAAATAAAAATTTTGTATATTCTAGACAATTTAATTTCACTTTAATTTAATTTGTTTTTCAACAAACAATTTTGTTGAATTTCTTAAAAAGTTAATTTTCTTAAAAATTTCTTAAAACAATATTAAAAGATAAATACACAATTACTTACTTAAATTTTGTAATTTTATTATGATTTGTTATGATTCATCCAAGTATTAATATTGTTTAATTGTTTCATTATTTTGCATTCATTCAAGTATTGATATTTTTTAATTTTTTAATTTTATATTTCCATTCTTTTTCGCATATTATAATTTAATAAATATATTCCTTTATTTTTAATTCGAAAATCATTTTATCTTCTGTGTTTTTGATTAATTTAATTTACTTTCAATTTATAATCATTTGACGTTTGTATCAATTGACGAATTGTCAAATATATGGTATGAAGTTATCTAAATAAATGAAAGGTGCATAACAATAACAAATATTTAAATGTCATTAAGAACTTTTTCATTACATTCAAAATTAATAGTGATAAATTAATTATAACAATATTTATTACAACAATACTTGGATAAATAAACAAAAATACTTGGATAAAATAAATTAATAAAGTAAACATATATTACAAAAATGTCAGAAGAAAGAAAAAGAAAAGATGATTTTAACAAATCTTCATCCTCAAATAAAAAAATTAAATTAAATAATGATTTACCTTTTACAACAACCGAATTTCTCGAAAACAAAATTAAAATTAATGATAAGTTTACGTGAGTAATAATTTTTAACAATATAATTAAATCAAAATTTATTTTTTAACTTAAATTAAGTATAAAATTTTTCATAAATTTTACTTTAACCCTCGGTCACACATTCCCTCTGCGGTTTCAGAATTTTTTAAATAAATTTTATTTCTCTCATTACAAAATAAAATCAATAAAATCATTTCTACAAAAGGAATATAAATATAAATAAATAAATATAAATTTATTTTTAATTTAAATTTATTCAGTTATATAATTAATTATGAAAAAGTTCAAATTTTATTTGATAGAAGAAATTAAATTTTATTTTAATTAATTAAATTTTTTTATTTTTTAAATATTTTTTTTAACTAAATTATATAATTAATTATGAAAAAGTACAAAATTTTAATTACAGATCTGTTGTTTGCTATGTTGAGCAAGTGGACAAACTAAAAAATTCTACAACAACAGATGGTTCAAAAAATTACAGTTTATTTAAATTTGTTGTGAACAATAATAATGGCGTTACTGTATCTTGTAATTGTTGGGACCAAGACGCCATTCATTTTTCTACAATCATACAACCTAATAGAGTTAGTTAAATTTAATTTTAAATTTTAAAAAACTTTTAAATTTTTTAAAAACTTCGTTTTTAATGATAATTTAATTCTTTTATTGAGAAACTAATTTTTTTATTTTAGAAAATGCTTTTTCAAAATTTGACTGCAAAACCACAATCAATTTATAATCAAGGAACAATGAAATATGAATTTTTGCTTAAAAAATTTACTAAAATAATGGATTTAGGAGAATTTAATCTTTTTGATATTGATCGAAAAATAAAGAAAATAAATTTCGATAAATCGGAAATTTTAGTGAATTTAAATCAATGGATCGAAATTGATGGATATTTAAGAGATGAATTTATAATTATTAATAAATTAAAATCTACTCAATATTTTGGTAGCATAACAAATGGAAAATTAAAATTAGTAGTATCTATTAGCAATGTAACAGAAGAAATCACTTTTGAACAAGGCCAAAAACTCAATGTTATTGGCAAGTACAATACTTGCCATTAGACAAATTGCTATTAGGAAGCGAATTAATTTTTAGCAAAGAAAATTAAGTAATTTAATTTCTCATATAATTAAACTTTAATTACAATTATTCTAACTTTCATTTACTTAACAAATTTTTAGTTTACGTAAAATGTAAAATTGGTTTATAATATAATTTCTAATTTTTAATAAAGTTTATTATACTATTTATTATATTATTTTATTTTTTATTATATTTTATTATAATAAATTTATTAAATTTTATTTTTATTTATTATTTATTTGCCCAGTGACCTGTAAGTGGAGATAGAGAGGGGATTTTGAGGATATGTTTGACATATTACTTAGGATTAGGGGTAGACGGGATAGGACATATGACCTTGAGACCTAATTTTCAGGTCATTTTTGTCCTCTGAAGATGGCCGCATATGACCTTGAAACCCAATTTTGAGGTTATGTTTGTCCTCTGAAGTTGGCCGCATATGACCTTGAAACCTAATTTTGAGGTTATGTTTGTCCTCTGAAGTTGGCCGCTTATGACCTTGAAACCAAAAATGTTTGTCCTCTGAAGTTGGCCGCATATGACCTTGAAATCTAATTTTGAGGTTATGTTTGTCCTCTGAAGTTGGCCGCATATGACCTTGAAATCTAATTTTGAGGTTATGTTTGTCCTCTGAAGTTGGCCGCATATGACCTTGAAACCTAATTTTGAGGTTATGTTTGTCCTCTGAAGTTGGCCGCATATGACCTTGAAACCTAATTTTGAGGTTATGTTTGTCCTCTGAAGTTGGCCGCATATGACTTGATTTGTGGCCAACTTCAGAGTCTTGAAACAGCGGCGGCGGCGGCGTTGGCGGCGATATCTTTTTATAAGATAGACAGATATATATATATATATATATATATACTAGGGGGGCTTTGCCCCCCTGCGCGCTTCGCGCGCCAACCCCCCTCCTCTATTTTTATATTTATTTTAATTTTTATAAATTTAAAGTAATTTTTTCTTAATATGAATGCATCTCAATAAATTACATACAATACATATATGACAAAATACACATAGATTTTGACGTAATGTAACAATCGTTATGGACCTTTTTTTATCTATATGTCAAAAATTAGATTAAACTTTGACATATATTTTGACCGATTTTACACTGTAGGTTAAAAAGACGTTAAATTTTAAATAGATTTTGACGTATCCTAGATACGTTTATTGTCCTTTATTTTCCCTTTTTAAGTTGTAGTTAAATAAAAGTCAAATTACACATAGATTATCACGTAACTAAATAACAGAGTAAAAAAAACGTCAAAATTAGGTCAAAATGATAGGTGTAAGAGCAAACACAATTTAAAAATTACCTTACATTGTTAGGTCAGATGGCAAACTTCACCTCATCATTAAGTCTGCGCGCGGAAATTGTTTGACAAATTTTGACGTCTAGGTCAAAACTGCCCTTAAGCTTGACCTAAATTTTGAAGGTAGCGGGAATTCTTTGTCAAATTTTGATGCGTAGGTCACAACTGCCCTCAAAATTGACCTAAATTTTGAGGGTAGCTGAAATTGTTTGTCAAATTTTGACGTCTAGGTCAAAACTGCCCTTAAAATTGACCTAAATTTTGGGGTTAGCGGATATTTTTTGTCAAATTTTGATGTCTAGATCAAAACTGCCTTCAAAATTGACCTAAATTTTGAGGGTAGAGGGAATTCTTTGTCAAATTTTGACGTCTAGGTCAAAACTGCCTTCAAAATTGACCTAAATTTTGAAAGTAGCGGGAATTCTTTGTCAAATTTTGATGCGAAGGTCACAACTGCCCTCAAAATTGACCTAAATTTTGAAAGTAGCGGGAATTCTTTGTCAAATTTTGATGCGAAGGTCACAACTGCCCTCAAAATTGACCTAAATTTTGAGGGTAGTGGAAATTGTTTGTCAAATTTTGACGTCTAGGTCAAAACTTCCCTCAAAATTGACCTAAATTTTGAGGGTAGCGGGAATTCTTTGTCAAATTTTGACGTCTAGGTCAAAACTGGCCTCAAAATTGACCTATATTTTGGCATATATTAACAGTGGACCAACCTTGACTATGTTCCTTTTCTAAGGGGCCCTTAGAAATGACTGAATCAGCGGCGGCGGCGGCGAAATGATTTTATATTATAGGGATATATATATATATATATATATATATATATATATATATATATATATATATATATATATATATATATATATATATATATATATATATATATATATATATATATATATATAATATATATATATATATATATATATATATATATATATATTATATATATATTTTTTTTTTAGTATTCATATTTTGCTGAAAACGTTGAACGAAAAATTTTTGGTGGACGAAGGAAGCATTTTAATATAATATAAGATTTTAAAAATTATAAAAATAATTTTGCAGTACCATAAACTTATTGTGCTCTTTAAATATACCTTGTGTATAATAATCATTTTAATTAGGTAGGAAACGACAAAAGTAAGTAAAAGTGTCGAAATCGACAGTTTCTCGTGTGTGACATTGACTGTTTTTTTCTGTTTATATGGTATAACTTTTTTAACGAGTTATTATATGTTTTGTAACTTATAGTAGATGTAGTGGGGAGTATAAGGAACCAAAAAAATATTGAGACAATGATGTGCCTCAATTAAGATAAAAATGGTGTACCTTCAAACTTGCAAAACAACTTTTCTTAAATTTTGACAATTTAGCAATTAACTTGATATAACTTTTTTAACAAAGATTTTTAAATAACCATAAAACGGGGTTACATTGTCTACATAATAAGAAATAATTTTAACTCTTACAGGAATATGTGCCACTTATACATTAGGAATGCAGTGACTTCAAAAGTAAAATTTAATAACGAAACTCATAATAAAAACCCACATTTTTGAAGGGCACATGTTGAATTTGACTTCTAATCACTTTTAACTCATTTAAATCACTTTTCGTACATTATAAAAGTACTAGCAGAGCTACGCGCGCGCGATATTTCTGTTTTTGTCTTCTGATACACAAGACCTTATTTTATTGTGTGTATATAAACATGTGACTAAGACTACTCGAGAGTTCTAATACCAGTCAGGCAGCACTTGCGTCGACTCACGACCAGCGAGCGTGTATAGAAAATTTTTTTTAATTTTTATTTCCCATATTATATTAGCCACTTTGAAATTTTGAAAACAAAAATCGTATTTGTAATCAGCGACCCTAAAAATCACCGAGTGACAAAATTAAGATCAATTGCATGAAGTAAAAAAATAAATTAATTAATTTGTTCCATATTAGATTAGATTTTTGTTTGTTATTAAAAAAATTATTTATTTAATTAAAATCCAATCCTGTATTATTATTAACATTATTACAACCATTATTCACATGATTCTTTATGTTTTGTTGTTATTGTTACGATCCTAATTATTATATTTTCCCTAATGTTTCCCGATTTTATTTTAAAATTAATTAAAATAGGGACGGGGTAGTAAATAACAAGAAATTACTTTAGTTGAACAAATATATGTGTATTTTATGAAATAAGTTAAAATTGATGAAAATAAGAGATGGACATAGGCTTTCTAATGTGAGTCTTAGAGTGGTTGATTGTTTACCTTGGGACAAAGGGTGATGCTAGTCGTTCAGGTATAATGGCACTAGTCCGTTAAGGTTGACTAATTGGATGCAGTGTTGTGTCTCAAGAAACAGGAACACTCTTTTCAAATGGCAAATTTGACTTCCAGATCGACTTTCCAAAATGCACTTTTGGAATATACGTAGAGTAAAGGACAACTACTGAAACTGGGTTTAGGGCACTGTGTCGCGAAGAACCACTTGTTATAGATAACATTTTAAGACTGACTTGTGCAGAGCACCACTTCTCAATTTGAGACTTATAATATTGATGACTACATTTTCTTGACTGCTTTTCTAGACTGAACTGCTGTTGATGGTCTGGCTCTTCTTATACCCAAATTTCCCTGTGTATTTGAAGAAACTGTTCATTTTGCCATGTATTTGAAGAATCGTTCCACTTTGCCATGCATTTGAAGAATCGTTCCATTTTGCCATGCATTTAAAGAATCGTTTCATTTTACCATGCATTTGAAAAACCCTTTGTTATAGGAACACTTGTGGTGACTCATCATTAGATCGCACGTGTACATTCTCTTATTACTCATATTATTTTATAATTTTGTTATTAATTGTTACAATTTGTTAATTAAAATTGTTTAATTTTGTTGTTAATTATAATTATTTAAATTTGTTATTATTTGTTATTACAATTTTGTTGTTGTTGATATTTGTTATACTTAACTATTTATTACATTTTGTTATTAATTGCTAATATTTATTATTACAATTTATTATTGTTTACGTTTATTATTACAAGTTATTATTGTTTATGTTTATTATTGTTTATTATTATTTCTTAAAGATTGTTGTTAAGATTGTTATATTTAACTTATTTATTACAATTATTGTTTATGTTTATTATTACAATTTATTATTGATTATTATTAATATTTATAGTTATTATTTATAATAATATGTAAATAATAATTTTGTTATTAACTTTTATTATAATTATTATTATTATTATTAATTATTATTAATATTATTAATTAATCTGATTATTATTATTAATTATTAAGATTAATTATTATTCTACATATTATTATTGAAAATAGGTTACGGTGACGTAACACCTCCCCCTTCGAAAATTTGGAAATTGGAAAATGAAATTGATCGATTTCCAAATTCAACTTGTTTTAAAACTTATTAGAATCGACGTGTTATGTTACTTGTTACAATGTTTTGGATTAATTTTTAGAATTTACAATTAATGAATTAAATTATTCTTTATAGTTTAAAATTATTTAGATATTTGATGTGAGTAAAATTTGGTTGATTAATTTTTCTGAATAGAATCGACGGGTTATGTTACTTGTTACAATGTTTTGGATTAATTTTAGAAATTACAATTAGTGAATTTAACTATTATACATCATTTGAAATTAGTTATACATTGAGATCTTCTTTTTATTATTGAAATCATATGTTTGATTTAATCGTATTAACATTATTTTCGCTAATTTTTTTAGTTTCTATTTTGCTTTGTAATTTCTCAATGTTAATTTCAATGTAATTTTTGTCTTGTTCAATAGAACAAGTGGCAATTGTTTAAAGATTTTTAGTTCAAGCTTTTTTTTGTCTTCTACTGGATTTATTTATTTATTTATTTTTTTTTTTACTTGTACTTATACAATATTTGACTCTTTATACATAATATTTAAAATTTACAAATGCAACTATAGGAAAATTTTTTTTTGACTCGACTAAGTTCCTTATACAAAAATATGTTTAATTGTTTGTATTGATAGCAAGGTATTGAGTTCTATATTTTATATATGTAGATATACTAGAGTTTTTATTGAATTTATAAAATTAAGGAATTGAATGTAATTTGTATATATTATATTGATGTTTTGAGATAATATGTATTGTAAATGAGAAATAGAATTTGATTTTAAAAATAAATTCTGTAATTATTGAATTTTTAAGTAAATTTGATAATGTAAAGTTATTTTGAATGCAATTTTTAAGATTATCTTGTGATATAGATTTTAGTAATGTAGGATGCCATTGGTTATTGTTATAATGTGTTATGATATTTATTTGAGTTTGTGTATAGTAAATATATTGATATATAGGTTTTCTTAATTCTTTTATCTATAATTTTTCGAATGATTCATAATTCTTTTTAAATTTACTTGGGAAATCATAAAACAAATTTGTATAATTTTTTATTGTTCCATTAATGCGAGTTATGCTAATAATTTCATTAGAGAATTCTATCGAAAAATATGTTTATATCTTTTTGTATCCAAAATGACATTGGATTCAAATAGTTTTTTTTAAAATAATTTCTTGAAAATTTTGTTTATTTTCATCGGTATTATTGATGTTATCAAAAAGGTTTTTAATTTCTATTAAAGTTTTTTTGCAATTTAAATTCTTTACTTTTAATTTGTTCTGTAATGTGATCATTTGAGCATTTATTTGTGCACTGTGTTTTTATTTCTTTAAACAAATTTATTAATAACCTTCCAAATTCTAATATATCATTTATATTTACATAGATGTTTTTTGTTAGTTAGAAATATGATGTTTTTAACTGATTCAAAAAGAATATTGGGATTATTAGGTAGAAATATTTTTGTATATGATTGTGATGGTTTGAGAAGTATGGTGTAAAATATAATATAAAAATAATAAACCTTATCCATATCATGCTGGTTTCTTGGTTATCTATAAAAAGATAAAAGAAAGAGACAACAAAAATTAATTACTACTTGTTACCTGTAGATTGGCATACAAATGTAAGTAGTATGGTGTTAGATCGCTATAACAGAAAAATTTATATTAGTTTTGATTCTTAAAATTATTATTTTCTTTTTAATATGGTTTAAAATGAAATAAAGCTAAATTTCATGCTTTTTTATAATTTTGTTGTCTACAATATTTTTTGTTTGTTATACTGATTCGTCTGCCAAAAAGAAATGACTATTTCTTTTTAAATAAAAAAATGTAATTCTTGTTGTTTTTAGATTTTTTTTTAGTCAATTGATATATACTATTTGGTTTCTTGTTTATTAATTTATTTTATTTTATCTTATTTTTTTTTAAATTTTTTTTTAGTAAATTTACTTTTGGAAATTTATTCTCTACTGGGGGGTGGTTCTGGAGGCGGTCGATCTATATTGTCTGAATCAATTTCGTCAATATAAACTATCTTGTGTGTTTTTCCTTCTTGAATTTCTTGATTCTTCTTTTCTTGCATTTTTTTTAGTCTGCCTTTCCTGTAGTCCTTGAGTCTTCTTTTCTAATGTTTCATTTTTGTTTTGTTTCTTGTTCTCTTGTATTTTTTTTTGATTCCTTTGAATAATATTGCAAGTTTTACTACTTGCACTATAATCTCTTCGTATATAATGTATATATTCTTTTTCCTCAATTTTTTCGTGCACACATTTAATTATATTTTCTTGTGTTTTTTGAATTATATTAACTTTTTCTTCTTTTACTCCTTGTACTTTTTCTTCAATAATGTTCTCAAAAGGATTTCTGGATAAAGCGTTGACTTTTGTTTCACTTGCTTTGTTAAAATTAGTTACTGGTTCATCTTTGTTAATTACTTCTTGCGATAAATTTTGTCCTGAAGCCTCTGTTTTTAGTATAATTGGTTGGGAGAAGTCTAGTATTTTTAAAGGTTGCTCCTCACGAAGTTTTTTTATAAAAGCCGTTTGCTGTTCATCAGTCCGAAAAAAGGTAGGTTTATTAAAATGGTTTGCGATGTTTGAAAATTTGCGGTTATTGTTATCATCCCATATATTATCTTTACAATTAGTGGAAATATGTCCTAATTTTTTGCAATAATTACAAGTTATTTGAGTTCTATCGGCGAAGCTTGTTGTAGTGTTAGTTCGTGGTTCTTGAGAAAAATGTTGTTGTTGGTTTTGGAAAAAAATTTGATGTTGATTTTGACTCTGTTCTTGAAATGGAGTGTTGAATTGATTTTGTGGTACCTTCCTAAATTTATTTTGTCTTCGATTTTGTTGAGGATTTCTATAATAATTTTGATTTTGAAATTCAAACGTTGAATTTTGATTGTTGAATCGATTTTCATTTGAAAAATTTTGTCGTGGGCCTGGATAAAAAGAGTTTTCTTGTCTTGATCTTGATATTTTATGAAGTTGAAAACAGTTTGTTGCAAAATGACCTTTTTTTCCACAGACTAAACAATTTATTACATTATCTTGAACAATATTAATTTTTGTTGTTTTAGCAAAATCTTTATTAGTATTATGCTCATTTTTACGTAGTTCACGATATGATGATAATCTTCATTCAATTTCTATTGCTTTATTAACTTGTTTTAAATGCTTCGTCTACTCTATTTTCATTATTAATAATATGTGCGTCTAATATTCTTTCTGCTGCTTCCGCAATTCTTGCACCGTAAGAAATAACATTTTCGTTTTCCCACACAAATATTGCTCCTAGTTCTCCTTGTAGCTGGTATACGGATTTTGCCGGCGCGTAAATTTGTTTTAATCTTTCCGTTAATTGTTCTACTGTGTTGAAGTTATTTCCTATTATAATTCTTCTTGCTTCACCCGAAATTCGACTTCTAATTAATTTAACTAAATTTGTTTCTACTTGTGCAACGTCAGGAAGCATAGTTTTTGCTTCTAAACAACTTTCAATAAAAATTGACAATGGTAAATTTTTTCCATCAAACATAGGTATTGTTTCTAAAGCATCGCGTAATGAGACTTGTTGATTATTTGGTAGGGCCATGTTTTCTTCAATATTATTACTAGTACTATTAAGGGAATTATTGTCAGAATTGTCGTTTGTTTCAGTTTCGTCAGTCGAAGAATTATTTAAGCTTTTATTTGGATTTTGTTCAGTAAATGTTTTTTCTGTAATAGTATCTTCACTATCGCTTTTGTCACTGTCAGAAGAGTTATTGTCACTGCTAAAAAGTCGAGATTGAAAACCTGAGTCAAATTCTTTTTGTATTTCTTCGTGATCAGGGTTTTCTTTCGAATATCTGGGCGTACTTGTATGCTGTTTTGTTTTAAAATTAGGAATTCCCGAATTTAATTCTAAATCTGGATTATTTTTTATATGAGAACGAGTTAAATGTGAATAATCGCTATTATTTTTATTCGAAGAAGACATTAAAAAATGTCATAATATTAATTTGATAATCTTGTTTTGAAAAAGAAGTTTATATTGGAAATTTGAATATTTTCTGGGAAATGACTACTAGTAATGTATATAGGGTGTGGGCTATTTATTTCTATTTGCTTATATCACTTTCGTTTGACAATTGGAATATGGACAGATATAAGAATGTTCAAATATGTAAATTTGGACTTATGCAGATATGTTCAGAGTAAATATTATAATGTAGTGAATATTATAAAATTAAGTGTGACAAATTTGTGTGAGTAATAAAATAACAATTTATAATTATATATATATTTTTTTTCCTGAAATTTTATTATATTTTTGTTAATAAACCATATAATTTATTATTTATTTAATTTTTAATATTATTTGTTATTATTTTTATTATTATTAATTTTATTTGTTTTTTTTATTTATTATTAATTTACTTAATTTTTATTTATTTTTTTATTTAGTTTGAAATTATTAAAATGTAAAAATTTATAAAATTTTCGGATTATTATTGTTTTTAATAATTTATTATTACATGAATTAATTAATTCTGTTATAAAAAAGAATTTTACCAAAAAGGGTGAAAATTTGTGACAATGTTACAAAATGTTAATATTTATTAATTTTATTTTTATTTAATTTTAAATTATTATCAGAATTATATAATTTTGGATTAAAAATTTAGAAATTTATAAAAATATTGCAAATTATTATCAGAATTATATAATTTTGTATTGGGAAATGTAAAAGATTTTAAAATATTACGAATTATTATTATTTATTTATTTTTATTTATTTTTATTTATTGTCTTTATTAATTTATTATTATTTTAATTTTAAATTAGTATGTAAATTATTTAATTCGGTTTTAAAATTTTTTTAGTTCAAAAATGAAAAATTTGAAAAATGTTAAAAAAAATTGTTATTATTATTATTATTGTTAATTAATTTATTATTATTTATTTATTTTAAATTTGAATTATTTAATTCTGTCTAAAAATAAAAATTTTTGTCAGAAATGAAAAATTTGAAAAAATGTTTAAAAAAAATTGTTATTATTATTATTGTTAATTAATTTTATTATTATTTATTTATTTTAATTTTTGATTAGTATATGAATTATTTTAGTTCTGTTTTAATTTTAAGTCAAAAAAATGAAAATTGGAAAAATGTTATAAATTTTATTATTATTATTGTTTATTAACTTATTATTATTTATTAATTTTGTTTAATTTTTAGATTGGTATATAAATTATTTAATTTGTTTAATTTTTAAGTCATGAAATGAAATTTTTTGAAAAAATTGTTATAAATTTTATTATTGTTATTGTTTATTAATATTTATTAATTTTTATTTTTGTTTAATTTTTCAAATTAGTACATAATTTATTTAATTGGTTTAATTTTTAAGTCAAAAATAAAATTTTGAAAAGGTGTTATAAATTTTTGTTATTATTATTGTTTATTAATTTTTTATTATTTATAAATTTTTATTTTCGTTTAATTTTTAGATTGGTATATAAATTATTCAATTCTATTTAATTTTTGTATCAAAAATGTGAGAATTTGAAAATTGTTATAAATTTGTATTATTATTAATGTTTATTAATTTATTATTATTTATTTTATTCTTGTTTAATTTTTTAATTAGTATCTAAATTATTTAATTTTGTTCAATTTCAAGTTAAAAATGTGAATATTTAAAAAATTGTTATAAATTTTTATTATTATTAATGTTTATAAATTTATCATTATTTTTTTTTATTTTATTCTTTTAATTTTTAATTACTATTTAAATTATTTAATTCTGTTAAATTTTTTAAGTTAAAAATGTGAAAATTTGAAAAATGTTATGAATTTTTATTATTATTAATGGTTATTAATTTTTTATTATTTATTTATTCTTGTTTAATTTCAAGTTATTATAGGGTTTTTTTTAATTCTGTATCAATTTTTTAATGAAAAGTAAAATTTGTTATAATTATTATTTATTTATTATTATTATTTATAATATTTATTATTGTTATCATATGAATTATTTTTTGTTTATACAAAATGTAAAATTTGTAAGAATTGTGAAATTTGCAAAAATTTGATATTATTATTGGTTTATTAATTATTATTAATTTATGTTTATTTAATTTTATATGAATTATTTGTTTAAAAATGCAAAAATATTATAAATTTGTTATTATTATTATTCTTTTTATTCACGGAAAATTTTTTCTTGTATTTACTAATTTATGACAAAAAATTGGTTGGGTGATTATTTATTTTTTATTTTTTTTAAATTTCTTCCGTATTTATCAATTTATGACAGCTAATTAATTAATTAAAAGTGCTCTTTAATTTTTAATTCACGACGGTTAATGCATAAAAAATAATTAAGATATTTATTCTTGAATTTACCAATTTCACGACGGTTTATTTACCAAAAAAAATTATTAAATATTTATTCAAACTAAATGATTCTTGTATTTACTTGTTCACGACGGCCGATGCACCGAAATTAATTACGATATGTTACGATCCTAATTATTATATTTTTCCTAATGTTTCCCGATTTTATTTTAAAATTAATTAAAATAGGGACAGGGTAGTAAATAACAAGAAATTACTTTAGTTGAACAAATATATGTGTATTTTATGAAATAAGATAAAATTGATGAAAATAAGAGATGGACATAGGCTTTCTAATGTGAGTCTTAGAGTGGTTGATTGTTTACCTTGGGATAAAGGGTGATGCTAGTCGTTCAGGTATAATGGCACTAGTCCGTTAAGGTTGACTAATTGGATGCAGTATTGTGTCTCGAGAAACAGGAACAATCTTTTCAAATGGCAAATTTGACTTCCAGATCGACTTTCCAAAATGCACTTTTGGAATATACGTAGAGTAAAGGACAACTACTGAAACTGGGTTTAGGGTACTGTGTCGCGAAGAACCACTTGTTATAGATAAAATTTTAAGACTGACTTGTGCAGAGCACCACTTCTCAATTTGAGACTTATAATATTGATGACTACATTTTCTTGACTGCTTTTCTAGACTGAACTGCTGTTGATGGTCTGGCTCTTCTTATACCCAAATTTCCCTGT
Organism: Leptopilina syphax; assembly: GCA_032872505.1. Classification (NCBI taxonomy): domain Eukaryota; kingdom Metazoa; phylum Arthropoda; class Insecta; order Hymenoptera; family Figitidae; genus Leptopilina; species Leptopilina syphax. The sequence goes on from CM065474.1 coordinate 21,261,951, forward strand.
GTATTTGAAGAAACTGTTCATTTTGCCATGTATTTGAAGAATCGTTCCACTTTGCCATGCATTTGAAGAATCGTTCCATTTTGCCATGCATTTGAAGAATCGTTTCATTTTACCATGCATTTGAAAAACCCTTTGTTATAGGAACACTTGTGGTGACTCATCATTAGATCGCACGTGTACATTCTCTTATTACTCATATTATTTTATAATTTTGTTATTAATTGTTACAATTTGTTAATTAAAATTGTTTAATTTTGTTGTTAATTATAATTATTTAAATTTGTTATTATTTGTTATTACAATTTTGATGTTGTTGGAATTTGTTATATTTAACTATTTATTACATTTTGTTATTATTTGCTAATATTTATTATTACAATTTATTATCGTTTACGTTTATTATTACAAGTTATTATTGTTTATGTTTATTATTGTTTATTATTATTTTTTGAAGATTGTTGTTAAGATTGTTATATTTAACTTATTTATTACAATTATTGTTAATGTTTATTATTACAATTTATTATTGTTTGTTATTATTTGTTAATATTATTACAATTTATTATTGATTATTATTAATATTTAGAGTTATTATTTATAATAATATGTAAATAATAATTTTGTTATTAACTTTTATTATAATTATTATTATTATTAATTATTATTAATATTATTAATTAATCTGATTATTATTATTAATTATTAAGATTAATTATTATTCTACATATTATTATTGAAAATAGGTTACGGTGACGTAACATTATAGTAGATTATACAAATGCAATATTATATATAAAAAACCTAACTGGTCGGTTTACCCCAGGGGTGGGTCAAACCGGTCAGTTGGCAAATTTTATTAAAGTTAACGCAGCAACTAAACAATAAAAAATAAAGTATAGATGTCTCTAGGAAAAAGTTGCACAATTAAATGATCTTTCAAACAACTCAACGAAAAATAAAATCGGTTAATTCATTCAGTCACAAGAGTAAAAAACCGTTAGTATGGCTTTTTTGCCCCACTATATTAACACCATAGACATGAAATGGAAATGTTATAAAAAAATTTTGTCAGGGAAATTAAGAAAATTGAGACTTTTTTCGACTTACTTTAAAAAATTGTCACCTTTTCGTCTTTTCCTTCAAACTTCAAACATCAAAATATCACAAATTTTAGTTAAAGAGTGCAACCCTGTTGAAAGTAGAAAGATCCCAAGTAAAAAAATCTGCATAAAGTCTGCAGACATTCCACAGACTTTGAACAGAATCCTGTCTGCAGACAGTATGCTGAAAGTCTGCAGATATTCTGTTGTAATTCTGGTCATTTAAAAGACTATAAACAACAATTATTTATTGAAAACTAGTAGATTCATGATTATCCTGCACAGAAAAATGAACAATTTAAGATGTTGATGTTTAATCGATGTCTTGAAACAGACCCTCACAACAAAAGGATATCCCTAGGATGTCCTAAATAAAAGTATGATATACCAAAGTCCATATGATATCCTAGTATATGCAAAGGTTATCCATGGGTTATGCAAAGATTATCGATGTTTTGAAACAGACCCTCACAAAAAAAGGATATTTTTAGGATGTCCTAAATAAAAGTATGATATTCAAAAGTCCATATGATATCCTAGTATATGCAAAAATTATCCATGGGATATTCAAACCGACGATTTGTAGGATATTTTAAGGATATCCCTAGGACGTCCGTAGGATATCAACAGGTTATCATGATGATATCTCGAGGATATCCTCAGGCTATTATAAAAATATCTATAGAATGTCCGAAGAATATTTCTAGAACGTTCAGACTCAATGTGAAAAAATATCAACATTTTTTATTTATATATTGAATATATTATAGATATTTAGTGACACTTTTAATAACTAATTAAGGAAGATTTCGACTATATCAGCAATTAGTGACATCTATTAGACGTCAATTGAACTCTTTGGTTTAGAGTCAGGTGTTATTCTTAAGATAATTACTCCGATATGGTTGTCGGTAAATAATTATATTTTTGAATTTAATTTTTAATCTGAAAAAATAAACTGCGTGAACGACTGCACTGTGCGTCTGTGAGGACTCGAACCCCAGTTAATAGCTGCCTTTCGCGGGACTAACGCCTACCAATGCCACAGATGCACCACAGATGCACAGTGCAGTCGTTCACGCAGCTTATTTTTTCAGATCAAAAATTAAATTCAAAAATATAATTATTTACAGACAACCATATCGGAATAATTTTCTTAAGAATAACACCTGACTCTAAACCAAAGAGTTCAATTGACGTCTAATAGATGTCACTAATTGCTGATATAGTCGAAATCTTCCTTAATTAGTTATTAAAAGTGTCACTAAATATCTATAATATATTCAATATATAAATAAAAAATGTTGATATTTTTTCACATTGAGTCTGAACGTTCTAGAAATATTCTTCGGACATTCTATAGATATTTTTATAATAGCCTGAGGATATCCTCGAGATATCATCATGATAACCTGTTGATATCCTACGGACGTCCTAGGGATATCCTTAAAATATCCTACAAATCGTCGGTTTGGATATCCCATGGATAATTTTTTGCATATACTAGGATATCATATGGACTTTTGAATATCATACTTTTATTTAGGACATCCTAAAAATATCCTTTTGTTGTGAGGGTCTGTTTCAAAACATCGATCATCTTTGCATAACCCATGGATAACCTTTGCATATACTAGGATATCATATGGACTTTGGTATATCATACTTTTATTTAGGACATCCTAGGGATATCCTTTTGTTGTGAGGGTCTGTTTCAAGACATCGATTTAACATCAACATCTTAAATTGTCCATTTTTCTGTGCAGGATAATCATAAATCTATTAGTTTTCAATAAACAATTTTTGTTTATAGTACTTTAAACGACCAGAATTATAACAGAATACCTGCAGACTTTCAGCATACTGTCTGCAGACAGGAGTCTGATTAAAGTCTGCGGAATGTCTGCAGACTTTCTGCAGATTTGTTTACTTGGGTTAGGAACTATGCTGTTCTTTTTACCGATAATAGATACCAATTTGGTTCTTAAAAAAATAAAAATTCCCGTTGTCTGAGATCGAGAAATCTAAACCGCACGAATCTCGTTCGTGTACGAATCGAAAGTCAATAAGCATCATTTGATACAGCATTCGACTTTCATTCGTATACGAATATGTTATACAGTGTTGCCATCATCAACTTATAGTGACTTGCTTGTATATTTCTAAATGTCCCAATGATATTGGTCAAGTCAAAATATTGACGTCATAAAACAAGTCTAGACTAGTTTTAACATGTTTAATAGTTTTACACATGTGTAATGAAGATAATAGGATAGGAGAGGGTTAATTAATGTAAACATTAATAGCCATGTTGTCCGAGGTAGAGTAATGGCTCAAGCCATAATCTTTAACGTTATTTCTAGTTAATAAAGGTTCAGATTCTTTTGCATAGTAGGTCGGTTGAAAATTACAATACATTTCATATAGTATGGAAAATTTGTTTTGAGTAAAATTTAAATTTCCATAAGGATTTCCTTTATACTTTGGAAATATGTTACCCTAGTAGGTACAAGTTACTACACCAATTTACAGGTCCAACCCCCCACTCCTATCAAAAGGGTGGGGGGTTGAAATTTCAGCTTAAACTCGTGAAGTAAGTCCTAATAACTCACCAATTCAATCGTTTTGTTTAAAACTCACTTCACGGATGCTTGTAATTTCACTACGTAAAGTATTATTGTTAGGTTTAATTCTTACAATTTCAGACCCATTTTCAATAGAGTTTTGAATATATTTTTCAATATCTTCAATTTCATAACTTCCAGGGGGTATAGTAATCACTTTATCACCAATATAAAATTTATTTTTACCTTGATCAATGTTAGGAATTGAATTAAAGGTTAGTAATTCAACTAAGCCAAGCACATAATTTTTATTAGATGATAATTCTATCGGAGGAAAATATTCTGCCTCCAGGGTAGATGAATTGACTGAGATAGTCAGAGTAAAGGATTCTTCCATGTTGATAACTTTTTATTAACTGATTAGGTGGAATGACTTACAATCACTTATATAGAACATATTTTTGAGTTATTTCAAGCTGTCTACATAAGAATTTTAGACATAAATAACCACAATTAAAGCTATTATAATCTTGATAATTTTGATGATTATACTGTATTAAAGAATTGTAACCTAAGTAATTGACAAGTTCATAGGGTGCTTGAAGATTACCAAAACTATCAAAGTATGTTACGACCCGAGCTAAGGTTAAGTTAATTTACTAATTTATTAGTAAAATGGAAACAAGTTGCTGATTAGTCAAGTTGGTAAGACTTGACATCTTGGGATGTAACAAAGTATACTACCTTATTATTAACTTTTTTATATGCAACCCAATGAGTTCCAGAACTATCTTTATCATCTAAATTGAGTAAGAATTCCTGAAGTGGGCAACGGATTTTCGAAGGTTTACAATTTCTATAATAAACTTTATAAAAATAAAGCACTAATAGAGGAACAAACAGTTACCAAAATTTATTTAAAAATATTCATTTGTTTATTTTTTATAAACAATTTAATTTTAATGTAACATTTTTTTACAGTTATATCTCAGAACTGGATTATCGGATTTTGATGAAAATTTTTTGACACAATTCATGAAGATTTGAGCTTTTTAAGAAAAATTATTTCAATGTTGAAAAAAATATATTGTAAAAAATAATTGTTAATAATAAACAAATGAATAATTAATTGTGTTCTGGACCTTTTTCGTAAAATTTTTTATCAGAACGTTAAACTATATAAATCAAGGATTAAATAACTAAAAGAAAAAGTTGGTAGATCGAAATAGTTTAATAACTGTGAATCTTTTTGTGAGCGCGGTCGCGTTGTTCCGTGCGTCGCGGCTTGACATTGAGCTCCATAAGTTCATTGCACACTCACCACGAACACCGAGTATTCTTGAAAACTGAAATACAGAATAAGTATTCAAAATTTAAGATTATTAGTAGAATTATTTTACCACATTATTGTTTATATTAGTGACAATAATATGTAAAAATAATTTTTTTATTCAGGTATTTTTAAGAAATGTAATTTATTTTCAATTAAATAAATTTCACTTTGTTGGTGTTTAACTAGTATTTTTGTTTTAATTTTCGACTAAATTTGTATGTAATAAAAAATGTTTGCGTTTATAATGAAAAATCGACTAAAATAAAAAAATAGCAGATGTTTCAATAATTTGTTTAAAAATACATTATGCTTTTCAGTATTTTTCTAGTCTGCAAAAATATTTTTTTTAATTTTTTGGCTATTTTCTGGTAAATTAACACGCAGGACATGCTAACAATTAAAACGACTTATCATTTATTAAAATCGGTTTAGTAGATTCAGAGATAAAGTGTTCGCAATTTGAAAAAACTTTATTTTGAGAAAAACGCGTTTGAACCTTATATGTATCGTTATAGGCCATCCATAAATTACCTAAAATTCTTTTGCAAATTAAAACCCCTCCACTTTTTTATGTCAGACACTGTTACATATGATAGCACTAATGTTTCTACTGGTCGTAACAAAAAGCTGGACCTTACCATCCTCTTAAAGACTTACTAAATTTGTAAATGGCTCTTTATATTTATTGAATAATTTTTGAAAAATTTACTTTTATTTTTTACAATTGGTTATGGATACTTTAGGAGGTATGTTCTGAGGTCATAAAAAGTTAAAAAATAAAATAAAAAAATAAAAAAATTTTAAATTTTAAAGTGTAGTAGTACCTTTATCTAACAAGCAAATTGGAAATCTTTGCTTTATACGAAATTTTACCAGTTTCAATAAAATTTCATAACAAAAATTTAAAAAAAATGTTACATTAAAATTAAATTGTTTATAAAAAGTAAACAAATGAATATTTTTAAATAAAACTTTGTGACTGTTTGTCTCTCTATTAGTGCTTTATTTTTATAAAGTTTATTATACAAAATTGCAAACCTTGGAAAATCCGTTGCTCACTTTAAGAATTCTTACCCAATTAATAATGGCTGATTCATTTTTTCGAGGACCTCTTATAGGTAATTCATTTCGCATGAAAACACCTTGAAAATGAGGAATTTTCATTTCTTTAGCATATTTAAGTAAATCTTGATTAGTAAGTGCTCGTTGAGGTAGCTTTAACATTTTTTTATGCACCATTTTCTTATACCTTGTACCTTAACATATGGTTTTAAATAAAGTCACAACCCTTGTCGGTATGGTTTTAAATGTAAACCTTTACCAAGTGCAACTGCTTCTAACTCTCTATTTTGACGCTGAGCTTCCTTAACTGCTCACTTGCATCATTAACAGCTTTTGCTACACCAGCAGCTCCCCAAGTAATTGCTCCAAGTGCACTTAGCCCAGCAAAAATTGGAATTAATGGTAACAGACCACCAACTTTTGATGGTACACGTAGAATACGAGGTGTTAAAACTTTTTCTCTACCACCTGCATTCCTTACAGCTTTTCGAGCTGTTTCAATAGCTGAATTTATTGTTGATCGAGCATCATTACCAGGAATTATTGATTCTCTTGCAGCATCCACAATTTTCCCAAGATTTTTTTCATTTTTTGCTATCTCGTGAGGAAGCTTTGTAGTCGTTTAATTTACAAAATTTTTAAAAATCCTTTTAACAAATTTTCTTCTATATGGGACTATGTTATATAAGACCCTGAACAATTGTCCGGATGTATGTGTGTGTATATGTGTGTATGTGTGTGTGTCTGTGTGTGGATCCCGATTTTCGTAAACACGATAACTTGAAGAGGTTTTAACGAATTTGGCTAAAATTTACCAGGTACATTTATCATAAAAATATCTCGAAATGGATTGATAGACTTTAGAAAATTCTCCAAAAAAAATTTTTTTTTGACTTTTTTCTAAAAATTTTTTTAAAAAAAAAAATTTTTTTAAGTTGTTTATTGAAGTTAATATATAATAAAATCTTATTCTTTACATTAAGACGAATCGATTGGTATATAAGAAGTATAAATTGTATGAGAATTTATAGAGTTAATCACAATTAAAGCTGAAAAAATCGCATTTTTATAAAAAAATGAGTTCTTTCCGCAAAATTATGTTGCTGTGTAAGAAAATCTTACTCATTTATTTCTAAAATCTTATTCATTACACCAAGACGGATCGATTGGTATATATAAAGTATATGTTTTACTTAAAATAGAATTAAAACCAATTATAGACAAAAAATTTGCACTTTTAATAAAAATTTATTTTTTCTTAAAAATCATGTTGCTGTACAATAGAATGTTATTATTTATTAAAAAATAAATCAAAAATCTTATTCTTTGCATCAAGACGAATCGATTGATGTATGTAAAGTATATATTCTATTGAAAATTATAGAATTAATTACAATTAAAGTTGAAAAATTCACTTTTTAACTAAAAATTTTTTTGTTTATTTAGATTCATATTACTGTATAAGAAAATTTTATTCTTTCTATTAAGACGAATGAACTTTATTTTATAAATGTTAAATTGTATTAAAAATGATTTAAAAATGAAATATATTTATCGTTAATGCTTCCTTCACGAGGAAGCAAATTTTTTTGCTGATCGTAACTTGTTTGATTTTGTCTTCTTCTTTACTCCCATTCCAAATTTTTATTTTGCTTTCATAGCGTTTGTAATTGCGTAAGCTGCAGCTCTTTCACTATATCGTGCGTCTGGAGCAAATACACGTTGCCACGCTTTGTCAGCTAATACTATATCAGCAGCGTTTCTTTCTTCAACGTTTTCTCAATTTTTTGAGTAAGCAATATCGTGTTCTTTACAAGCGGTATCTAATGGATTAACACCTGGATCACCTTGGTCTAGACGTTTTGCTAACTTTGTGCCCGGTCCACAATATTGATAACCCGGCAAATGTAATTCAAATGGCAATTTGTTTATAAGTTTGTTAAATAAACCTTTTCCTCGACAGTTGCGATATATAATCATACCTTATTCTGTGAAAGTTAAGATTAGAATGATTCATTATCTATATAAACGCTGTATTTATACCTTTAGCGGCAGTCAAAATCAGGATGCGGTACAAGGAACAACTTCACAAGCTGCCAGTCGCCAATCTAGACTCGATTGTTGAACAACAAGACAAGAAAGTGAAGCGTCATGGTAGTTTGTTTACGGTAGTATTCGAGCTATTTTTTGTGGACTATCAAATTGTGGAAAGACAAATGTACTAGTTTCTTTAATTTTACATCCTAATGGTCTTAGATTTGATAATATTTACTTATACTCAAAGTCTAGAGACTTTGAGTTAATTTATACTTAATTAATAAATAAATAATTAATTAATACTTACTTACTTACTTAGTTAATTTATATTTGGGTTGGTGTAGACACCAACCCAAGTATAAATTCTTGAAAAAAGTTGTAAGTAATGTTGAAGGAGTAGAGTATTTACCATTTAGTGAGCATGAAGAAGTCATTACTTCTAAAGATGCAAAACGGAATTCAATATTTATATTTGATGATATTGCTTGCGAGAAGCAAGATAATGTAAGGGCATTTTTTTGCATGAGTAGACATGTTGATGTTGATTCTTTTTATCTTTGTCAAACATATGCCCGCATTCCTAAACATTTAGTACGTGATAATGTTAATTTACTAGTTCTTTTTCGTCAAGATGAGAAAAATTTAAGGCATGTTTATGATGATCATGTTAATACTGACATGACATTTAATCAATTTCGAGAACTATGTTCCACATGTTGGAATTAAGACAAGTATGGCTTTGTAGTAATTGATAAGAATTCTGATTTAAATGATGGAAGATATAGAAAAGGATTTGATAGCTTTGTAACACTATAAATATAAGATCATCCCTAAAATATTGTTAGTTCAATATGAAACCTTGTAATAATAACATTTTTATAAAGAAAAAGAATATCTTTATCAAATTGCTAAAGCTAGTGAGTCAATTAGGCGAAAACATCGTATGTTACAATTAGGAAAAGAAGAAGCTGAAAATGTGCTGACTGAAAATTTTAAACCTATAGTTCAACCCTTACAAAAAATTATTAACTTGATAGACACTGAACATGAAAATGTCAAGATTGAAAAGAACGAGCAGAAGATGGATGATAGCATATACTATGAAAGTGAAACTGAAAAATCTCCAGATGATGATAATATAAATAATAAATTTGTATACTTATTAAATCATAATAGAAAGAAATGTTTAGATTTAACATACGGCGTACGTAAGCTAAGTGATGGGTCACTTATGATCAGTTAATGATCAGTTTGTTAAAATTGGTGATAAACGATATCTTCAAACACCTGGATTACTTGAACTTTTATTAAAAAGTAAACCTACCAGATCGTTTATAAGTGAAGCTGATGAAATGAACTATGAAGAGTTTCTTATTGATACTAATGCACACAAAAAGAAGTACAGTCCCTCTGAATCTATACGTACGGATAAGAGTTACAAGTATTTGGATTATATCTCAATTCTTCCCTCGAACACCTAACAAACAGCCATCTATAAGTGGTAGTTCATTACCTAAATTTATGATTACAAACCAAAATTTTTAACGATAATATATCTATTGGGATGATCCAAATGAGTTGGTTGACCGTCTTAGACTATTAATAGCTTCTCAAGCTGCTGGAAATCTTAGTCACAATAATGAAATCATGTCTATCATTAAGGAACTACGTTAAGCTAAAATTATATATTAAGATGTATTTTAGCAAATTTCATTCATTTCAACAATGAGCACTGATGTGTTTAGACATCCTCTCAATCAAAGAAGAACAGCAAGACGAGGGCCTCCTGGAGTTGGGTTTAAACTCATTTCTCAAGGTAAATTTGACGTTGAAGGAAGAAAACTCTGAAATTATTAGTGAATTGGATACTCGCTTAAGTGCTCTCGAGAATGAACAACAAAAAATTAACAGTAGTGAATGAACTTCATACTCAGTCTAGAAGAAATTATCCTCGGCGGCGAGTTGAAATGCGCGATATTGATGAGACATGGCAAGCAGATTTAGTAGAAATGATACCTTATTCAAAAATAAATAAAGGTTTTAAGTATTTACTAACAGTTATAGACATATTTTCGAAATATGCTTGGCCTGTTCCAGTAAAAAGTAAAAGTGGAAAAGATGTTTCTCATGCATTGCAATCTATATTTGCTAAAAAAACGCATACCAAAAAACTTGCATAGTGACCAAAGGAAAAGAATTATATAACTCACAATTTGAAGCATTAATGAAAAAGCATAAAATAAATTTTTATTCAACACACAGTAATATGAAAGCTTCCTTTGTTGAACGGTTTAATCAAACACTAAAAAGAAAAATGTGGATGCAATTTAGTTTACAAGGAAATTACAAGTGGTATGATATATTCCCTACTCTTATTTCCAACTACAATAATACAAAACATAGAACAATTGAAATGAAGCCTAAAGATGTTACTTCAGAAGACGTTGAAGTTTTAAAAGAACGTTTTATGAAGCTGACAAAAATTCCTTTGAGACGACCAAAGTATAAAATTGGTGACAAAGTTCGAGTAAGCAAATATAAAAACGTTTTCAAGAAATGATACACACCCAATTGGACAACAGAAATATTCACCGTGGATCAAGTTGTATCAACTCAACCAGTGACTTACAAGCTCAAGGATTACCAGGATCAACCCATCAGCAGAGGATTCTATGACGAGGAACTTCTTAAAGTAACATAATCAGATATTTATCTGGTGGAAAAAATTCTCAAGACACGTGGAAACAAAGTTCTTGTCAAATGGCTTGGCTTTGATAATTCTCACAATACTTGGGAAGATAAAACAAATGTATAATCTATTATTCGCAAATCGTCCCTAGTAACTTAACGCAAATGTCAATCAATCAGCAAATCAATCAAAGATTAATGTTAGCGTAGAACCTCTCTATACATCAAAACTGCTTCCAACAACAGACCTTCACACTGCCAGTGCCAAATTTAATTAACATTATTTCAATAATAAATCATTAATGAATCAATAATGAATCAACAATGAATCAATAATGAATCAATAATGAATCAATAACACATCCACACAAAACAATAAAAAGTTTTTATCTGGGGGTCTCACTATGTAGACTCTATGTTTTTTAGGTCGCTGAATCCGAATCCGAGGTCCATTTAACCCCATCAGATCAGGATTTTGACATAACCTCAAAAAACCAATATGGCGGACATGTTTTTGGAAAATTTATCGGATTCGCTTGAAATTCGTTACTCGGGGGTTTTTGGGGTCGCTGATTACGAATTTGAAGTCTGATTTCAAAAATTCAAAATGGCGGATCCAATTTGGCAAACACGTTTTTGAAAAATTCATCGTATTAGCTTAAAACTCGTTACTCGGGGGTTTTTGGGGTCGCTGATTACGAATTTGAAGTCTGATTTCAAAAATTCAAAATGGCGGATCCAATTTGGCGAACACGTTTTTGAAAAATTCATCGTATTAGCTTAAAACTCGTTACTCAGGGGTTTTTGGGGTCGCTGATTACGAATTTTGAAGTCAGATTTTAAAAATTTAAAATGGCGGATCCAATATGGCGGACATGTTTTTGAAAAATTCATCGGATTCGCTTGAAACTCGTTACACGGGCGTTTTTTGGGTCGCTGACTGCGATTTTGAAGTCAATTTCAAAAATTCAAAATGGTGCATCCAATAAATATGTTCTTTTAATGAATTTTCCGCTATCCGGCTAAGTCTCTGGGTAATGGCTTTGATGCCGTCATGGCAGACACACGTAGAAAACGTGCTACGATTCAGGGACTCGGAACCCTAGTATCGTCGGTTAAGGGTTAGAAAGCAGGCTCTTAGGCGTCGTCATCCAACAACTTAGCCGGATAGCGGACAAACTCCGTTGCTTACCGTTGGTGCCCTGGATGCAGGCACACGTAAGATATAGAGTAATTCCGGGTGATTTGGATCACTCAAGTTCTTAATTCCTTAAAAGAACATATTTTTTAGATGCACCATTTTAAACCCAAAAAACCCCCGAGTAACGAATTTCAAGCGAATCCGATGAACTTTCCAAAAACATGTTCGCCATATTGGTTTTTTGAGGTTATGTCAAAATCCTGATCTGATGGGGTTAAATGGACCTCGGATTCAGATTCAGCGACCCAAAAAACATAAAGTCTACATAGTGAGACCCCAGATCAGAACTTTTCATTTTTTTGTGTGGCTGTGTTATTGATTCATTATTGATTCATTGTTGACTCATTAGTAATTCATTATTGATTCATTAATGATTCATTATTGAATTAATGTTAATTAAATTTGGCACTGGCAGTGTGAAGGTCTGTTGTTGGAAGCAGTTTTGATTTATACAGAGGTTCTACGCTAACATTAATCTTTGATTGATTTGCTGATTGATTGACATTTGCGTTAAGGTACTGGGGACGATTTGCGAATAATAGTTTATACATTTGTTTTATCTTCCTAAGTATTGTGAGAATTATCAAAGCCAAGCCATTTGACAAGAACTTTGTTTCCAAGTGTCTTGAGAATTTTTCCTACCAGATAAATATCTAAATATTTTACTTTAACCCTTAAACCGCACACTTCCAAATCCATCCTTAAACCGCACACTGGTTGTGCGACACCGGGGACTTTAAAGTGTATTCTCCAAGCTGGAAAAGGATATTATGTTTCAGAAAAATTATCTTATGTTGCTTAGTACATCTATTTTGAAGGACAATAAGTTTCATAATGATTTATTTAATCTTAATAATTAAAAAAATGTTTTTTAAAACTACTGAAATTACTTTAAACCGAAAATTGGGTATCAGCCACCCAGAAATTTTTCGCTGTTAACTTCATAAAGTTATCAAATACACAAAGTCACTTGGGAGATTAATGTCCCTCACGGAAGATAAATTTAAGTACAAAATGTATCGTGCAATAACGACATATGTTCAATTTTTACGACTTTAAACGAGATATTAGAGTAAAAAGATAGAATATGGGTGTCGCACACCCAGGGTGCGGTTTAAGGGTTAAGAAGTTCCTCGTCATAGAATCCTCCGCTGATGGGTTGATCCTGGTAATCCTGGTATCAACTCAACCAGTGACTTACAAAATCAGTTTGCACTGGCATTGTGAAGGTCTGTTGTTGGAAGTAGTTTTGATTTATAAAGAGATTCTACGCTAAAATTAATCTTTGATTGCTTTGCTGGTTGACTGGCATTTGCGTTAGGTTACTGGGGGCGATTTGCACAATTTAAATTATATTATATTAATATAACTTTTAATCATATGTTATTATGTATATGGGGCAAAATTCCTCAACTGTCCAGGTCAAAAAATGAATTTTCTCTAAACTTTGCCAAAATGTTACTATTATTAGTAGAAGTGTAAATATAAATTTTTTTTGAATTTGATAAAATATTTCTTGAGTTATGGAGTTTCAAAATTTTGATTTTTTTGAAAATATCTTTTTTCAATTTAATATATTGATAAGTAAAATTAAGGGGACACCTAAGTGGAAAAATGACAAAAAAATCGATTTTTTTAAATTTGATTTTCTAAAAGTAGACTCAATTAGGAATAGAACAAGACTTTTTAAAACCTTTTCTGAAGAGTAGAAAAAATCTGATTACATGATTCTGAATACCATGAGTTTTTAGTATTTTTTCTTTTTTCGTGTCTCCTGTCAAAATTGTTTTTTTCCAATTTTTTAACTTTCGGTACACTTTTCTCCGAATCTACTAAACCAATTTGTAATTTCTTCTTTTTACTTTGTTCAGTAAGGTTCCAAGAATCAGAGAAAATGGGATTTTTATTTTGCTTTGGGTATAAATATTCATAAAAAAGTTTCTATTGAAGATAACGTCGTATTACTTCTTATTCATATACTTGATTATATTTGTAATTGAATAAAAAAAGGGCGAACGCAATTGGAATAATAGTTTTCGAGAAAAGTGTACCGAAAGTTGACTCTATTTGCATTGTTTTTAGGTGACTTAGGTGTCCCCTTAATCAAATTTAGAGTATGAATAGTGATTTTTAAAGAAGTTTTTACGGGCTATAAGCTAGTGATAAAAAACAAGTTGTTTTCTTTCAATTTGACCTTGAAATTCAAGGTCAAATTCTTAATTTCAATATATCTCAAAATCGAAGTATTTTATTTTTTTCCAACCTATCCCAATCGAAAGCTTACATTTTTTCCTATAAGCCATGTAAAAATCAGAGTGAGACCATGGAAATTTTCGAAGAAATTAATTATAAATCATCATTTTCTATGTAAAATTATGATAAATTATTATTTTCCTCAAAAATTCCCATGGTTCCACTCTGATTTTTACATGGCTCATAGGAAAAACGGTAAGCTTTCAATTATGATAGGTTTGAAAAAAATAAAAAACATCGATTTTAAGATATATTGAAATTAAGAATTTGACCTTGAATTTCAAGGTCAAATTAAAAGAAAACAACTTTTTTTTCATCACCAGCTTATAGCCCGTAAAACCCCCTTTAAAAATCACTATTTATACTTTAAATTTGATTAATTTTACTTATCAATATATTAAATTAAAAAAAAGATATTTTCAAAAAAATCAAAATTTTGAAACTCCATAACTCAAAAAAATATTTTATCAAATTAAAAAAAAATTTATATTTACACTTCTACTAATAATAGTAACATTTTAGAAAAGTTTAGAGAAAATTCATTTTTTGACCTAGACAGTTGAGGAATTTTGCCCCATATATGAAAGGATTTTTTTTTTTATTTAAAAAACACATGAAAATTGTATATAATTGTATTATTTATTAACAAACCTTTTATTTTTTACAATCACATTCTACAAATCATTCGTTGATTGTGGGAATCGTATAATGACCCCATGGCAGAGTGTCAGTACTCTGGGGTAACAAGTACCGTTTATCGTCATGCGGACTTAAGGCTACTTTTACTTGTTTGACTGTCTCTAAATTATTCAACCGTGACCTTATATTGTACTGCATTCTGGTCTGAATTTCAAAATTGTTGAGGCATTGTATATAGTCATCAAAGTTTATTGTCTTTTTGATGACTCCTGCTTTAATACATTTTGCTTTCTTAACAAAATCTTCACCTTCAACGCGTATGCTATACATTTTACTTCGCAAGCCAACAAATTCGGTAACAATTTTAATATTGCATTCGTCCTTCATAAGGCCGAACACTTTTTTGTTGACTTGCGGCATGTCATACGCGTTGTCTGCAGGAAAATAAGATGTGTCAAACTTGTCTTTCATGTCTTTGTATATGTTTTGACAGTTCACTTCGTACACTAGACTGTCTGTGTCCGTATACAACAGTTCACATGCTCCACCATATTTCTGGAGCATGTAACTGTAGTGAAAGTCATAGACTAGCGTTTTTGAGATATCCAACACACTTAAACCAACATAAATTAGTTTATTGAGTAAGATCTCAGTCTTGCGCAGTTCGATGGCAACAAGGTCCTTATCGAAGATCGCTTGACTGTGGAAATTGGGTCGAGAGATGAGGGCTTCGGCACCATACCGACCGTACCAGTGTGTAACCAACTTAATGTCAACATGCTTGCGAACATTTTCCATGGTCTTGCCATACACTGCATTATTAATTAATTTAAATAAATTCGTTTCGATTCATGGCAGCATCTCTTGAGAAACTAGCGTCATACCTTGAGGAATATAAAATTATTGAGTCCGTATTTTCCAGTACGGTGACGGATCGCGAACAAATAAAATTGTTAACGCGAAAGGGTATCTTCCCCTACGAGTACTTTGATTCGCGAAGTAAACTCGATCAAATAGAGTTGCCAACAAAAAAAAGATTTTATAGTACTCTTTACAACGCACAGTGGGAATATTTGAGATTTTTTGTGACAAAATCGTAGAACTTTTGCTAGAAGTGTCTTATTTTAACAAATCAAAAACGATAAGAAAGTTCATTATCTACGGAATGAAAAAAAAATATAGAGAAAGCCATTAGGACTTTTCTAACTTATTATTGACGTACGTAAAGTTGAGTGTTTAAGGTTGAAATAATTATTTTCGTATATCCTGTTGGGAAAAACGATAAATCTAAGTGTCCCGAAGAATAAAATCCAAGATTTTATAATGACAAGTGCGAATTAAGTGCTAAAATTAGAAAAACTAAAATGGAGGAATCAAAATGGGGACCAAAACGTCATTTCTAAAATAATCGATCAGATTGGGTTAAAACTTATTACTTGGGGGTTTTTAGGGTCGCTGAATACGAATATGATATTTAATTTTCAAAATTCAAAATGGCGGCCATAATATGACAACTGACTTTTTTAAAATTGCTAGAATTCTGTTGAAATTTGTTACCATGCGATTTCTGGGATCACTGATAATGAATCTGTTATCATGTGCTAAAAATTCAAAATGTCGAAACTAATTTGGCGGCTGATTTTTTAAGATTTAATCAAATTCGGTTAAAACTTGCTGCCTCGGGGTTTTTGGGGTCGCTTTTTATGAATATTATGTCAGATAAGATTCAGTTGATACTTTTTATTTTAGGTGTTTAGTTTTTTATTAATTTATTAAAATTTGAAGAACAATTCAGTAAAATGGTTTTTATATATGCGTATAATTTCTGGAGACTGTTGTTAAAGAGTCATTTGTGGTAATAATAAAACTTAAATCTGAATATATTAATTTATACGTAAAATTAAGAATTGCATGAATTCTATAAAAATTAACTTTTATAACTTTTCAGCTTGATGCCATTAACACTTTGTAGAACGCGTTGTTTACTTTTAAAACATGTTGTATACGAATCAATCTAATTCGTTATAATAAATTTATACATTTTGAAAGAAATAACGTAAGAAAAATCTGATTAGAGGTGTTGTCTTCTATTGCAAACAAAGTTAAAGTATGGAACAGTTTTTTCATTTGAACAGGTTTTAGGTCTAATGATTGTCATCATTTCTTAAAGAATTTTCATCTTCCACGATTTCGCTGCAAAAGTTTATAATTAATGTAATGTTTTATTATATGCATGTATTTTATATTTAACTAGCTGTCGTACCCGTCTTCGACGGGTTGTAGTTTCTGATAATGCACTTAACAGTGTATCTACCAACCTAAAAAACCGGAAAATAGCCGGGAATTTGATTTGACAGGGAAAAAATAATAATTAGTTACTATTGTCTATTTCATTAGGAAAATAATACCATTTGAAACAGTGACCGACTTTTTATTATCAAATTAGTTATTTTTAACTAATTCAAATGCAGAAAACAATATTTCTCAATTTGTAGTACTTCAATCAATATAATGTATTAAAATCAATCTAAAATTTCCTCCAGTTTTTTGAGTTATAGTACAGTCTAATTCGAACTAATTGTATAGCAAGTAGATCCAGTTTTTCTCGGTTACATTAAATTCCCTGATATTTTACGTCTTTTCTGGTTGGTAGACACCCTGTTAAATGTATTATTAAAAAACACCCGTCGAATAAACCAGGAAAAATTTGGACAAAGCCGGAAATTGTTTTAAACCAAAATAAACACCGTGTTTAACTTTTGTATTTACATTGATCAAGATATCTCTAAAAGTTAAATCAGAGAGCCCACAAATACTATTGAATTAAGCTTCATAGCAATTGGTATCAATTATAATTTTTTCAATTTTTTGATATTCAAAACATTTTTATACTTACATCTTCGATATAAGAAAGTATTTTTGAAAAATTATGCTAAAATGTGACTAAATAACATGTAATATTCAATTATATAAAGTTTAAAAGCTATCCATTAAAAAATGTAAAATTTAGAAATTTTCGATTTTTTAAAAATATTTTTATATTTCCATTTTAGTTACAAAGTATTATTTTTTGCAAAATTATGCTAAAATGTTAATAAATAACATGTAATACTCAACTATAGAAAGTTTAGAAGCAATCCATAAAAAAATATAAAATTTAGAAATTATTTGTGTTAAATAAATTCATTTATTAGAGTCAAGTATTTATTTAATTAATCCAATTAAGATTTATTTGATTTAACTAAATAAAATTATTTAAACGAAATAAATTTTTATTAGATCGAAATAAAAACTTTTAAATAAGATATTATATTACTATTAGGTATTAACGTAACTTACAATCATAGCCTTATCCGATTAAAAAATATTAACTTGAACGAAAGTTATGACATTTTTCCAAAAAATTCGAAAAATAAAAAAATGCAAATTTTTTATCTTTTGTAAAATAAATGCAAAACTATCATTAGCTAACTTTTTCAGATAAATAAAACCCATTTCTACAATAAAATTTTTAAAAGAGATGTATTTTGAAATTTTTTTTCGTTTTTTTAGATCAACTT
This sequence comes from Leptopilina syphax, assembly GCA_032872505.1. NCBI lineage: Eukaryota > Metazoa > Arthropoda > Insecta > Hymenoptera > Figitidae > Leptopilina > Leptopilina syphax. The sequence goes on from CM065474.1 coordinate 21,280,388, forward strand.
TTTTCTAAGAAAATTGTGATTTTTAATCTTTAAGCAAGCTTTTCAGGAAAAGTTATTAAAGTTTTTTATTTAAAGATCAGTATGTAAAGTAAGAAATTTGCTACATTAAACAAAAATAATTATGCTAAATGCCATAAAAAAGAAAAAAAAATGTTAAATTTTAAGAAATTCGGTTTTTTGAATTTTTGCTAATTTTCCATAATTTTAGATTTTTTACCGAAGGGTGGAGACTATTGAATAAGTAAAGTATTTTTTAAGAGCACAAAAATAATAAAGCTAAATGCCATAAAAAGAAGGAAAAATGTTGAATTTTAAGAAATTCATTTTTTTGCATTTATGCTATTTTTCCATAATTTTAGATTTTTTACCAAAGGGTGGAGATAACAAATTAGGTTAAGTATTTTTGAAGAGCCCAAAAATAGTGAAGCCAAAAGCCATAAAAGAGAAGAAAAAATGTTGAATTTTAAGAAATTCCGTTTTTTGAATTTTTGCTAATTTTCCATAATTTTAGATTTTTTACCAAAGGGTGGAGACTATTAAATATAAGTAAAGTATTTTTGAAGAGTACAAAAATAATGAAGCTTAATGATATAAAAGAGAAGAAAAAAATGTTAAATTTTAAGAAATTCGGTTTCTCGAATTTTTGATAATTTTTGATTTTTTGCTAAAGGGTGGAGACTATTCAAATAGTATAATTATACTACCGAAATAGCTAATGGTTAATAATTAAATTTCCGGGTATTTTTGATTTTCCAGATTGGTAGAAACATTGTTAAATGTATTGGTAGAATCTAAAACCCGTCGAAGACGGGTACGACAGCTAGTGCTATATATTATCAAAATTTTTAAAATTCAAAATTAATCTTTTGAAATAATTATTGTCATTAATTTTACTTAAATTTGAAACAGGGTTAATTTTAGTATTTTTTATTACAATTTAGTCATCAGAATGAAATTTGAGTTTTTCATTTTTTGATCATTAATTAATATAATATAATAGCAATTTTGAATTCTGTGCAATATACTGACAAAAGTCTCATATTAATTATATGGATATTGTTAATATTCTGACCTAATAGAATTTTTTTAAGAAAGTAAACTTAGGGGTCGTCCATATACCACGTGGACACTTTTTAGACACTTTTTGACCCCCCCTCCCCCCTGGTGGACAATAGTGGATTTTTGACGAACCCCTCCCTCCCCCCCTGATTGTCCACGTGGACAATCGGGTTTTTTATTTTAAAATAGTGAATAATAAAAAGATATTTAATAAGAAATACAATTTAAAAATTCTTTAAATTTTTTTATAACAAACTTCTTTAAAATTCAATAAAGATTAAATTATCTTAAAATATTATTAAATAGGTAAATACCATTTTTAGTATTATAGAGAGGACTTTGGCAGCAATATATCTTCAATTATTATATTAGTAGAAATACTTAATCTCTTCTGTAACAAATCTAAAAATTTTCTAAAATCCAATAGCTTTGAGCCTTCACATAAACAATAATAGAAATTATTTTTTTTAGAACTTGTAAGAGTTTGTAGAGGTTGCTTTGTATTCCTAATTGTCAAATTTGCATATATTCATATTTGTGCATTTACGATAATGATTTTGTAATATAAATTAAAAAAGAATTTGGCGTTTTTTGACAGTTAAATAAATTTCGGATTACAAATATTGTCTGATCACAATCTAATAATAATCTAATAATAAAGTTGAATATAAAGAAAAAAAAGATATAAAATTAAACTTTTGTGTCCACGTGGACATTTGTATTGACCCCCCTCCCCCCTCGTGGATTTTTGGCGAACCCCCCCTCCCCCCTAAACTGTCCACGTGGTATATGGACGATTCCTTATGATTTCAACAACAAATTTTTATTGTTGACCTAAGAAATACAACCGTATAAAAATTAATTACAAAAAAATTTCAATTTTTAAACTTTTAATTTTTTAATTTTTCAATATTTAAATCTAACACTTTTTATTTGTTATTCAAAATTTTATTATTCTGACGATTAAATCTTAATAAGAAACGATAAAATTAACCCTGTACCAAGTTTAAGTACAATTCACTAAAGTATATGAAAAAACTAAAAATTTCGAATTTTCGAATTTTTGAAAAAATGGCATAACTTTCGTCCATATTAATATTTTTTAATCTACTATCGCTAGGATTTTAAGTTAGGCTAATGCCTAAAAGACTGCCAAGTTTCACTTCAAACGATCGAACCGTTTTTCCGTGATACGCGGTCGAAAATTTGCGGACATACATACACACATACACACATACACACATATACACATACACACATAATTTTCTTAATAGTATTTTCGCATTCCTTAGAGTGTAAAAATAAGGAATATAATAGAAATTTTGAATTCTATGCAATGTACAGACAAAAGTCTGATTTTATTAATAAGGATAAAAAATTTTTTTTGCAGTTGTTGGACAAAATAGTATGTGCAACTTGTGGAGAACAGCGATTTTCGCTCGCTCGATTGCTGCGCGCGCTACGCTGTCGCAGCAAACTTCGAGCTCGCGAGAAATCGCCCTTGTTCTCCACTCGTTGCACAATCTACTATTCTGCACAAAATTATGTTAATTAATATTAATTCTGAAAGACATTAGCGCTCACACTTATTAGAAAATTTTTACTCTAAAATATGTTTAAAATTTATAATTTATTTTATTGTATTCTCTAAATATAAAGTCAAAACATTTTATTCTATCGAGATGAGAGGTAAATTTTAAACTTTTCAAAACCCCCTTTTCTTAATGGTTAAACAATTTTTTCAATAATTATTTATCAACATTTTTTTAAATTTCGAAAAGAGCGTATGTCAGCTCTTCCTCTATATTTTCCAACAAAATTTTACACAAAATATTCTTTTATTTTAAAATGATGATAAGTCAACCTCGAAAACAATTTTTCTCCCTCATGCCGGTAAATATAGTTTAACCCTAACAGGCTTGTGTTCGTTTTACGAACAACGCATATAAGCTGGGTATTTAAATTTAATAAAAAATAAAAATTTTAAAGCAATATTGTTAATATTTTTATCTGACATATAATTCCATCATTTAAAAAAATTATATTTTAATAAAATTTATTATTATTTATTTATTATTTTATTTAAATAAAATTATTTTAATTTAATTATTTTTAATTATTTTAACTTTTGAGACGTAAGTTTTCTAAAAAAGGTGAAACACACACTATATTTTTCACATAATGTCACTTTCAGAAGTATTTGGAATATATTTACACTTATTACAGTAGATGATGTTTAGACTACACAAAAAATTGCAATATTGCATAAAAATTTCTTTTTTTTTACATTCCTAAACTTAGAAAGAAGTTCATTTTTTAATAATATTTTCTAAAACAGAAGTAATTCAAAGCCGCAAGGGTTAAACTCTGTAAAATTATTATTATTATTATTATTATTATTATTATTATTATTATTATTATTATTATTATTATTATTATTATTATTATTATTATTATTATTATTATTATTATTATTATTTTTTTTTTTTGCTTAGGGAATTTTGGGAAATCTGCCTACAGATACCTTGGATTCCGCACTCCAAGGTTATGTGGGGTTGGTACAATGAAACAAAAGGAAATATTAAAAAAAAAAGATAAATACATAAATGTTATAATAAATTTAATAAACTGGCGACCTACTACCAGCCCGACCCACTAAAACCCGTAACCCTTCTTCTGGAGCCCTTTACCCTCCCTCGGAACTGTCGCAAGACTTTAGCCTTCGAGGGTGGCGCTCCAACTCTGTCGCTAATGCGACCTTCTCCCTTTCTCTGCGGTCCTCCTGCGTCCGTAGTTAAAAAAAATGAATAAAACTATTACAAAGTCCAAGCGGAATTCACAGCACAAAAATAATAAAAAAAAAACAAATATTTTAAGAAGTGTAAAAAGTCAAAAGACAAAATAGTAAACGGATATAAAAAAGAAAAGAAAAAAAAAGTAAACACGTATATAATGTTGAAAAGATAAAACTGTTTAAAGACAAATAAAAAACACAAAACAAATTAAACAAAAAAAATGTATAAGGACAAATAAATCACAAAATAAATTAATAAAAAACAAACAAACAAATTAAAAGCTGTTTAAATCACGCTTTTTGGCTCCTTTTAATACTTCTTATTTGCTTTTAGTTCTTGCGAGAGTCTTCTTCGCCTCCTCAAGGGCCGTCCTGAAGACTCCGCATCCTCCGCTGCCTGCAATATGGGTGGTTGACACCTTATTGCCAATCTTTTCCTTGCACAAAAAGCAACTTGAGTCGTTTTTACAGTTGGAGAACCTGTGACCGGCCTCACCGCACTTAAAGCACGCAGCCGATCTGTCCTCCTTCTGGCATTTGGCTCCAATATGGCCGTATCCCAGGCATCGATGACACCGGACGACCATTACTCTTCTTTTGATTGGGCAACACATAAAACCAATTTTTACGTGTCCCAACTTCTCCAGCCTGTTCTCCTCTTCCAGGTTGGTGACTACAACCGCGAGCTTCATCCCTCGGCGGTTGGGTCCTAAGACCGTCACTCTCCTGTTTACTGGCTTACCCATTGCTTCAGACAACACTTGTTGCACCTCAGCTTCTTGGGTAAGGCAATCCAAATCACGGATCTCGAGTGTAACTCTTCAATCCAATGACTGCACCTTACCAATGCTTCCAACCGCCTTGGTGACCTCAGCGGTGAAAGCGTCCTTATCGGAGTCTCCTCTGAACTTAATCAGAAGGTCCCCCTTGTTTGTAGCTTTTGCTGCTACTATTCTCGTATGACTGTCCTCTGGGTTGACCTCTTTGCGAAGCTTACCCAGAACGTCAGCATACGTCAATCCTTCACCGACTCGGATTAGAACTGTGGATCTTTTTGACCCAATTCTTTCCAATTGAGGAATCTTTGGATCTGGAACTTCCGTTTCCATTGGAGGAGCTTCCTCCTTCTTCCTCTTATCGGTTTTGGTTCGAGTCTCTTCTGGACTGTCACCCTCTCTCTTCCGTTTCTGAGCATCTCTTAAGACGCTTTTGAGATTACGCCTATAGAAACGCTCTCTCTCTTTCTTACGGTCCTTGCGGTTGCATTCCGCACCGCTCAGAACGCATGCCAAATCGAAGTCCGACTCATCGGCCGCGGCATGCTTTGCCCTTGCCTCCTTTAGCAGGACGTCGATGACCTTGAGTCCATCCTTTACCGTCCTATTGACGGTCTTCTGAATGTCGCAAGATTTTATCATCTTTGCGACCTCCAACTCCATTTTTTCGAGACAAGTCGCCTCCTCCTTTCTGAGCCGCAAGCATATCTCGCGAGTCTCTTCTATCGCCTCGTCGTCCACTTCTGAGTGGATAGCGCTATGAACGGTTTTTTCCGCTACTGCAGCTTGACACACTCAGAAGGCTCGACGTGCTTCCTTTCCTCGTTTTATTATTTTCCACGATGTTCTGTGGATCTACCCTTTCCACGATCACTCGTGGCACTGCAAGAAATTGTGCGCCCCCACAATCCGCGCGCACTTGAGCATCGGTCCTGGGACCGATGGTGAGATTTCCCGTTTCCGGCCTGCTCACATGGGGTACCTTCTCAGAATTTTTTGAATTCATTTTTTCTTGCTGTTTGGTTGTCCTTTAGTTGAAAGCCCCGCCACCACGACAAGGTCTACCGAACATATCCATGATGTCAATCATGTCTGGCAGTGGATATGCATCCACTTCTCCCAGCACTTCGAAGACATCGATGATGTTCGGCAGTGGACAACCAGCGGCGGAGATTATTATTATTATTATTATTATTTGTGTATCAATATTATTATCAATAATAAAATAAAATTTAAATAATTATTAAAATTCATTTTTTAAAATATATTATTAATTTTTCATTATATTTAACAGAGCAAATTGTTTATTAAAATCCATTATTAATTATTTACTTATTATTATTATTTAATTTTTTAAAGTTATATTTTACTTAACATTGTTAATATTAAACAATGAAAAACTTTTAATTAGAATTAAAAAATCTTATATAAACAGAAGATAATTTTTATATATTATTTTAATTATTTTAATATATTAATTAACTAATAATTGATTAAATCATAAATGACTATAGATTGTTCTTAAAAAAAATTTTAATATAACAAATCAAACGATATCTCTTCAATATTATTTTTCTTTCTCTATGAATATGAAAATAAAAAAATAAAAAATTAGTACAAAAATTAAAAACTAATTTCTACTGATACAATGTTTGCTCAACAATTAGTTAACAATATTAAATTATAATAATTAAAATTTTTTATCACATTTATTACATTAAAAGCTAACCTCGTCTTCAGTATAACTTTTTCAAAAATATTTTTTTGGTATTTATATTTTTTGCAATTTAATAATTTAATTTAAATCTTTATTTTCATGCAATTTTAATATTTTTATTTTATATTCTCAATAAAATTACAATTTATTTTTGGAATTTCCTTTACAAATCAATATTGAATTTAACGGTTACCACAACAACCTTTTTTGAGTTTTTTTTTTAGTTATGTGAAATTGGCTTATGTCAAAAATAATAATTTATCAAATCCCGTGTGGAAAAAGCCACGTTCGAGCCCCACAGCTCCGGGGCCCCCGTCAGGGGCCCCGTTCTTTGCCCTTACGGTTGCCCTGCTCAAAAATTTATCTAAGTTTTAAAAAAAAAATTTTTTTGTTGAAAAACTTTAGTTCAGAATGCATTAAATTACGTTTCAAAGCACCTGAAATAAACATTAAGTGACATTTTTCCAGAAATCCTATCACAAAGTTATGGAAATTTACGAGGGCACCAGCAGGGCCCCTGCTCTTAGCCATTATGAATGCCCTGCTCAACAATTTTTCTAAGTCCAAACGAAAAATTTTTTTACAACAAAAAATTATTGTTTACTATCATTTTAAACAATGAAAAACACGTTTTTCACAAATATTTAATGTTACTTTTTTGAAAATATTAAACTTACCTAAGGGCAAATCCATGAGGGCCCACGCGAGGGCCCTCATGGATTGCCCACATCATTAACTAGAAAAAATTTCTAAGTTCAAAAAAAAAAATTTTTTTTTTATCAACAAATTAATGTTTATAATGATTTTAAACAATGAAAAACACGTTTTTCACAAATATTTAATGTTACTTTTTTTGAAAATATTGAATTTACCTAAGGGCAAATCCATGAGGGCCCACATCATTAACTAGAAAAAATTTCTAAGTCCAAAAAAAAAATTTTTTTTTACATAAAAAAATTAATGTTTATAATGATTTTAAACTATGAAAAACGCGTTTTTAACACAAATGTTTTATCATTTTTTTTTTTTTTTTGAAATTATAAAAATATTAATTTATGAATATTTATGGTCTATTATTATATTATTGATATTGTTATTATTATTATTAAACTATTTAATTATTTGTCATGGTGTATTAGTGTTAATAAATAATTTATTATATCATCAAAAGCAAGTCAGCAACTCACCTACATTAAAGCAAAAATTTTCAAAAATTGTTAAATAAGAATGTTATTTATCAATAATTGGACTAATTTGTTATTAATAAATAATTAATTTATTAATTTAATTGAAAATAAAGTTGAGGGCATTTTATGAAATCCACGAGGGCACCGCGTGGAAAATCCATATGGAATCCATGAGGATTTTCCTCGAGGGCACCCATGAGGGAAAGCATGTCACGCCTTCGAGGGCTCCGCGTGGATTGCCATTATGGATTCCACATGGCAAGAGGGCAATCCACGAGGGCCCCGCCGGGGGCCCTCACCATTTTTCTGCACGGGATCATAAACATAACCACTTGATTAAAAATATTATCTAAAATTTACATCATTCTGATATTAATAATATAATTAAAATATGGATCGAGAAAATAAAGGTAAATATAGTTGTAATTAAAAAAAATAAAAATAAATATAATATAAATAAATAATATAATAACAATATAATAATAATAATATAATAAATAATAAATATAATAAAAATAAATATATATTTTTTAATTTATAATTAAATAATTAATCAATTTATTAAATTATATATTTTAGAAAAAAAAAACGAAAATTAACAAAGTTGAAAATATAAAAAAGAAATGGAGAATAACAGCAAATAGTGAGTAATACTTATATAAATATTTTAATTATTTTATCTTTATATATTTTATATAATTCACTATTAAATTATATATCTGTTGAATATATTTATTCTATTTTATATTATTTTTTATCCATCATTTTAATTTTTATGACATTTTTTTAAATATATATATATATATATATATATATATATATAAAATTTTTTTTTATATTTATAAAAAATATTTTCAGATCTCACAAAGTCTGATGAGGATCTTTTAAAATCTGTTGAAGAATAAGAGAAAAAAAATAAATTAGCAAAGAAAAATTAAATTATGTTAATTTTTAATATATATATTTTAAATAAATAATTCGTATCTAATTATATAAAAATATTTCTTTTAATATTAATTTACTTTTCAAATTATTTCATATTTTATTATTTATTATAATTTTTTTTAATTAAATAACATCATTTTTATTACTTATAAACATTTAAATTAATTATAATTTATTTTTATTTAAATAAAGTTATTTTTATTATTTATTAACTTTTTAAATTAATTAATTTATTATTTTAAAATTCTTTTAATTTTCTTTTTTCAATATAAACAGAATTCAATATAACATCATTTTTATTACTTATAAACATTTAAATTAATTATAATTTATTTTTATTTAAATAAACTTAATTTTTATTATTTATTAACTTTTTAAATTAATTAATTTATTATTTTAAACTTCTTTTTATTTTTAATTTTCTTTTTTCAATATAAATAGAATTCAATATAACATCATTTTTATTACTTATAAACATTTAAATTAATTTTAATTTTTTTTTATTTAAATAAAGTTATTTTTATTATTAATTAACTTTTTTAATTAATTAATTTATTATTTTTAAATTCTTTTAATTTTTAATTTTCTTTTTTTAATATAAACAGAATTTATTAAAATTAAAAACATATTTTTAAAAAATGAAACTATTTATTTAATTAATCTTCTTTTTTATTTAATCAAATTATATTTTAATTACAACATCTAGAACGATAACATGAATGATAAGAGCATGATGGAATTTGTGTGCGTGATGAGCATGAAGAAATTTGTGTGTGCGATGAACATGATGGAAATTGTGAGTACCATGAACATGATGGAATTGATGTTTGTTGCATGCATTGGTTTGTTGTAAATGGTGCAGAAGGTGAACGTGAATATGGAAAATATTTTGGATATATTTGGCGCGTTGGATTTGGAACTCCTGTGTACAAACTGTCTGCACGGAACTGCGAATTTTGAGGAATATGAAAAGAATTGCCATTCATGTAGAAACCTCCATTTCTTTCCAGCTGTTGTAATTTTCTAAGAATATATATAATTTGATTTAATAATAATAATAAAAATTTATTTCATTAATATATCAAAAACAATTTATGTTTATAAAATAAACCCTGAATAAAAAAATGAAATTTAAAAAATTATAATAAATATATAATAAATAAATGTAAATAAATAATTTAAAAAATCTTTTTTTATTTTATCATACAATGAATTTACACTATTTTTTAATTCATACCTTCTATTTTCTCTTTGTTTTATTCTTCTTCTCAAATTCTTATTTCTATTTTTCCCTTTCTTTTTCTTTTCATTTTCATCTTTTTTTTCTTCATTTTTTTTGAAAAATAGATTTTTCAGAAATCCGAAAACTAAAATTGAAATTTTTTTTTTAACATTAAAATTGATTTTTATATAAAAAAACACTAAATAAAACGTATCATTATATTCAACACGATTATTTATTATATTTAATTTAAACTAAATTTGCCCATGTTGATCCTTTCAGTTTCAAACAAATCTAAACTGACAATTAGTTGTCAATTAAAATATACACATAAAACAATTGATTTCATTTTTCAAATGTTTGAATTCCTTTTTTTTATCTTTCATATTACTTGATTTCTGTTAGAATTTATTTTTCAAAAAAGAGTTAATCTTTAAAATATTTATTAAAAAAAAAAAAAAAAAAAAAAAAAAAAAAAAATTCTAAACAAAAAATTTATTTATTTATAATTTTACTAATCTAATGACTAAGTTTCATTAAAAAAATTAACGCTATGCGAAATTCAAAATTGATCGCAATAAATAAAAAAATAAAAATTTTCGAATTTTTGAAAAAATGACATAACTTTCGTCTATATTAATATTTTTTAATCTACTATAGCTAGGATTTTAAGTTAGGCTAATGCCTAAAAGACTGCCAAATTTCACTTCAAACGATCAAACCGTTTTTCCGTGATACGCGGTCGAAAATTTGCGGACATACATACACACATACACACATATACACATACACACATAATTTTCTTAATAGTATTTTCGCATTCCTTAGAGTATAAAGAGAAGGAATATAATAGAAATTTTGAATTCTATGCAATGTACAGACAAAAGTCTGATTTTATTAATAAGGATTAGTTTTAATAACCTTTCTTTAATGAAGCATCTAAGAGAACTTTGAACATCATTCTTCTTTGGTTTTTGACGACCATTAATTAAAATCAACGAAATTTTCGGATCACTGAGATAAATAGCTCGATTAAAAACATCTAAGAGTCTGTTTGTTCTATTATTCTGACGAGCATGTGAAGTCATATTTCTTCTTTACTACTTATGCCAGTATTCTATTGCATCTTTGCTAAAATAAATTATAGGATTAGGGAATTGATCCGCTATATCACATCCATGTTGCAACAATTTATGAACAGTTGGACTCATTCTTGACCACTGATATAACTTGTAATTCATTATATAAGTTTACTTTGAAAAGTGACGGAGCTTTTGCAAATCTAATTGTAGTTTGCTCTTAAATAGCTTTAAAACACATGCAATATTACAAACAAATGGAGTGTCTAAATCAAAAGCTTCCGAAAATGCTTCAGGATTATCAAAACATCTGCGTGCTACGTTTCCAGCACTAGTCGTTCCATGGCCTTGTAAAATTTGATCAACTCTGACACTAATTTTTTAAAAAACGTTTTTCTGCACATCGTTTTTTCTTTTGTCATACTGTTCTAATTTTACAATATATTTAATACTAAATAATAATAATAATATTGTTACTGAACTTGATTCGTAAAAAAATAAATACATAAATAATAGTATAAAATATTTTCAAAAGAATCATATTATAATCAGAAAATAAACATTGCTATTTTTTTAATAAGTTTATTAATATGTTATTTTTATATTAATTTATATGCAATTAAGTTCGAATCAAAATTTAAACTAGTAATTTATACCTCTTTATTCTTTTCGAACATCCCATACTTGCAGTTCCTTGCGGTATGATACATGAAGTAAGTATTCCATTGTCATAATTTCACAATGTAATAAGCCTCGTCCATGTTTCAGGTGCGAAATTTCTGCAGCAAAGTTATCTTTCATATTTCCAAATTGGTGTGTTGTTTTTAGACAAATAAGACAACGACTGGAAGCTTTATTTACTACTATTAATATTATTATTTTAAAATTTTCGACCTTTAAACAATGTTTGGAATACTTTAAATTCCATTTTGGTTTTACTGACATTACTAATTTGAAAATGATGATTTCGAAGTTAATTAAAGTCATTGTTAAAACGTTGAAATTCTTTTAGTGTTGCAGTAGTGTCTTCTTTCTCGACAGCTATCCTTAACCCCTTTGCAGTCAAGACCAAAATCTCATAGGTGGGCTCAAAATGTCGACAAATTTTTAGAAAACTAAAATTTGCGCAATCGAGCATACTATTGTATTTGAAGTCGCTGATTACGAATCCGATATCAGATTTTGAAAATTCAAAATGGCGGATCCAATATGGTGGACATGAAAATTAAAAATCGACTGAATTCATTTGAAACTTGTTACTCAGGGGTTTTCGGGGTCGATGATTACGAATTCGATATCAGATTTTTAAAATTTAAAATGGTGGTTCCAATATAGCGGACAACATTTTTTAAAATTCATCGGATTCACTTGAAACTTTTGTTTCACGGATTTTCAGGGTCGCTGATTACGAAACTGATTTCAGATTTTAAAAATTCAAAATGGCGAATCTAATATAGCGGACGAAATTTTCTAAAATTCATCGGATTCACTTAAAACTTTTTACCTGGAGGTTTGCGGGGTCGCTGATTTACGAATCTGATTTGAGATTTTGAAAATTCAAAATAGCGGATCCAATATGGCAAATGAAATTTTCTAAAATTTATCGGATTCATTTGATAAATTTTTTAAAATGGCGTCAGCCATATTCGCAACGCCACATTGTATTTTGAAAATCTTATGCTAGATTCGTAATCAGCGACCCCGAAAACCGCCGAGTAACAAATTTTAAATGAATCGGACGAGTTTGTAAATTGTCGTCCGCTATATTGAATCAACCATTTTTAATTTTTGAAATCTGATATCAGATTTGTAATAAGCGACCCCGAAAACCCCCGAGTAACGAGTTTTAAAGGAATCGGACGAGTTTTTGAATATGTCGTCCGCCATATTGGATCCGCCATTTTGAATTTTTAAAATCTGAAAATGGATTTGTAATCAGCGACCCCGAAAACCCCCGAGTATAAATTTGTGGACAAATCTGTGTGTTTTTGTAGCCAAAAATCTGTTTGCGTCTATACACGTCATCGACAGTTTGAGCCCACCTGCATCATGACGTGTATACACGTCATCGACTGCCAAGGGGTTAAGGGTCGACAAAATCACACACTTTGTGAAGTAAGATTAATCCAAGTATAGTTACTTGGACCACCATTGATGTCTTTTAAATAAACTACAATCATATGAGTAATGAACTGCTGTTTATTACCCATATGATTGTTGAAAAGTAACAGTAATTTGAATCTTGATATAGTTGTTGAGGATTTGTATGACCACTTGAGCTATCAAATCCTAATATGACCATTAGCTCTAAGTTCTGAGAAGCAGAGTTCTGAATATTCTCAGCTACAGCTTCACATAGTCGCTCAGCAGTTTTATTTAAAATACTTTGTAATGGAACAATGCATTTAGATTCAGAAGATTAATAATTTTTTGGTTGACACTGAACCATTTCTTTCGATAGTATTAAGTAAGAAGGATATATATGTTACAACCCCTTTCTAAAGAATCTTTCACGAGAGAAGAGTATGACCTTTTAGAGAAATTATTTTCTAAATAAAATGCCAAAGCCGATGAGTTCGAATGTCGAAATTGAGCCGTTCGCTAGAAAAACGACCTAAGTCGACTTAAGTTTTTGACGAAAAAATTAAATTAAAGATTCGGAAACGAATTACTAATATAATTTACGTATTAATTATATCGATCATTTTTCCCAATACAAAGGTATTATCAAAGAATTCTTTAAAAGAAAAGAAGGTCGAGTAAACAATGTTTTGCTACTTTAATAACATTATTTTATAACAAATGACCTAAGTCGTTTTTCCAGCGAACCACTAAAAATGAATCAAAATTAAGTATTTTATAAAAGAACACTTTTATTTTAATGTATTAAAACATATATATTATTCTAAAAAGTCTTACGATATATTTTTTAGTAAAATTCAATTAAATATCAACATTATAATGCACAAGTTTAGTTAACAAATTGAAAAAATTACTTGCTTTTGTAATAATCTAGACTGAATCCATTTTAAATGAGGCAGGTAGACTAACTTCAAGTTATAGATTTAGCTGTCGCTAAAATATGTTATTGTACATGAAAAATAAAGAGACACGTATTTTCTTATTTTTAAAAAAAGATAAATTTAAAGAAGTTACGCACATTTAAACTTTGAGTGGTAAAACTCGAATGAATAGTGAAAAAAAATTGTTTTGCTTGTCATTTTTTTCTTTTATGTATAATTTAATTTTCTTTCTTGGGTCTTGTAGATGGTCTTGTCCTCTTCAAAATCCAGTTTGAAATTTGAAAAAATATTTTAAATTATAAAAATAGGGGATGATTTTCTGAAAATAAATAAGATCAATTTTCTCAAAAACACCACCTTTTTTTCTATCCAAATTTTTACTACAAGTTCTTAAAATAATTATGAACATTTCCTATGAATTTCAAGCGGGCTAAACCATTCTGGCAATCAGGAGAATTTTTTTTTGAAATATTCATTTTCGCAAATTTTTAAATTGTTAACTTGCATTTTTAAAAACAAATGAATGGCTATAACATTGTTGACGTGAACGTTAACAATTTAAAAATTTGTGAAAATAAATATTTCAAAAAAAAATTCTCTTGATTGCCAGAATGGTTTAGCCCGATTGAAATTCATAGGAAATGTTCATAATTATTTTAAGAACTTGTAGTAAAAATTTGGATAGAAAAAAAGGTGGTGTTTTTGAGAAAAATGATCTTATTTATTTTCAGAAAATCATCCCCTATTTTTATAATTTTAAATATTTTTTCAAATTTCAAACTGGTTTTGAAGAAGACAAGACCATCTACAAGGCCCAAGAAAGAAAATTAAATTATACTCAAAAGAAAAAAAATGACAAGCAAAACAATTTTTTTTCACTATTCATTCGAGTTTTACCACTCAAAGTTCAAATGTGCGTAACTTCTTTAAATTTATCTTTTTTTAAAAATAAGAAAATACGTGTCTCTTTATTTTTCATATACAATAACATATTTTAGCGACAGCTAAATCTATAACTTAAAGTTAGTCGACCTGCCTGATTTGAAATAAATTCAGTCTCTAAAATTTTTAAAAATTTTAAATTTATAGCAGTGAAGGCTTGTAGGAAAAACCTTCTTTAGTATTTAAAAAAAAGAAAATTGAAATCGGTGGAGATTTGTATTGTCGGCAGAATTTTGTCCATAACACTGCATTTCTTCCCACTGTACGCGGCAGTAGAGGACGTGAACGCGCGCTTGCGTAAGTGCTTCAATTTCGGGACTCAGGAAGTTTAAACACCTCAATTAATTCATAAATAGTGACCTACAACTTTAGAAACTTGATATATGTAATCTATATGTCTTGTAGAATACACTGATAACAAAATTTTTAAAAACCGCTTAAGTCGACTTAAGTCGTTTTTCTAGCGAACGGCTCAATTGCTTATTTATATGAATATCTTCTTCAGTATCTAAAGTTTCCGTTTTTGCAGCAGCTTTCCTCTTAGCTATTTTTACAGACATTTCTAAAACTTCAACGTTATTATCAACTGATGCTACAAGTTCCTCAGCTTTTCTATACTTTGTTCTCTTGCAAGAATTATTTAGGTTAACTTTTTTTCTTCCTGAGTTTATGCTAATTTTTGATCTTTTACGTGGACGACCACCGTTTGATATGTTTTCAAAATTATTATTATTCATCCTAAAGATTTAAAATGATATATTTAAATATATTTAAATAATAAACAATTTTAATCATTTCATATTTTTAATATATATCTAAAAGATTTACTTCAGTTGGTTTTTAATATATCAAATGGTTCAAATGTGCAAAATTGAAACTTTTATAAAATAAATATTAATATACCTATATTTATACTTTTATAACTATAAAATAAAAGTGACAGATCAACATGAAATAACATAAACACTGACGATTGCCATATGTTTTCTTTGGAATCAAACTGATGTTAGTCGCAAAGACAAAAAAATGACTCGATTATTAAACAGATGGTACGCCTCGTTTTGATTTAAAATGAATTAATTTTCACTCCAGAGAATTGCGGCTCTTAAAAAAATTTAATGTATAAGATAAATCTATGAAATAATTAAAAGATCTATAAAATATACTATAACTAGGGGAGAGTGGTCCTAAGTTGGCCGCCTAAGCAAATTGGTCGAAAATAGGAACAAAATGAAATTTAATCGCTTCGGAAAGTATATATTAGTATTCAGAGATCGTTTTGCTATAATTTTGTGGTATTTAGAACGTTATAGAATGGCTTTTGTAGTCTTAATACAATAAATAGTGAAAAGCTGCATTTTGGACATTTCAGAAATAGCGGTCCTAAGTTGGCCACCACTTTTTTTCGCTTGTGTATAAGGAAGAAATGCATATTCTTTTCAATTACGCAGAAATTTTACAAATTTGATACATTTAGGAGAATAAAAACGCATTATTTAAGTATTTTTGTTTAGAAAATGAAGCAATATTTTATTTTATTTATTTACAATGGTGGATGGCTGTAGAGACAGGCGTTTTTGTACTATGTTTTTTCTAATGTTTTTTAAACCATTTTTTTTTGTTTTTTGTGTTTGTTTAATTCCTACGTTACACTTTTACGGTCTATCTCGTGATGAAAAACATAAAAGAGAAGTAAAACATAAATAAAAACAAACAAAAACAGTAGGTGGCCAACTTAGGACCACTGTAGATTTTTACAAGTTTCAAATTATTACGCTAATAAAAAAAATTTCATTAAAAAATCAACAGAACCTCTTATTACAACATTAAATAAAGGAACTAGCGCACACACTCATTTAGAAAATTTTAATTATTTATCTCTTGTAGCTACTCTCGAAAAAACAAGAAAAATTAATTTTTTTGGTCGTAAACAATATTATTGTCCTCACAATGCGTAGAAGAATCTTAGATTATAATTAGGTCCATAAATTATATCATGGTTCATCAATACATCATACCACAAAATTATAGATTCGTCCAGTATACCATCTCTGAGAAATGCAGGGTGGCCAACTTAGGCCCACGGCCAACTTAGGACCACTCTCCCCTACTTATATACTATAAAATATACTATAACTACTTTTATAATGCAATTGCATTATAAAATCAAAACCATAAAATAAAAAAAATTACAATCATATTATGTTTTATGTCATAAAAATGACCCCAAAAACCCCGAAGCATCAAGTTTTAACCAAATTAGAACAAATCTTAAAGAATCAGCCGCTATATTAGTTTCGCCATTTTGAATTTTTAGCACATGATAACAGATTCGTTATCAGTGATTTCAAAAATCGCATGGTAACAAATTTCAACAGAATCCTAGCAATTTTAAAAAAGTCAACCGTCATATTAAGGTTTTTTTCATTTTTCATAAAAATTAAAAAAGTTATGAATTTTTTTTAAAAAGTGCATATTTTCTATGTATTTTTAATGAGAAATTTCGATCGATCTCTGGCACGTGTTAATATTAATCAATCGGCTTCAAATTTTGGGAAATTTTTTTTTATTTATTGGAACCAAACTGGGGGGTGGCGTAAACAAAATTCGAAAGTCGCATTGTTACGGACACCCTATTGTGCACGTTTGCACGCTCGCTTCATATTCCGCCTCGCTACGGAGTTTAATTCCGCGGTACGTGCTCCCACTAAAATCGCAATATCTGGAGAACTATTAGAGTCTCCATAATTTTTTTTATGAAATGGAAGGTGAAATTACAAGGAATCGATATTTACTTATTAGAAAATTAAAAAATTAGGCCAACTGAACTAAAAATTAATTCAAAAAATTTTTTTGACTTTTTTTTGACAAATTTTAGAAATTTTTTTTTGTTCATAATATTAAATTAAACTACGTATTTTTAACTACATCGCCTGTAAATTTTATTAAAATCGATCTAAATTTTCAGAGTTATTAATTTTTGAAAAAAAGGCAACACTCATTTTCAATATGGCGTAGCGGCCGCCATTTAAAATTTTTTTTAAAATCCTTTTAGGGTTTAATTTAATTCATATCAGACTTCTATTTCCCAAGCTTTCGAAGAAATCGGAATACCACTTGCAAATCGCTTTTTTCTAATGAAGTCTTACCCTAATGTCAGTAAAATCAAAATGGAATTCAAAGTATTCCAAACACTGTTTGAAGATAAGTGTCTTAAAAATATTGTAGGAAATAAAGATTCCAGTCGTTGTCCCATTTGTCTAAAAACAACACACCAATTTGGAAATATGAAAGATAACTTTGCTGCAGAAATTTCGCACCTGAAACATGGACGCGGTTTATTACATTGTAAAATTAAAGCAATGGAATACTTACTTTATGTATGATACCGCAAGGAACTGCAAGTATGGGATGTTCGAAAAGATTTAAGAGGTATAAATTACTAGTTTAAATTTTGATTCGTACTTAATTGCATATAAATTAATATAAAAATAACATATTAATAAACTTATTGAAAAAATAGCAATGCTTATTTTTCTGATTATAATATAATTCTTTTGAAAATATTTTATACTATTATTTATGTATTTATTTTTTTACAAATCAAGTTCAGTAACAATATTATTATTTTTTAATATTAAATATATTGTAAAATTAGAACAGTATGACAAAAGAAAAAACGATGTGCAGAAAAAAGTTTTTGAAAAATTGGTGCCAACAGAATCCTAGCAATTTTAAAAAAGTCAACCGTTATATTAAGGCCGCCATTTTGAATTTTGAAAATTAAATATCATATTCGTATTTAGCGACCCCAAAAACCCCCAAGTAAGAAGTTTTAGCCCAATCTGATCGATTATTTAAGAAATTACGTTTTTGGTCCCCATTTTGATTTTTACATTTTAGTTTTTCTAATTTTAGCACTCAATTCGCACTTGTCATTATAAAATCTTGGATTTTATTCTTCGAGACACTTAGATTTATCGTTTTTCCCAGCAGGATATACGAAAATAATTATTTTAACCTTAAACACTCAACTTTGCGTACGTCAATAATAGGTTAGAAAAGTCCTAATGGCTTTCTCTTTATTTTTTTTCATTCTGTAGAAAATGAACTTTCTTATTGTTTTTGATTTGTTAAAATAAGACACTTCTAGCAAAAGTTCTACGATTTTGTCACAAAAAATCTCAAATATTCCCACTGTGCGTTGTAAAGAGTACTATAAAATCTTTTTTTTGTTGGCAACTCTATTTCATCGAGTTTAGTTCGCAAATCAAAGTACTCGTAGGGGAAGATACCCTTTCGCGTTAACAATTTTATTTGTTCGCAATCCGTCACCGTACTGGAAAATACGGATTCAATAATTTTATATTCCTCAAGGTATGACGCTAGTTTCTCAAGAGATGCTGCCATGAATCGAAACGAGTCAATGAAGCGGAATTTAACCTCACTTCCCTTGATGTTTTTAGTAAAGGAGATATACTTCTCCTTGTTCAAGGAGAGGAGGTCAATTCGATCTTTAAAGCTTGTTGATACAGCATGAATTATAAAGTGTGCGTGATACCCGCTTAAATTGTGAAATACAATGGGTATGCGTTGGCACTCTTGATAATTCAAGTTGTACGATTCATGCACAGCACCTCGATATTTGCCAGTAAGATGATAATGATCGCGAACCTTTTTAAAACCCGCTGGTATATTCTTCTGACAAATATGGCACACGGTTGCATTCTTAAAATCAGCAATTTGCTGAGGAGTTAAGGCATCCATAGGTATAGGATTTTTAAATACGTTATCAATTCTTTCCGCGAATTGCCTTAACTCGTCAGCAAACCACTCGGCAGGGTCTAACTCCTGCCTTGGACACGGTACATACATAGACATTGAGTCATCAAAGCTACATTTTACATAATAACCGATACTCAACAATTTATGACGCTGGAATATCTCGGTTTTACTTAAATTATCTGTATCTTCTTCAGCGAGAAGAAGTAAACTTTCACAGTCGGCATAGATGACAAAAGGAACTTTCTCCTTATTTACATAATTTTTAAAGGTAACTATACAATTTTTTGTTCTCGGTAGATTAATGCGACACACATTTTTTTGTTTATAATTTTCGTCGTGCGCATTTAATTTTTCCGCAGATGAGAAATAGTGTAAACATCGGTCACAAATAAACTGTCTATGACCTCTTTTAGATAGTTGTTTTGACACTAGCCGCGATAAATCTTTAATTCAAACATAGTGAAAATTCATAAAGTCAATATCGTCGTCACAATTTACATTGTCATCGCATACACTTTCATCATTATACCAATCTACAACATGTAGAAGGTTTACATGTTTCTCTCTCTTCTCTGCGGTCAGATGTAGAGGGTGGAGAAATTATAATTCCTTTTCTTAAGGCCGTAGACTTTAATCGATATATCGTTAAGTTTTTCAAATTTCACAATACTTTTTAACGTCACAGGGAATTTAATTCCTTCAAAGTTTAGTTCATTGGCAAAGTCCTTATAGCTTGATACACGATACGCATCTCTTACATTTAAGTGCAATGCTGACAAAACAGCACATTTAAAACATTCTTTGTCATCGTTTTATACATTTATACACGCTTTTTATTCTTAATTTGTATAGGTAGATTAATATACGAACTCGCACGCTTTGGATTATACTTATTTACATTAATTTCTAATTTCACTATCGACAATAGGTTCCAGCTTGACTCCTTCTTATGGAACTCCTCGACCTTCCTCATGATTGGCTGCTTCATGTTTGATTCAAACCAGTCCTCCAATACGGTCGTCGGGAAGATGCTACTGGATTTGGCTGTGAATGGTATTGGTTGATCCACTTCTTCTTCGTTCTGCACTCTTTTGAAGTTGGCTGTTAATACACCATATACAACTATGGGGAAATTTTGTTTTAAAGCATCTTGAATGTGTTCTTTAAATAAAATGGCCGCATCATCTAAAAACACACTTATATCTAGGTGTACAATGTTTAACACAACATTCGTATACAGTCGACATTCAAATGCACTATCACATTCAGCCCATCGTACGCGGTTATTAATGTTAGGGTCTTGTAGACCACCGCCCTCTATTGCTTGAGACTTGAACAATACTCGAAATCCCATTATGGATTGCAGAATGTTCTGGCAACGACTTTTCTCATGCGTAAAGTACATGGATTTTTAAAGACCTGTCAGAACTTGTTCGTTGCGAGAACATTCTGCAACCCATCTCGATACAAAATCGATTTTATTGGCGCCATTGCTTAAACTTGCTAACAATTCGAGAGCACCCTTGATAAGTCCCACATTACCGGTAAACTTTCGTTTGCCAGGCATTCTTAATAACAAAAAAATAAATAACACAAAAAAAGTAATAACCCCTTGACTGCCAATGGCAAAGATCTTTGCCATTTCGGACTTTGCTCTGACTGACGGAAAACTGACAATCTTTGCCATGATAAAAATTGATGAAAAAAAGTAAAAAATGTCTGAAAATTAAAAATAAAATAATTTCTTAAAAGTCAACGTGGAGATCCACTTCACCCATGAACTTATTGGAAAGGTGAAATGCGTTAGGACATTTTAATGGAATTTAAATTTTTGCACTCTCTTTATAGCTGTTCTATGAAACCGGCATTTGTAAAATTTGTTCAGCTTTTATGATAAAAACAAAATTTTTTTAAAAAAATGTCCACCATATTGGATCCGACATTTAAAATTTTTAAAAACAGACATCCGATTCGTCATCAGCGACCCCGAAAACCCCCGTGATGATGAAGATGGCGATGACGTCTTTTCATCACCTTCCTCTCCGGAAGTTGACCGCTTACCCAAGAGTTGGGACTCCTGCATCGGTATCGCCGGCCTCTCCTCCATCGGTGGCGTTCCTGCTCGTTGCCATTGATCCTGTGGAGGAGCAGCTTCTTAGGGCACTTTCTGGGCACAGGTCTGTCAAAGT
Organism: Leptopilina syphax; assembly: GCA_032872505.1. Classification (NCBI taxonomy): domain Eukaryota; kingdom Metazoa; phylum Arthropoda; class Insecta; order Hymenoptera; family Figitidae; genus Leptopilina; species Leptopilina syphax. Next base: position 21,302,106 of record CM065474.1, read on the forward strand.
TGACCTGCCCATCCGGTTCCGGAGACGACGGAGGTGTAATTGGAATTACATAACCATCCTACAAATATTATTAATTACTTATAATTCATAAATAATACTAATTTATAATTACCCATTAATACTTACAAGAATTCTATTAAAATTCACCATGAGACAGTGCAAACAATCGCAGTCTTGTTCCATTGCAACTGCTATCACTGCTCCTCTCAAACAAACAGTGCTGATCGTGATATGGGTAAGGTAGAAATCTGTATTACCGACATAGGGTAAATCAATTCGAATTTAAACAGCTTATTGTTTATTCAATAAATTTTAATTACATTAGTAAACATTACATCAGTTTTAATTGTAAAACTCTAAACTTATTTTAATTATAAGCAATGCCCAGGAAATTTAAAAATCAAGATAGTGGATAGCAACGATTGTAAAATTAAAATTTTATTGGACCCATCTATTAGGTTGACCTTGAACTATGTAGAAAAAAAATATAGGAGAGCAATGCCCGCGAAATTCAAAAAGTCTTAAAAATTATATATACCAATTATAAATCTTATCACTAATTTTTGTGGCGACATCTATTAGGTTGACCTTAAATCCTGTCGGTAAAACAAAAATGGTGGATAGCAACGCCCGCGAAATTTAAAAATTAAAGTGGCGCCATCTATTAGGTTGACCTTTAACCCTGTCGGTAAAACAGAACTCCCCTTTTAACCCACTTAAAACTATAAAAATAAAAATTGTAATATCCCGCCAAGCGGATTTGAATTTGCCGGTGTCGCCATCTATCGGATTAACCTAGAAAACTAACTGGGTCGGTAAAACAGAACACCCCTTTTAAAACACTTAAAACTATAAAAATTAAATATCCTGCCAAGCGAATTTGAATTCGCTGGTGGCGCCATGGTTTTAATTCCCTCCGTAAGCACCGCATCGAGATAGCCCTCGCCGTAGACCACCATCGTCAGGGGATTCGTTCCTTGAGCCATTGTTAGCCCAACATTGTGACCATCTTTCCTGGCACTATGACGGACCGACTTTAGCCTTTTAGCATCCCCTTTTTCCAAGGGACGACGCATCCTGGCCGTTTTTTCTCTTCGACCCAGTAGCATCACCCGAAAAAATTGGGTTTCAACTGTTTCTGTTTAGAACCGTTAAGGCGTTTTCGTTTGTTTAGGAGCATCGTTTCAGCCCCTGACACCCCAATCCCACCCAAGACCATGCCATCAGATCCCGTAGAGCCCGATGGAACAGCCACTGGGGGAAACTGACCTACAACCTCAGGGTTTGAGACCGTCCCATCCACAACCTCCGAGGAGGTTGCGGACGCAGCCACCAAACCCATTTGGCTACCTAAGTTTAATTTATTAAATTAGTTTTCCATATAAAATCCCACGAGTAGCTAGGGAAAGAAAGTCCGCTACTGCAGAGCCCCGCCTGCAGAAGTAAGGCTAATACTACCGAAAGGTCGCCCGGTGTTCCGGAGCCGCCGTTTAAGACACCTCCATTCGCACCACGCCGAGCAGACCGCGCCCCTGCCCGCCAGGAACCCAGCCAGATCGCTCCCCTGAACTTTACGGGATCACTAACCGACCAGTACAATCCCGGCAGACGCCCGCGCAGCCAGCCCGACACGAGCGACGGATTTGGTAACCCTCGTGCCATACATCCCTCGACACGGCAGAAACATCTTGGATTGGGGGACCGTTTCTTGGTCGGAGCCCCGCAGAGAGTACACTACTCCGCTTCCAGTGGTGGTCACTTCTTCCCACCAAAGGTTGCTTCCTCACCATTCTCAGGCCTTTACTCTATACGGAGCTGGTATTTGGTTCTTTCAAGTGATTACTAATTACGTTATGATATTTTTCGTTTCTGTCAAAATTGTTTATATGTTTTTGTCTACGAACGTGTGAAGGTCTTTTAGTTTGTTTAGTAATTATTATTACTGCTTTTATTAAATTGGCTGTTAGGATACCATTTTAAACAATTTTATATAATACATGCATAAAAAGTTTTACTTCTATTACAAGGAAAATGTGCGATTGTCAAATCTCTGGCAAATTTAACAATTGTACTGTTGGTAATAATAATACCCACTTTTGATGTAGCGAAATGACAAGTGACGGTGAAAATACAGCAGATGGTGAAATTCTCAAATACGAACGGTAACCTTACTAGTTTCTACATGTGAGTTATCCAAAATATGGAACTTTTTTCCAAGAAAAAGGAATATTGACGTTTTTAATATGGCACAATCACAAGTTTATGTAAAAGTGACATATTAAAACTAGGTGATATACATACATTCCTATTATCAGTCTAGTAAAATTCCCTTAAGACTTTTTACAGTGTACACAACTCGCGCCATTTTCTGAGAGTTTCTAATCTTCTTGATGAGATCGCTCGCTTGAAAAATTCTGTTTCTATTCTTCCATCATACTTTTTATTAATACGTCCAAGTGCGTGACAAGGTTTCGGGGGGCTTTGCTCCCCAGCGCGTCCGGTCTCTTCTTGTATAAACAATGCCGTTCTTTGAAATGTTATAAATTATTATTCTTTTGATTTGGTTTTTTGTAGTAGGAGGGCTTCTCCCCGCCCAAACCCCCTAGACAGATTCCATTCTGAAAATTTCACGGTTTTTTAATGAGAACTTAAATTTTAAAATAAGATTTTTTAAAAACAAAATCTGATAGGGCTCATGCTTAAACATTAAAAATAAATATTATTTTATAAGTAAATTATTTAAAAATTGATATTTTTTAATTTTCAATTTTTTTTATTAAACTTTAATGTTTTTTTAAGCAAAAAAAGGTTCTTAAAGTTGGTGTTGATGTTGATTTTAACTTCCTGATCTTTAAAGGTGATTCAGAATCGTTTACCAGTTCATTAAAAACTTTCGTTAGATCTTTATTCTGTAATTTATTTGCTGCGTAAGAAGAAGCCATCATTAATTTTTCGACGTTATTATTATGTCCATTACTTACATCAGCAACTTCTCTACGTTTTGAACGTTTAAATTTATGATCGAAATCAAGAGTAGGTCGTCCAAAATTTGAACTGATTTTATTATCATTCTCAACTATATCTAATAAAAGGATTTGCATTTTAGAATCTAGCCAATAAGCATTTTTCTCTTTAAATATGTCTTTCGTACTGTTTGCAGCTTTAAATTTATCATTTTGTCGCGAATGTAAACGTGAAATCGCCTTTTTATGTTCAGTAAGCCATTCACTTGTTACAACAGAAATTTGAATGTTCAATTTCTGCAAAATATTTTCAAGAGCAGAGGCTTTATCAATAATTCTATTTTTCAGTAATGCCTCAAGGACTTCTCGTTTCGTTATTTTCGACATTTCTATTGTTATCAAATAACTAAAATTCAAACTTGCAATTCACCTTTTAATTTTTATTGCTTTATTAACGTTCGATCACAAAACCATGTACACTACCGGCGGAAATTGTGCAAACACTAACATCTCGAAGTATTAAAAAACAGACCCGCACAGAAAGAGTGATAACTCGGTTGAAAATAAAGCAAGATGCTTTTTTTAAATTGCATTGGAAAGCTTATTAAATTTCCAATGAAATGCCACTATTTTAAGTTGTATTGCATAAATATTTAAAAAGTGGATCCCAGTAAGAATGTAGTTGGTAAAATTAATTTTCGACACTTTTTTTACAGCCACGCAATTGACTCAACGGCGAATTAGAAAAATCGATGATCGAAAATTCTGCTTCGCACAATCCGACTCTTTTTGAAATATCTCGGGAACCCGTAAATATTTTTTGCTGTTTAAATATTTAGTAAATTCTTCCACAGTTATTTAATAAATTAATTTTTTCGATTTTTGGAAGACGTATATAAAAGGTAAAAGAAAAACACTCTTTTACTTTTTTATAAAATAGACGACGTTTCGGTGGTCAGGTTCGCCACCATATAGTCTGTGAAAGTAACAATTATTTCATTAACTTTTCTAAATTTTGTCTGGAGTCAAAGTTAGGATAAGAATTTCTGAAAAAAATAGAATTATTTTTTTGTCTTCATAACATGATATCTCGCTTTCTATTTGTGCAATCCGACTTAAAATAGTGACATTTCATTGGAAATTTAATAAGCTTTTCAATACAATAATTTCACACCTATAAATTGTACAATTGAATGGTGGGGCACAATAAGAGAAGTATGCTCCGCCACATGCTATAAAGACAGTCAAACGGTAGAAATTGTGAAAAAATTGGAATTTGGAAATTTTGATTTTTCAAAAACAGTTTCTGATAGGAAATTAAAAGGCGTATCATTTTTCCGTTTGGATTTTTTTCTAAATGAACATTTTTGAAAATAATGACCAAAAATGTAAAAATTTAAATTTTCAAAATAGATTCAATTTTTAAACATAACTCGCTGTATCTTCTGTAAATATTATTGAAATTGCTTGCAATTTTATATTCAAACGCATTTGGGTCCATAGAAAGCAACAACATAATTAAAAATTCAAAAAAAATTAAATGTTTATTAATTTTTAATTATTAATAGAGGTCCATCGATAATGACGTTTCCTTATCTTTGCCGACAAAAAGTCTGTGGGGCAGTTAAGAGTTAAGCAAACTTCCAGTGAGACATTTGTTTATTACTATTTGAGGAAGTTTTCTGTAAAATTACAGAAAGATTCCTTCATTACTTATTGAAATATTTTAGTTTTAAGAGAAAGAGCGCTACATCTTGTCGAAAACTAGGTTGAGTTTCCAATCATCGTCTAAAACTCTGATCACACCGTGATTTTAGGTTACAAAACAAACAAACAAGGTTCAAACTTCTCTCCGTGCACTGGTTCATACAAAGAGGTTTCGATAAGTCTTATTTACTATTAACAGTTTGCTTTTAACTTAATCTATTTTGTTTTTACAAAAAGCTTTTATAAAAAAATTTATCGATTTATTTTTTTCCACATCTGGGAAGCTATGTCCGGGGATCCCCATTACACTAGCCCCTGACCAGAAACCTAACTCTATCATGGCTAACTCGGGTTATTTCCACACGGGTTTGTACTATTCTTTTGTTTTTGTTTATTAAAAGTATCATCAAACAGTTTCTCTTAATACGATCGAGCTTTGTCACTTTCATACGTTAATAGTTTCTAAAATAAATTATATAATTTATTAGTAAGATTTCCTGTAAAATAAAGCATGTTCTGTTGAACCAATGAAAAAATATCACTTGAGACTGAACATAGACGAGGGATCACTGCGCGCCGCCCTGTCTCTTAAAACTAAAATATTTCAATAAATAATAAAGGAATCTTTCTGTAATTTTACAGAAAACTTCCTCAAATAGTAATAAACAAATGTCTCACTGGAAGTTTGCTTAACTCTTAACTTCCCCACAGACTTTTTGTCGGCAAAGATAAGGGAACGTGATTATCGATGGACCTGTATTAATAATTAAAAATTAATAAACAATTAATTTTTTTAAAATTTTTAATTATGTTGTTGCCTTTTATGGACCCAAATGCGTTTGAATATAAAATTTCAAGCAATTTAAATAATATTTATAGAAGATACAGCGAGTTATGTTTAAAAATTAAATCTATCCCGTGTGGAAAAAGCCACGTTCGAGCCCCTCAGCTCCGGGGCCCCCGTCGGGGGCCCTCGTGGAAGATCCATGAGGAGAAATCCACGAGGGCACCAGCAGGGGCCCCGTTCTTTGCCCTTACGGTTGCCCTGCTCAAAAATTTATCTAAGTTTTTAAAAAAAAATTTTTTTGTTGAAAAACTTTAGTTCAGAATGCATTAAATTACGTTTCAAAGCACCTGAAATAAACATTAAGTGACATTTTTCCAGAAATCCTATCACAAAGTTATGGAAATTTACGAGGGCACCAGCAGGGCCCCTGCTCTTAGCCATTATGAATGCCCTGCTCAACAATTTTTCTAAGTCCAAACGAAAAATTTTTTTTACAACAAAAAATTATTGTTTACTATCAGTTTAAACAATGAAAAACACGTTTTTAACAAATCTTTAATGTTACTTTTTTTGAAAATATTGAACTTACCTAAGGGAAAATCCATGAGGGCCCACGCGAGGGCCCTCATGGATTGCCCACATCATTAACTAGAAAAAATTTCTAAGTCCAAAAAAAAAAATTTTTTTTTCATCAACAAATTAATGTTTATAATGATTTTAAACAATAAAAAACACGTTTTTAACAAATATTTAATGTTACTTTTTTTGAAAATATTGAACTTACCTAAGGGCAAATCCATGAGGGCCCACGCGAGGGCCCTCATGGATTGCCCACAAAAATTAATGTTTATAATGATTTTAAACTATGAAAAACGCGTTTTTAACACAAATGTTTTGACATTTTTTTTTTTTTGAAATTATAAAAATATTAATTTATGAATATTTATGGTCTATTATTATATTATTGATATTGTTATTATTATTATTAAACTATTTAATTATTTGTCATGGTGTATTAGTGTTAATAAATAATTTATTGAATCATCAAAAGCAAGTCAGCAAGTCACCTACATTGAAGCAATAATTTTCAAGTAGGTCCCGTAGCATAGTGGTAAGAGTGTTGTCTGATAGTCAGTAGGTCGTAGGCTCAATTCCCGCGTGCGTCAGATTTTTTTTTTTTTTTTTGGTCACGATTTAATTAAAAAAAGTAAAAATTGTTAAATAAGAATGTTATTTATCAATAATTGGAGTAATTTGTTATTAATAAATAATTAATTTATTAATTTAATTGAAAATAAAGTTGAGGGCATTTTATGAAATCCACGAGGGCACCGCGTGGAAAATCCACATGGAATCCATGAGGATTTTCCTCGAGGGCACCCATGAGGGAAAGCATGTCACGCCTTCGAGGGCTCCGCGTGGATTGCCCCTGTGGGTTCCACATGGCAAGAGGGCAATCCACAAGGGCCCCGCCGGGGGCCCTCACCATTTTTCTGCACGGGATTTTAAAAATTTAAATTTTTACGTTTTTGGTCATTATTTTCTAAAATATTTATTTTAGAAAAAATCCAAAAGGAAAAAAAGATGCGCCTTTTAATTTCCTATCAGAAACTGTTTTTAAAAAATCAAAATTTCCAAATTTTAATTTTTACACAATTTCTACCGTTTGACTGTCTTTATAGCGTGTGGCGGAGCATACGTCCTCTTATTGTGCCCAACCGTTCAATTAAATTTAAATTTGTAAATTTTTATTTACTACTTCGATTACTTTACTGATGATTGATATCAGGGCTATTGAAAATGGCTCTGAGAAAATAAATTTTACTAAATTATAAGGAAAAATATTACTCAAAGCACTTAACCGTCAAATACTAATTACATTCAATATTCTTATTTTTAAGCATCTTAAAGTGATGTATAACAAATGCTAATTGTATAATAATAAAATTTTAGATACTTTGAAATGTATACTGAAAGGCAAATAGTTTTATTTTGTTCAATTCTATTATTGACTTTTGGCAACGAAATAGGGTCTCCTGGCCCACTGTAGTATTTATTAAAGTAATGATAGTAATCGTTTCTACTCAATTCTTAATACATTACATAGTTTTCGTAATCATTACAAAAAGTGGTCACATATCCGAACTTTAATATAGACTATTGTAATCATTAAGAAAGAATTTCTCTCCGTGTTGGGTTCACAGTGGGACAGGTGACCCTATTTCGTAAGCAAAAGTCTAAATGTACTAAAAATTGTTTAGAAATTGTTACTCGAGGTCTGCAGGGTCGATGATTATAAATCAGACGTCAGATTTTCAATATTCAAAATGGCAGATCTAATATGGCAGACAATTTTTAAAAAATTTAACAGATCCCCTTCAAAGTTTGATTTTACCACGTCCACGCCCAATAATCTGGATTCGGTAAATCTGACATTTTGAATTTTGAAAAATTGACGACGGATTCGTAATCATCGACCACAAAATCACTTAAACATTGAGTTCAAAGGGAATCCGTTGAAATTTTTTTAATTTGTTCTCCATATTGGTTTTGACCTTTTGAATTTTGTAAATCTGGCGTCGAATAAGAATTTCACGCCAGATTTACAAAATTCTTTTCTAAAATTCAGTACAAAATTTACAAAATCGGCAACCGTAAAAACGGTCAAGAAACGAATTTTAATTACATATCTTTGAATTTTTTAAAAATTTGTTCGTCATATTGGATCCGCTATTTTGAATTTTGAAAATCTAACATCTAATTTGTAATCAGTGACTCCGATAATCCCCGAGTAACGAGTTTGAAGCGATTTTTAGTACATTTAGACTTTTAGCCACGAAATAGGGTCTTCTGAACAACTATGCATTACTTTTCTTATATTTTTTATTTAAAATACAAAATAGACAAAAATGGCGAAATAAATCTAATACTACATTAAATTTAGATGAGATTTCATGTTTAGCTTATGGTATATAATGCGGAAGTTAGGAGAAGTATCAAATAATATCAAATGAATTTCGAAAAATGGAAAATTTAACAAATCAAATTCAGGCGAATGAAAAACGTTTTAAAACATAAAATTTATTGAAAATAAAATTTTTTCTGTTACTATTATTATTAATTAATAGAGTAGAGGGGGGGGGGGTAATGTAGTGCAAGGGGTAATGTAGTGCACTGGCTTTACTGACTAAACGAATGAATTGAATTAGTTGCCGTTGGTATGGTAGGATTAAGGTATCAAATTATAGTAATGTATATCATTTAGGCTTTATTGTGCTTCTTCTAAAAGAAGTTGTGGCGTCACTTCAAAAACACTAGATTTCGAAACCATATTTTCGTTTTTTTAGTGACTTGAAAAAAATGTAAGGCTCGTTAAAAGAGTATCAGGTAAGTGCTTTTTCCATGTAAAATTTACTTCTGAACACAAATTTAGTATTGATTTGACGTTTAACTTTGTTTTTATTGAGATGTTGAAGTCAACGTGAAAAAAGTGCTTGGGGGTATTGTAGTGCACGGGGTTGTTGGGGCAATGTAGTGCAATTATACAGAGTACCGTAAATATGTATTATTTAACCATGTTTGCTTTTTGAAAATTTTTGCAGTTTTCTTTCAGTTTTATCTAACACAGGACCAAAGAAATCTCTATTTTATAGTGCTGTCCACGAGATGAGATAATACCATGCAAAGTCTAGATCTCGTCTCGGTTTTTACATGTCTCGTGGGCATCACTACTAGTTTATAATTTTTTAAGTTTCTTATGTTCCTAATATTATATCTAATAAAATAAAATCGTTTATAATATATTCTCTGCTTTTTATTCTACTAATTAAGTGATGCACTACATTGCCCCACAAATTTTAGAATGTCGAAAAAAAGTGCCTTCAGTTTTTTGGATATAGAGAAGCTCCATCTACATCTACAAAAAAATAATGTACACCATAAATGTAGCTAGAAGCATTGTCTTTCCAACGAGTCCTTATTGATCAAAATTGGTTAAAAATTGCGACCACAGGAGTCTTCGAAAGAAAAGTGCACTACATTACCCCCTTCTACTCTAATAAATTAATTAATTAATTATGGGTTATGTTTGCTTTTTGACCTATGATCTGGGACCTAAGTTTGAGGTTATGTTCGATTATTGAAACAGCGTCGACAGCGATATGTTTTTGTAATATAGGGATATATATAGGACAGGAAGCAAACATAACCCCCTGCGCGCTTCGCGCGCCAACCCCCTGTTTTTTACTCGTTACAATATTGTTTTTAACAATTAAATGATTAATTTTAATGGAATATTTTAAAAACAGATGTCAGTTTATAACAACTTTATTGATTGAAACTTAATATTAAGATTACGCCAATTCTTTATATTATAAAGCATAGAATTCGAATAACAATAATAATTAATTAATAATAATATTATTATTAATTAATATTATTATTATTATTAATAATATTATAATTAATAATAATTATTTAATAATAATAACAATAATTTATTTAGATATTTTTAAAAAATCGTCATTTTCAATGTTTTACAAAAATTTAAATAACTTCTAAAATAATGAGCGCTTTTTAATGATCTTCGGATTATTTTAAAGGTCATTTGCTACACTATAAGAATTACTTATAAGCATTAATGTATTATTTGTTTTTTGGAATTTGTAGGCCGTCAAACGTAGACCAAAAAATTTAAAACAATTTTTCGGTACAAAAAACTATTCTAGAAAATATATAAAACATTATATATGGTGTAGATTTTTCAAGAAAATTTAATAAAAAAATACGTTTGAATTTTAAAAATTATTTTTCTGTCAATAAGATTGTTTTAAAATTTTTGAATTTTTTTGGTTCAAGTTTGACGGACTGCATTTTTTAAGAAAAAGATTACACGTTAATGCCTATAAGTAATTCTAATAATGTAGCAAAAGACCTTTAAAATAAGCCTAAAATCATAAAAAGGCTTTCATTATTTTAGAAGTTATTCAAAGGCCGTAGCAGTATAAGCATGTAAAAAGTGCCCCCTCTTGGATTGGGTCCATATTTATGGAATAATTTTGACCTATTATGAGACTTATTTTTACCAAGTTTCAACTCGAAAAAAAATTTTGTTTTTGAGTTATACAATTTTTTTGAAAAATTCAAAAAAATTCAAAAATTTTTTTTCCCTCCAAAATGGTTAAACCGATTTTCATGAAAAAATTTTTTTTGTACAATACAATATGAAGAGTTAATAAAAAAAATTTTTCGATTTAATTCTAATAAAGAAAGTCAGTAAAAAGTCAATAAAAAAAAATTATTTTTAAATTTTTTTTTTAAAAACATTTTTTTTATTGACATTTTTTTTGCACCACCGCCATTTTTTTCTATAAAATAATAGTGATTTCAAGAGTAACATATATTTTTTGCAAGATGATTGAAAGGGTACTTTATACTTTAAAAAATAAAAAACCGATTTTTGGCCCCTACACGGAAAAAATTAATTTAGTACATTTTACGAAACTAATTTTGGAATAGCGGATACGGAGAGGAGTTTAGTATAAGATAAAACAGAATCAATAGTAATATTTGTGACGCTCCACGAGAAAAGGGACCTTATTTATTCTTGTCATAAGGTCCCTTTTCTCGTGGAGCGTCACATATGATGACTGCGTTTCTCGAAAACTCAAAAAAAATTCTATGGAATTCACAAATGATCGGTTGGACGTTCTAATTCAAGAGTTTTGTAAAATGTTTAGCCTGAAGCGCATGCGCCACGGAAAAAAATATTCACGGAGAAAAAAACGAATAAAGCAGAAAAAAGAATTTCTTAATGTACCAATGAGCTCTCAAGACCATTTTTTCTCGTCTTCTATAGGAGATAGATGATTGGTTCGACACATGTGACTGCACTCTACAACGCAATGGTTCGCTTGGATTGGCTTATTTTATTCTGACACTAACTTAACGGAAATACGCATACATATAAACGAATTCTGACGCAACGCACATACAATATAACTCACACTTGTAGATGAAAGAATTGAGTTTCTTTATATACTAACTGAGGAGATTAAAACTGCGCTTGTGAGAAATGTCAATATACTGAATATTAATTTTTAAAAAAATCATTTTTTTAAAAGTTATACAAAATATTTTATAGTTTTTAAAATAACATTTTTTGATTATAATTAGTTATAAAATCTCTATAAAATTTTTCAATTTTTAGAAAATAATTTTATTCTTAATTTTAAATTATAAATAAATTGCAAAAAAATTTCCAAAATTAAATTCAAACGCAAAAAATTTTAATATTAAATTGTCTAAAATTTGAAGTAATAACAGTTAAAACTAATAAAAATTAGAAATTATTAAAATTTTGAGAAATTAATATAATAAATAATATATATAATAATAAAACAATAATAATAATAATATATATTAATATAATAAATTAATATATATATATATATATATATATATATATATATTGCCCATTTAAGGATATTGTTATTTAAAATATAATAATTTTATATGTAAACAAATCTCTTAACCTGTACCTATCATGTGCAGAAAAAAAATTATTTTCTAACCAATAATATAAAACTTAAACAGTATAATAGGCTTTTTAAGATTAAATTTTGAATATTGAATTCAAGCAAATTTTATATTATGTTTATAATCTTAATCAGGGCCCCTCCTATTGAAAAGGCCCCCCCGCATTGCGGGGTCTCGCGGGGGTGTAGTTACGCCACTGTATAAAATTTATTGGAATGTAAATTAAAAGAAATTAATAATAATTAAAAGTTCGGATTACAAAATCACATAAAAAATGTTACGAATTTGGAACAATGAAATGTGAAATACGTAAAAAAAACAATTATCCAAATGCTACCGGCAGGTAAAGCAGTTCTCTTTTTCCTTCCACATATTGATCTCTATACAGCAGACAAGTTAATATACCGACGCGACGAGACAAGCTTCAACATATCTATTTATAACGCGACTTTTAGTACACCCCGTATAGAATTTTACGAAACTTTGTGTTCGAGAATTCACGATAGACAGCGAAGTGAAAACTCAAACCACGTGTTTTTAGATTGCACGAAACATTTTTACCATTTTCTGATAAAATGTTCACCAGAAAATACGAAACATTTCTACATTCAAGCTTGTTTTATAAATTACAACACTGGTTGCAGTTTCTCGAAAATTGTTCTGCTTAAAGTAGTGAAAGTTTCTGGGTTTTTGAAAAACTTTGTCAAGGAATCTTAAATATCCGCTAGTGCGAAATTAGTTTCGTAAAATCTGCTGAACTTATTTTTTCCGTATAAATAGTACAGTTTCCTATATAAGCGAGGGGCCAACATTTTTTAAAATTAAATTAAAAATTAATTAATACTTAAATTAAATTTCTAAAAAAGTTAATAATATATGCCTGTTTATTGTAAATATTGATTTTTTAGTCAACTTTTCAAAAAAATTTACAAAAAAAAAATTTTTTTTTGAAGTTTTTTCAACTTTGGCATATTTTTTAATAATTGTAGAAAAAATTTGAAATTTACATAGGTTTAAGTTTTATCTTTAACTTAAGACCAAAAGAGTTTAAAAATCTTAATCGGTTCGTGAGATCCCAATATATATATATATATATAGAAAATATCTACTGCTTTGATTAAAAAATAATATTTGTTTGAATAATTGTGTTTAATTCAAATATATTTTCTGTTTTGGTTTAAACAAAGAATATGTTTAAAAATGTTATGTTTGATCCAAACTTAAATGTTGATTAGAAATAATTTTAAATCAACCATAAATTTTGTTTGAGTTGAATATATTATTTCTATAAATGAACCAAAAAGTATGTTTGAATTAAACTGAAATTTGTTTGACTGTATAGCAAAGATATTTTAAGTTTGATTTAAACAAAATTTTTTTGAATCAAATAAATCGTTTTCTCAGTGATTGACATGTTTTTGGGCCGTGCGCGTGCAGCAGTACCGGTAATTCCCGACGGTAGTGTACGTCCATTTACTTTTTTAATAAACCTTGTACATACTAAAAAATCAATATTTACAATAAACAGGCATATATTATTAACTTTTTTAGAAATTTAATTTAATTTAAAAAAATGTTAGCCCCTCGTTTATATAGGAAACTGTACTATTTAGGGGCCATAAATCGGTTTTTTATTTTTTAAAGTATGAAGTACCCTTTCAATCATCTTGCAAAAAATATATGTTACTCTTGAAATGACTATTATTTTATAGAAAAAAATGGCGGTGGTGCAAACAAAATTTCAATAAAAAAAAATTAAAAAAAATTTTTTTTACTGACTTTTTACTGACTTTTTTGTTAGAATTTGGTCGAAAATTTTTTTTTAATAACTGTTTATATTGTATTGTTCAAAAAAAATTTTTGCATGAAAATCAGTTCACCCATTTTGGAGGGAAAAAAAATTTTTGAATTTTTCAAAAAAATTGTATAACTCAAAAACAAAATTTTTTTTCGAGTTAAAACTTGATGAAAATAAGTCTCATAATAGGTCAAAATTATTCCCTAAATATGGACCCAATCCAAGAGGGGGCACTTTTTACATGCTTATACTGCTACGGCCAATTGTAAAACATTCACGGAGAAAAATAAATGGTTATAATTATATTATTTTCGATGAAAAATTACTACTTTCAAGTAGTAATTTTGAAACTGCTCAAGAAATAGTAACTTTTGCTTCGTTTTCAAACGATTTTTTTTATTTTTTAAAAAGTATAAATAACGTCAAGGAATCTAAATTTTATTAAAAGCCGAGTAACATTTTTACTCGGAAAAGTAGTAATCCGTACCCACACATGACGCGCCTCACACCGACGGGTGAAACTAATGCCGACGCGCCTGCGTGTCTGTCCACGTCGTGACGAAAAAAAATGCTGGTGTAGAGAGCTATATTGTCTCGTTTTATTTTAATAAATTAAAATAAAATAATCAGTGCGTTCAAAAAATATTTTTTCAAGTAATTAACACTCTACATGTGTATTATTATTCATTATTTATAAGCTTCACTCTTTTATCATATTCATACTTACAATTAACAACTTAACATATCGGAAAATCTTAACATCTAAACAGATTCGAACCCTACCTAACTTATATCTAACGCAACCTAAAATCGCATATAGCACGTAACATTACAGTAATATTACCCGGTAAAATTACTGTAATATTATGGTCATATTAAAATGTCCGCCTGATGGTAGTATTACCCATCAATATTATAGTAATGTAACATTACAGTAATATTATGCGGTAATATTTCTGTAACATTACTGTAATATTACATATACTTAAGGAGGTTCTCCGGATGCTACTCTTGAAAAAATCGATTTTCTTCCAATTTTATTTAAATTTTGAGGAAATGTTTCTTCGAGTGCGCTCCAAATGTGGTAGAAATTTTAGAACCCTTTGCCATGTCCAAAAACGAGATATCGTAGTTGGCATTTTTCGTTTTCAAAATAATTGCATGTAGAAGCTGAAGTTTGAACTTGAATATTTCAAAATTTAGCATGGCAAAGGGTTCTGAAATTTCTACCACATTTAGAGCGCACTCGAAGAAACATTTCCTCAAAATTTAAATAAAATTGGAAGAAAATCGATTTTTGCTTCCTCATAGAGGAAGGATTGTATTAGCGAAATTTTTGATTGTGATTTTTTGACATATTTACAAACTTTTTTTCATTATACCTAATCTTTTAGTACTTTATGCACGAATAGGCGTTGCCCGTATAAATGTTGTAAATAAATATAAAAAAATTTTTATGTAATTTTATCTAAGAAGTCGAAAAAATGGATTTTAAAAAATTACTAACATTACAAAAATTAGTACTATTATTACATTTGCCTCAATATCTCAGAACGAGAAAGAGCTAAAGGCCTTAATTTTTTTTAAATTGTAGGTCTCCCCAGGGGACATAAAATGAGAGTATTTTCAGCCCGATTCATAAAGTTTAACTATATTTTTTTTTAATTTGGAAAAAAACGTTTTTTGGACATAACTTAAAAAATGTTAGGACACCTATAAATATTTTTCTTTAGTTTTGTAGAGTTTTTTCAGACGCATCTTGTGAGCCTTCATTGAACATCTTTCGTGTATATTAGCCAGAGATATTAAAGTTTTAAAAATCTAAATTTTTGGAAAATAACACTTTTTTAAAAATTTTGTTGAAAAATATAAAAGTAATTTTAAAAGTATCATTACCAACTTGTAGAGCATTAAAAAAACGCTTTGATTGACATATTTTTGAACTTGATTCGGTCAGAAATTATCAAATTATTGGTATTTGAAAAATCAAAAATTGTGGACAATATCATTTTTTTCAACATTTGTGTTTATTAACCTATGTGTAATTATTAAACTATTATAACCATCTTATAGAATATATAAAAACACATTTTTTGGACCAAGATTTAATGACTTTTAACTCTTATAAAAATTAATTCTTATATTTCAATTATTATTATTTCTATGAGGAAGCAAAGTGTTCATGAAATGAACACCAAAATTATAAAAATGTACAACTTGGCAGCGGTTTTCAAGAGTAGCAACCGGAGAACCTCCTTAACCCCTTAACTGCCGGCTGAAAAACACTAAATGTGCCCAGATTGCCAAAAATAAAAAATCGTCAAATTTGTCTGAAACTTGTTACTCAGGGGTTTTCGGGGTCGCTGATTACAAATATGATGTCGGTATTTCGAAATTCAAAATGGCGGATCCAATATGGCGGACGGCTTTTTAAAAATTAATCCAAATTACCTGAAATTTGTTACTCGGGGGTTTTTGGGGTCGCTGATTACGAATCTGATGTCGGTTTTTCAGAATTCAAAACAGCGGATCTAATATGGCAGACATTTTTTTTTAAATTTTGGATTCGCTTGAAAATTATCATTAGGAGGTTTTCAGGGTCGCTGATGATGAATCCGATGTCAGTTTTTTAAAATTAAAAATTGAGGATCCAATATGGTGGATATTTCTATGTCAGTTTTTTAAAATTCAAAATGGAGGATCCATTATATCGGATATTTTTTTTTAAATTTTGGATTTTCTTGAAAATTATCACTCGGGGGTTTTCGGGATCGCTGATGACGAATCGGATGTCTGTTTTTAAAAATTCAAAATGTCGGATCCAATATGGCGGACATTTTTTTTTAATTTTGTTTTTATCATAAAAGCAGAACAAATTTTACAAATGCCGGTTTGATAGAACAGCTATAAAGAGAGTGCAAAAATTGAAATTCTATTGAAATGTCCTAACGCATATCACCTTTCCAATAAGTTCATGGGTGAAGTGGAACTCCACGGTATACCATATTGGATCCGCCATTTTGAATTTTGAAAAACCGACATCATATTCGTAATCAGCGACCTCAAGAACTACCGAGTAGAGAGTTTCAGGTGAATCTAATTAATTTTTACAAAACTCGTCCGCCATATTGGATCCGCCATTTTGAATTTTGAAAAACCGACATCATATTCGTAATCAGCGACCCCGAAAACCCCCGAGTAAAAAATTTTAGGCGATTTTAGACATTTTTAAAATAAAAATGCATTGTATTGTCCATGGCAAAGATTTTGAAAAATTTGCTAAAAGTGTTGTTTTTAAAAATTTATAACATTTTTATAATTCATTGAATTTAAAAACAGAAACGTGCGTCGCATTTTGCATAGCGTTGACTTTTTAGAAATCATTTTATTTTTAATTTTCAGCCATTTTTGACTTTTTTACATCAATTTTTATCATGGCAAAGATTGTCAGTTTTCCGGCAGTCAGAGTAAAGTCCGAAATGACAAAGATCTTTGCCATCGGCAGTCAAGGGGTTAAAAAAAAATTGAAAAAAAGTTTATTGTCTAAGGATAAAATAAAAAAAAATTTTTTGTTTATTCATTAGATATGCATTTCACAGCCATTTTCATTTACTTTACATGCTTGTGTAATATTACTGTAATTTTAAATTAATTTTGCCCTGAAAAATTTACTTTCACATTACTGTAATTTTACTATATTTATTTACATAAGCTACTGAATTAAAATATAAACATTAATAATAATAATTCAAGAATAATAATAATAAACGACAGTATTATTAATTTAAAATTACTTAATTTAATTATTAAAACCGCTGCCAAGTTGTACATTTTTATAATTTTGGTGTTCATTTCATGAACACTTTGCTTCCTCATAGAAATAATAATAATTTAAATATAAGAATTAATTTTTATAAAAGAGTTAAAAGTCATTAAATCTTGGTCCAAAAAATATGTTTTTATATATCCTATAAGATGGTTATAATAGTTTAATAATTACACATAGGTTAATAAACAAGAATGTTGAAAAAAATGATAGTTTCCACAATTTTTAATTTTTCAAATACCAATAATTTGATAATTTCTGACCGAATCAAGTTCAAAAATATGTCAATCAAAGCGTTTTTTAATGCTCTACAAGTTGGTAATGATACTTTTAAAATTACTTTTATATTTTTCAACAAAATTTTTAAAAAAGTGTTATTTTCCAAAAATTTAGATTTTTAAAACTTTAATATCTCTGGCTAATATACACGAAAGATGTTCAATGAAGGCTCACAAGATGCGTCTGAAAAAACTCTACAAAACTAAAGAAAAATATTTATAGGTGTCCTAACATTTTTTAAGTTATGTCCAAAAAACGTTTTTTTACAAAATGAAAAATGCAAAAAAAATATAGTTAAACTTTAATCGGGCTAAAAATATTCTCATTTTATGTCCCTCGGGGAAACCTACAATTTAAAAAAAATTAAGGCCTAAAGGCCTTAATTTTTTTAAAAAATCTAATTTATTAAGAGCTAGCTCTTTCTCGTTCTGAGATATTGAGGCAAATGTAATGTTAGTACACACACACACACACACACATCAAGACAATTTTTTAAAATCCGTTTTTTGGACTTCTAAGATAAAATTACATACAAATTTTTTTATATTTATTTATAATATTTATACGGGCAACGCCCATTCGTGCATAAAGTACTAAAAGATTAGGTATAATGAAAAAAAGTTTGTAAATATGTCAAAAAATCACAATAAAAAATTTTGCTTATACAATCCTTTCTCTATGAGGAAGCAATTATTAGGTTATAATTTTTAGATTTCTTATTCTGATTTTGTACAAAATAAAAAAGAAATTATTTCAATAAATGTTATAAATAATTTTATACACAGCTAGAATTGCATATTTTAATATATGTATAAAACTTTGAAGTATAGTATTATAATCTTAATGACTTTGACGTCAGGCTACGATCGCTGGGCATGACAGTAGTGACGTCATCACACACACAGGTCTATAGTAGTAGTGGTACGGATTACTACTTTTTCGAGTAAAAAGTTCGCTCTGCAATAGTAAAAGTTGTTTCTTGCAGAAGTAATTTTTATTTTCCGAGTAATAATTATTAGAATTTCTACGAGTAATATTTACAACATATCGAATGTAAAAAGTAATACAAAATTTAATAAAATTTACAATGTCGATGCAAAAATTAAAATTCTTAAAGCAATTTTTAAAAGTGACTAATGTAATAATCACTATTAGTAACTTTTACTTCCAGAAATAGTAATATTTACTTCATGCGAAGTAAATTTTACTATGAATAGTAATTTTTAATATGAAAGTAGAATTATTACTATTCCATAGGAACTTTTACTATAAACTCAGCACCATTTTTCTCCATGTTGAAAATGACGATTTTTTAAAAATATCTAAATAAAATATTGGTTAAATGACTTCTAAAACATCTTATTCTTTTCAAAATTTTATCAGCTCTTAAAAAATAAAAAGGAAGAAATTTTAGTTTGCATACATTTTATGTTTTAAAATGATTTTCAAGCACCTGAAAATGGGAGGTTTCTCAATTTTTACTTATTTCTAACTTACAGGTCAGATTCTAAGACACCCTATAGTATATTGAAGATAACCCCTGTTCGAAATATATGTCAATTTTCACCTATTTTTTAACCCATAGGTCAAAAAGAGGCCTTATAAGGATCCTCCAATGGATCATTACCCTAGGTAAAAATTTAGGTCAAATATGACCTATTTTTTAACCTCTACGTCAAAAAAAACGACTTCATTAGAGTCCTTCCAAGTGTTGATCTCTTACGTCAAAATTAAGGTTAAAAAGACGCCTCATGAGGACCCTATAAAGGGCCATAACCTTAGATTAAATGTGACTTATTTTTTAACCTATAGGTTGCAAAATTGGTGATTTTTGACCTAAATTTTGACGTGTCGATATTATGTGTCAAATGTAGGTCAAAAGTGACCTATTTTTATAGTTAAGGGTTGAAAATTAAGGGAAAAATGTATCTCAAGTATAAATGTAATCTTTGTGTGTAGGTAATAAGTTGAAAAGTTACGTCAAAAATTAGATTAGATTTAAACCTGCCTACAAAGTTATTCAAATTTTATGCTTCATAATATAAAGAATTGTCGTAATCTTAATATTAAGTTTCAATCAATAAAGTTGTCATAAACTGACATCTGTTTTTAAAAAATTCGATTAAAATTAATCATTTAATTGTTAAAAACTATATTGTAACGAGTCAAAAACAGGGGGTTGGCACGCGAAGCGCGCAGGGGGTTATGTTTGCTTTCTGACCTATGATCTAAACCTACGACCTATGGTAATGGCCCTTTATAGGGTCCTTATGAGGCTTCTTTTTAACCTAAATTTTGACGTAAGAGATCAACACTTGGAAGGACTCTAATAGGGTCGCTTTTTTGACGTGGAGGTTAAAAAATAGGTCATATTTGACCTAAATTTTTACCTAAGGTAATAATCCATTGGAGGATACTTATGAGGCCTCTTTTTTGACCTATAAGTTAAAAAATAGGTGAAAATTGACATATATTTCGAACAGGGGTTATCTTCAATATACTATAGGGCAGTTCCATACAAAAAGCAAATGGTGGATCACCGATTTTTCTTAAAGTTTGTAATTTTGTTGTACTTAGGGTACTAAATTACTGTGCCAAACAGTTTTGCAAAAAAAAATTTTTATGCAAGATATTTAGATTTGAAAAATCGGAAACTGAAAAAAATGACTTTTTTGAGAATTTTTATTTCGAAAACTATTGATTCTACAAGAAAAAGTTATTTATTCAAAATTGTAGAAAAAATGTCAATTTTTTATAATTAAAAAAAAAGTTAAGAAAAATTAATTTTTTAATAATTTGTTTAAACAATTATATTTTATTGTTAAAAAAAGCAAAGGACATCATGAAATTTTTTTAAAAAATTATTTTCTCAAAATTTGAACCTTCCTAATAAGTGGTTAAATTTTTTAAGAAGTGATTTTCAATGTTTTTGAGAAAAAATTTTTTGAAGTTTGCGCTACGAGTTTTTGTGCGTTGCGCTAACTAAGCAGCGCCTATGTCAGTGTATTGTAAAAGATGATATGACCTTTACTGGTCGCCCCTAATACATTTATTAATTATATACTCTATTAACAGTTTACAATATACATATTTTAAAATTTTTAATAAACATTATTTTCCTTTTTTAAACCATTAATGCCCATGGGCACAGGGACGCAGATATATAAAGTAACTATTGGGATCCTAGCATAGGGTCTAATGATAATTTTTGACGTTAAAAATTTAAAAAAAAATTGTTGTTAAACAATTTGTTATAAACAAATGAAGAAAATATTACATAATTTAAAAAATAGACATATTGTTGTAAAAATGTTATAAACAATTAGCCTGCATCACCCCTATCCGTCTCACACAATTTGTTTGGAAAATATATGACCACCACTTGAGTAGTACTAGCTTTTATCGCTAGTTGGCGTTGCTGCGCATCAGCCTTAGTTTATCACAGTATTGTATACAAAACTTATTAATTTACTTATTTTTTAAAATTGTTTGATATTTTTAATGGCCAATATTAGTGTTTAAGGTACAAAAAGACATTTATAAAAAGTTAATTATTTTACTGGAGTGAAGAATAAAGTGTGAAATTTATAAACTTTAAAAACTGCACAAGACTGTCATTATTTGTTTTGTTGTTATTATATCTTTTGTATAGACTATAAAAGTGTTTGTATTTATTTTAGTTTTGGTTTATTATTTTTTAATAGATTCATTTTTATTCAAGTGTTTTTGCAAACAATTAAATTATATCTCAATATAAGGGTGATAAGTGTCATTGTCCCATATAGTTCAGATGTGTATTTTAGGTTATATGCGAAATAAAATGAGTAAAATACTAAATAGACAGTGAATATTCATGCAAATTGTTGAAAAAAATTATGTACTGTATTAAAAATTTTAAAGTGCATATATATTTATTTATTTGAATAAAGTGTTGAGATTATTTCAAGTGTGTAGTAAACATAATTTTCAGAAATACATATTTTAATATTAATTAATTATTATATATATGTAAATTGTTGTTTTAAAATAATTAAATAATATAAATTTATATTATTTATATTATTTTTAACTTCAAAAAAGATAAATTTTAGAGTACCCAGATTGGGATCACGTCACACGGCTCCTTTCTATCTAAATACTACAACGTCTTTTTCCAGCTCTACTATACCCATTTTTTATGCATGTTATCAAATTAATAACGTATTTAATACCATGAAACCGAATTTGGATCTGTTTCATAGCACCAGAAATGAATTTATTTTAACGATCAATGCCTATGTAATGAAACTTCGTAATCAACAAATTTGTTAAACTACTTCAATCTAGATTTGTATATAGTAACCCATTTATGGTCCCCATGGACTGCGGGTAAGAAGTGTAAATAAATAAATAAATAAAACAATCCTTCTTCCTCATAGAGTATAAATGCAGGCTAATTGTTCATAACATTTTTACAACAATATGTCTTTTTTTAAATTATGTAATATACGTTCTCGTAGTAGTTTTTTGCGTCGAATCAAATGGCGCTATCAGTTTTTTATGAAAATCAATTTTTCTTCATTTGTTTATAACAAATTGTTTAAAAAATTTTTTTTTTAAATTTTTAATGTCAAAAATTATTATTAGACCCTATGCCAGGATCCCAATAGTTACTTTTTTATATCTGCGTCCCTGTGTCCATGGGCATTAATGGGTTAAAAAAGGAAAATAATGTTTATAAAAAAGTTTAAAATATATTGTTAAACTGTTTATAATAATAATATATACGTATATAATTAATAAATGTATTAGAGGCGAGCAGTAAAGGTCATATCATCTTTTACAATACATTGATATAGGCGCTGCTTAGTTAGCGCAACGCACAAAAACTCCTAGCGCAAACTTCAAAAATTTTTTCTCAAAAACATTAAAAATTACTTCTTTAAAAATTTAACCACTTAGGTATTAGGAAGGTTCAAATTTTGAGAATAGTACATTGTGAAACGAGGACGAGAAATGCGTGCGTCCGAGGTACACACGACATTTTATACAAAACGAGAATGTAATCCGCGGTTACTCGGTGCGTTTTGAGAGGTAAAGCATGGCTTTGCTTCAAGTAGTAGTATTACGGACCTAGGACCGTCCGCTTGCTGCGCAAGCGGACGGTAAAGACTACTAAGACTACTTTCTCGTCCTAGGACCGTAAAACTGCTGCTTGAAGGAAAGGCATACTTTGCGTTTTAAAAACTCGCCGAGAAAGCGGGGATTACATACTTGTTTTGAATAAAATAAGTTTTCTAAAAAATTCCATGATGTCCTTTGCTTTTTTTAACAATAAAAAATTATTGTTTAAACAAATTATTGAAAAATTAATTTTTCTCAATTTTTTTTAATATAAAAAATTGACATTTTTTCTACAATTTTGAATAAATGACTTTTTCTTGTAGAATTAATAGTTTTCGAAATAAAAATTCTCAAAAAAAGTCATTTTTTTCAGTTTCCGATTTTTCAAATCTAAATATCTTGCAAAAAATTTTTTTTTTGCAAAACTGTTTGGCACAGTTATTTAGTACCCCAAGTACTACAAAATTACAAACTTTAAGAAAAATCGGTGATCCACCATTTGCTTTTCGTATGGAACTGCTCTATAGGGTGCCTTAGAATCTGACCTGTAGGTTAGAAATAGGTAAAAATTGACCTATATTTTGACCTACAGTTAAATATACTATAGGGTGCCCTTAGTATTTGATCTGTAGGTTAAAAAATAGGTCAAAATTATATGTAAATATACTATAGTGGGCCCTTAGAATTAGACCTGTAGGTTAAAAAAATAGGTCAAAATTATATGTAAATATAC
The DNA here is from genome assembly GCA_032872505.1 of Leptopilina syphax. Classification (NCBI taxonomy): domain Eukaryota; kingdom Metazoa; phylum Arthropoda; class Insecta; order Hymenoptera; family Figitidae; genus Leptopilina; species Leptopilina syphax. The sequence goes on from CM065474.1 coordinate 21,325,839, forward strand.
TATATACTATTTTAGGTACCTTTTTGTACATATGCTTTTTAGGCTAATTTGGGGTCGCTGAAAACGACACATAAAATTTTTTCAAAGAAGCGTTTTTGAAATATTATCAAAAAAACGTTTTCCGGTTTATTTCTCATTTTTTGCAAGTAATATTGAAAATGATGAGTAGAACGGGGGCGGTTGTTGTTGCCTACAATTTAACTGTCTTGTAACATTGCAAAATTAGCAACTTTTATGAGTCCTTGACTGTGGTGGAGAACGTTAAGCCTTCTTTAAAATTCTTAATTGTAAAATAAAATTAAGGGGATAAATCAAATTGTAAACCAAAATTAATTTGAACTAAAATTTACTATTCGGAAATTACCTCACGGATCCAAGAGCAATTCACAATTTTATATTATTTGATACTGCCGGGTAAAATCTTTTCAGCCTATCTGATGCCGCCAGATTGGCGCAGACTGTATAATTATAAAGGCTCTCAGCTGGAGTGAGCAGAGTCGGGAGACGGTTTGCGGCTTAAAGATGAGTCAGATTCCAATTGAGGAATCATCAGTTGCCAAAGGACAACAACTTATTTATTTATCAATAATTTATTATTATTTCTTTAATTATCACACTACTCCAAATTAGGCTCACTTAAATTCCAAAATTAAACGTACTCTCTGTTGTAAGTTGCGCCTGTGAGGCGGCAACCTAACATTCACGTTCGCGCGAGATGAAGAGATCTCGCGCTTATCGATGGGGTTGCCGACACGCATGAGCAGCATCGAGATAGGCAAAGAAGACAGAATTTTCTGCCTTCATATTCTTGTCACCGAGTGTGGCGGACGTCATATTGTAAATAAAAAGATATTAACTAAGAAAATTCGAGGAAATAATAAAAGAGGAATTAATAAGAGGAAATATTGAAAGTAGAACTCGAGATAATTTATTTGTTTAAAATGCCGGAAGTTGAAATGCCAATTTAATTTACAAATAAAAATAAGGTTCTAAATTCTCTTGGATCTAGAGCATTTTCTTAAATTCATAATTATTCTGTACATTTTCTCATTTCCTTATATAATAAACTCAATCTTGTGTGTATAAATTTTAATCTTTTAAATATTATTTATTAATTAACAATCTAACCCTCGAATCCATTCCCACCGGGCAGAATAAGAAAAGTAAATAAATATGGCAATTCTTTCACAGAAAGTCTAAAGAGCCAGGCGCTCAAATTAATTCTGCAACGCCTAATAACTCGTTGAAATAAAAACAAAACAAGATTTTATTAATATCTTGTTTTGTTGCAATTAACGGTGTTATAAATGGCGCCCAACAACTAATGGGTTAAATAAAAGAAAACACACAAGGTTGAGTCTATCATTCATTTTCATTATTTCATAAACATGTCGCATGCAAATTCCTCAGTGTTTTTTTCCATTGCCACCTGCGAGTGCCTTTTCTTTGAGTGAAAATCCACAAAATAGTGGAAAAATTCACTCAACATTAACAAGTCACTCTCGGTTAAATTCGGTTCTGAAAAATACAAAATAATAATCGAAAAGTCTTGACAAAGCCATGTGCTCGGCAGAAATTTCCAAGGCTCTGTGTAAAGTAGCCAACACACACAAAACGCCGGCAACAGGTCTCGTTGTGTACACTAGTGCGTGAGTTAGTGAGTGCGTTCTCTCTCACTCCCATACGTAACATCGAGACGAGCATCCACCGTCAGTAGCGGCCATCTTTTCTACCTGCCACCACTCTCGCACATCGCGTACAACACTATACAGTATTCCGACGTACCCACACACCAACGTTAAGCCATTTCACTTTCAATTCCCTTCACCCTGCAAATGTCATTACCTACAAACTCGATACTTAAATTCAGAACCGAAACTCAGCTGACAATCGTGAAGACTTCGCGGCAATAAATCGGTAGTAAGGAAGAGGTAACTCCCTTTTATGTGGAAGAAAGAGTTCTTTCTTTCTGTAAGACTTTAATCACCAATTTGGAACGAGTGGGGACGGCGCCGTAAATTATAGTGGTGAGCTTGTTTATTGTGGGCTTTATCGAGGTGCAGTTTTACTAAATCGCGTACTGATTCAATTAGGATCATCCGCTCCTTCCAGGCGTCGACATTCCTGGAGGTTGGAGGGTTTTCAGACTCGTTTGTGAGGGACGCTAATACCGTACCCGATGGAGGTGGATCTCTACCCAGGTTTAAGAAAGCTGGAGAGGTCTGGATAGAGTCGTGCTGAGCCGTATTAAAAGCGAAACGGAATTCGCTCAAATACATATCCCATTGGCGCTGCGTTTTCTTTATATAGGAACGCAGCATCGCTATTCACTCTCTATTCACCCTCTCCACAGGATTCGCCTGAGGGTGGTATTTTAATGTTTTACTGACTCGAATATTATAAGCTTTACAGAGCTCATTAACGGCTTTGTTCTAGAACTCGGTACCATTGTCGGTGAATAAGAAAGAAGGGGTGCCCCATCGATTAATGACAACGTCCTTGAATGCTTTTTTAATGGCCGGACCGGTGGCCTTGCGAAGGGGGACGACCTCTATCCATCGTGTGAAAAAGTCCTGTAGGATGAGTATGTATTGGTGCTGATTTGAAGAGGGAGTATAAGGGCCCATTATGTCGGCTCCAACCATAAACCATGGCTGTTCTGTTATGCGATGACCAATCTTGCCAATGGGTTTCTTTGATTCGGTTTTACACGTTTGACAAATTTCACATAATTTTACGTGTTTTACTGTGTCACGGTAGTAACCTGGCCAATAGTAGCGAAGTGAAACCTGGTGAAAGGTACGCTCAGCACCTTGATGTCCCGCTTGAGGTTCATTATGAGCCTCATTTAGGACTTTGGAGTGGAGTTCTTTCGGAAGAACAAGTTTCTATGCGGTAATATCCTCGATGGTGAAATCAATTGTTTTGTTTTGGATATGATGGTATAAAAGACCATCCTCAACTTTCCAATTTGGGAAGGCGTGGGGGTGACGTAAAATGTCCTTTCTCTTAATGTACCATTTATCCGATGTTACGACAATCGCAGAGACGGGTTGTGGGTTTTCGATATCCTGATCTAATCGAGAGAGAAAATCGGAAACTACATTCAGCGAACCTTTACGATATTTTCTGATTTCCTTAAATAATAAACTCAATCTTGTGTGTATAAATTTTAATCTTTTAAATATTATTTATTAATTAACAATCTAACCCTCGAATCCATTCCCATCGGGCAGAATAAGAAAAGTAAATAAATATGGCAATTTTTTCACAGAAAGTCTAAAGAGCCAGGCGCTCAAATTAATTCTGCAACGCCTAATAACTCGTTGAAATAAAAACAAAACAAGATTTTATAAATATCTTGTTAATAAATATTTGGTTTAATTTCTTTTAAATAAAATCAGAATAAATAAATAAATATACAGTAGTTTTTAAAACCAATGTGGATAATTAATTATTAATAAAAAGTTAACTATAAATACAAATAAAATACGTTATCGTCAAATTATAGAATTAACAAATCAATAAAATATAATCCGTCAAATAATTTATTCTGAATTTGGTAAAAATGAATATAAATACATCGAAAATTTCTTTTAACAATATTTGATTTTGATTTAATTAGTTCACCATAAACAGTTTTCTGAGTATACAAAAATGACCTTTAGATCACAAAATATATAGAGACGTCTCTTGTAATTTAGAATTCTTATATCTTATTAGCGTTAATTTAAAATTTATATTTATTATTTGGTGTGCAAATAAAACATTACACAAACATACAAATATTGCTTTCGTTTATAATAAAAGAAAATATGGAGTAAAAGACATTCACAAAATATAAAAAAATGTATAAAAAATAATTATAAAAATTATCCAATCGTTGCTTTTGCCGTTTACAAAGTTGGAGCTTTCAATTCCTTTCCTTTACTTAAAAAAGATTATGATTATCCTTATAATCCATATTAGGGTTTAAATTCGATTGTTTGAATTTATTATTAAAAAAGAAAGTTTATAAATTAAATCGAATTTAGACCTAACTGTATCGAAAAAAATTATAAATTAGCAAATAAATGTAAAGATTAACAATAGTAAATACATAATATTCGTTAGAAAATTTCTTAAACATAAAGAAAATCAATAAAATTAAATTACCAATAGCGATTTTTTATACTTTTAATAACAATAGTTAACTGAAGATGATAAATCCTATTTTCACGTAAATAGGGAATATTTAAAGTCCCAATAAATTTAGTCATAAAATAATTTTATGTATCAATATAGTGTAAAAATGTAATAGTGTAGATGTAAAAAAAATATGTTTTTTTATATTAATCTACTCACCAAAAATATATAGTAGTTATATTTTCTTCAAGGACAAAATGTCTCTAGTTGCCCCTCTGGTATTATACACCTGTATTAGTTTCCTTGTATAAGAAATGCTTTTTATAATCTCACTTTTTCCAACGTTTAAATTCCTTGTTTTCTTTTTTAAAAAAAGACATGGAGTGGAAAGGTCGAATATATCGAAAAGTATCGAAGTAAAGAATGGGCAATGAGAATGTAAAATCTTAATAGATAGGTGTTTTTAAAATTGTTTGTACATGAGAAGGTGGCGCTGCAGTAGTATGTTATATAAAAAGAGCGCGAATATATAAATTTTATTTTTGTTAAGAGAAAGTACTCATAATAAATCTTATTTTGCATTGTCAAAAAAAACGTCAACATTTCAAATATAAATAAGCAAATTATTAACTGAAAAAATTTGAATATTATTATTAATGAAATAATGGACTTGGACAATGGACATATAAAAACTAGCACCGTAGACGGCCGCTTGCGGCCGTCGGAGGAGCTAGTCTTTTTTAAAATATTGATTACTTCATATATTCTGCTTTTAATTAATTATTTAATTAAAGAATAAATATTCAAACTTAATTTTAATATCCAAAAATCGGGGTCACCGATTTCGAACTAGTAATTAAATCTGAATATTCTGAATAGACAAAATTTTAGAAATATTCTTCAAATCAAGGCACGGAGGCTTGATATTTGACAATATTGTTTTCAAAGTCTTTATTTTATTTTTATTTTTAAACACTTTGAATCTTTTTATATTTCACTTCATTAACGTAAATGTTTACAATTATATATCTTTCTCTTCTTCTACAAATTATATGAGCCGTTCGCTAGAAAAACGACCTAAGTCGACTTAAGTTTTTGACGAAAAAATTAAATTAAAGATTCGGAAACGAATTACTAATATAATTTACGTATTAATTATATCGATCATTTTTCCCAATACAAAGGTATTATCAAAGAATTCTTTAAAAGAAAAGAAGGTCGAGTAAACAATGTTTTGCTACTTTAATAACATTATTTTATAACAAATGACCTAAGTCGTTTTTCCAGCGAACCACTAAAAATGAATCAAAATTAAGTATTTTATAAAAGAACACTTTTATTTTAATGTATTAAAACATATATATTATTCTAAAAAGTCTTACGATATATTTTTTAGTAAAATTCAATTAAATATCAACATTATAATGCACAAGTTTAGTTAACAAATTGAAAAAATTACTTGCTTTTGTAATAATCTAGACTGAATCCATTTTAAATGAGGCAGGTAGACTAACTTCAAGTTATAGATTTAGCTGTCGCTAAAATATGTTATTGTACATGAAAAATAAAGAGACACGTATTTTCTTATTTTTAAAAAAAGATAAATTTAAAGAAGTTACGCACATTTAAACTTTGAGTGGTAAAACTCGAATGAATAGTGAAAAAAAATTGTTTTGCTTGTCATTTTTTTCTTTTATGTATAATTTAATTTTCTTTCTTGGGTCTTGTAGATGGTCTTGTCCTCTTCAAAATCCAGTTTGAAATTTGAAAAAATATTTTAAATTATAAAAATAGGGGATGATTTTCTGAAAATAAATAAGATCAATTTTCTCAAAAACACCACCTTTTTTTCTATCCAAATTTTTACTACAAGTTCTTAAAATAATTATGAACATTTCCTATGAATTTCAAGCGGGCTAAACCATTCTGGCAATCAGGAGAATTTTTTTTTGAAATATTCATTTTCGCAAATTTTTAAATTGTTAACTTGCATTTTTAAAAACAAATGAATGGCTATAACATTGTTGACGTGAACGTTAACAATTTAAAAATTTGTGAAAATAAATATTTCAAAAAAAAATTCTCTTGATTGCCAGAATGGTTTAGCCCGATTGAAATTCATAGGAAATGTTCATAATTATTTTAAGAACTTGTAGTAAAAATTTGGATAGAAAAAAAGGTGGTGTTTTTGAGAAAAATGATCTTATTTATTTTCAGAAAATCATCCCCTATTTTTATAATTTTAAATATTTTTTCAAATTTCAAACTGGTTTTGAAGAAGACAAGACCATCTACAAGGCCCAAGAAAGAAAATTAAATTATACTCAAAAGAAAAAAAATGACAAGCAAAACAATTTTTTTTCACTATTCATTCGAGTTTTACCACTCAAAGTTCAAATGTGCGTAACTTCTTTAAATTTATCTTTTTTTAAAAATAAGAAAATACGTGTCTCTTTATTTTTCATATACAATAACATATTTTAGCGACAGCTAAATCTATAACTTAAAGTTAGTCGACCTGCCTGATTTGAAATAAATTCAGTCTCTAAAATTTTTAAAAATTTTAAATTTATAGCAGTGAAGGCTTGTAGGAAAAACCTTCTTTAGTATTTAAAAAAAAGAAAATTGAAATCGGTGGAGATTTGTATTGTCGGCAGAATTTTGTCCATAACACTGCATTTCTTCCCACTGTACGCGGCAGTAGAGGACGTGAACGCGCGCTTGCGTAAGTGCTTCAATTTCGGGACTCAGGAAGTTTAAACACCTCAATTAATTCATAAATAGTGACCTACAACTTTAGAAACTTGATATATGTAATCTATATGTCTTGTAGAATACACTGATAACAAAATTTTTAAAAACCGCTTAAGTCGACTTAAGTCGTTTTTCTAGCGAACGGCTCATATTTCGTTTCCTTTATATTTTATCTTTTATATATATTTTCACTTTATATTCAAATATATATATATATATATATATATATATATATATATATATATATATATATATATATATTATACAATATTCAAATCAAACGAAATAAAAAATTCTACCCTTATTTTCTGTTACACATTAAAATTAAAATATGGCAATATAGCATAATATCTATAGTCAAATTCACGGGGGTGAAACGCTTAGTGGAAGGGGAGCATTTTTTGTGACGTCACTGCCGCGCAAAACTGCTGGAGTTTTGAAGATACTATTTTCTTAATTCTAATGGTCGCTTGATGACTCGAGCAGTACAATGGTGGATAAAGTACATAAACAAGATGTCACAACAACATCACAACAAGGTAACAAGATTCTTGAGATACTTATAAATATCTCACCTGTGAAATTCGAATAGTGCTTTTACGTGCAAATATGAAAAAAATTTGAGGTTAATCAATGGTAAGTACCCCAAGCTTATAATTAAAAAGTTTCCAAAAAAATTTAGAAATAATTAATGCATGTTATGTTTTTGTAGGTTAGAATTATAATTTAGCTTGATTGTTTTTTAAATTTATTATAATTTATATTACATATATAAATAAAAGAGTGTTTATTAAATAATATAAAAAATATTAAGGAATAAAATTGAAATAATTAGAAAAAATTCTTCATTTGCAAATTTGCCCCACCTTGGAGGCAGAGCAAAGACGAGGCTAGTTGACATATTAAAATCGATGCAGTACAACTTCTTGTTTCTCTCGAGCAACATCTCTCCTGGCTCTAGCTTGGCAAGTGTTGTGAGAAATAAGAACGCCGCGACTTAGCCCGTCTGCGAGTCGGACCCTCGCGTAGAACTTATTAAGTAGAACGCGAAAGGCGGACGAAAAATTAAATTAAATTCTTCTAACCGACGGAGTCCATCGAGAATTGTATCGGAAGAAAATCGGTTATAATTATTAAATTAATTATAGCAGATTTTTGTTTGTGTGAAAACCAGCCAGCCCGTGCGTATAGCGCCTGCGCCGTTCTGATACAACGGCCTTGATAAAAAAATTGTTGTTTTAAAATAATTTTTTTCAAGTTTTCTTAAATATAAAAGAAAAACGTTAAAGTTCAAATTTATTTTACTTGAAAAAAAAGACTAAAATCACGTTGTGTGCCAACAACAACGAAAGTTTGTTTTGCCCGACGGCAGCTGATTGTGACACCACTGTCGCCGGTAGAGTAAGTAATTGTATCGTTCTCAATTTTGCACTACATAAATAAACCTCTTTATTTTTCTCAAGCTAACTTTTTTCTTTTACTTACATTAAATTCCTCACACAAACATTTCCCAGGAAGCAGTGCGTACCTTTTAAAAGTGGAAAACGAACCCACAATTCAAACAAATTCCCGAGGGAATTTGGCAGCTTGGTGCCTCCCCAAATTCAGAAATAAAAAAAGGGCCATCTCAAAAGCCCAAATTAAATATTTATTCTGGTTTGTAACAAGCTGACGGTGGCAGCGGTGGAATCTATCCACGCGTTACCGCCCTGCTTCGTTACCTGGTAACATTTGTTACCAGTGGCACCATTTCAAATTCTAGAACAGTTTAAGTATAATGATCTTAGAAATTTTTACCACCATAACTTTTGCGTTACTAGCACTCTTTTTCCTACTATTTTCAGTGGCAGAACTTATTTCAATTGCTTGTCAATTATTTAGTTTCACTTCAATTGCGATTTTGTATTTGAATTAAAAATCGAGTAAAAGGGTAATTCTTTGATTAGTAATAATCACCAAGAACTGATAATTTGGAAAAAGAAACAGGACTATAAAGTTTCACAAGAAAATTGTCTCAACAGATTTCGAATTTGGCTCTCCGACAGCAGTCGTAGATGATGACTTATTCCTAATCGATTTTGGCTCTCCGGCTTATGCCGTTGATGACGACTCAATCAATAAAGACAATTTCTTTGTGAGATTTTACCAAAAAGGTCGTAATTTGAATATCTACGACTCCGGTAAATTGGAATCAGGCTCTCCGACAGTAGTCGTAGATGACGACTCATTCTAATTGCCTACCGTAAGAACTGATTTTCAAATTATTTGCCGAAATAGGTTCTGCATTTTACCTGCAGTCTTGTTGTTTTACTATTACAATGTCTCTTAACGATGCCTAACAAACCAAGGCTGCGCGGATAGCGTTCTAAGAAACGAGCCCAAAAAGAAAATCCCTCTCCAAAAGTTACAAAAGAAAATCCTTCTCTAACATTATCAGAATCAGAAATTTTCAAGAAACCTTTTGCACCCATTAAAAAGGAGCAAGAGGAACCCTTAAATGATTGGAAAGAGTTTTCTAATTTTTTTGAACACCTTTTAATTAAAGCTGAGGCCGAAATTAATAAAAACAATAAACGACGCGATATCGAAGGGCAGGTATGAGTGGCTTTGAAGGAACGAGAATCGAAGGAATAACCGTATCAATTCCCTCTTGTGTTATGTTTAATTTCGAAGACTCTAATGACCCGAATACAATTGTATACACCTCAGATCTTCTAAAAGATGAAGCAGTGATTCTTTTAATAGACCCGTCCTATGAACATAATTACATTTGCCAAACGGCTCTAAGCCCAGATTGCCCTATACTAAAATACCCAACAGGGGGTTACTTTGACAGCATTCATAAAGACGTTTTGGGCGTGGTATATATTCTGATCGAGGATCGGGAAGTGTGTTTCCATGTGATCGACTCTTCATATTCTTACGCCTGGTCTAACATCTTAGGAATGGTCGGACGAAGAACCAGTGTCAAGCGGAGTTACTGATAACCCCCCCCCCCGCAAACAAAAAAAACTTCTCTATTTTGTTTCAATGACTATTCCTGAAAATTCCTATCGCTTTGGTAGTACCCTTGCTACTTCGGAAATTTTACAAGGAGAAATAGTTACCGTCTCCATAGATTTTGGTTATAAACATAACCGATGAGATAAGGGAAAACATTCGAAACAGAATTTCCCATATCTGATCCCGAATTATTAAGTCAGTCGGAATTAAAATCTATCCCTCTTGCGTTCATAACATCCGCTTACATTGTTTCCATAATCCCAAGAAATAAGCTTAAAATCCAAAGAATAGAAACTGTCAAGGTCAACTTTCCTTCACGATAATTCATGTTTTCTCGCAGAAGCACTATAATTACTGGGTTTTGTCAGGACCATTGGTCGGAATTAGCAGAAGGAATAGATCTAATTGGGGAAAGATACGAATGTCTTATGAAACAAAATTCGGAACTAGTTAAACGATCAGCTGATCTGGAAAAACAAGCATATTTTCTCAACACCTCCCTGGCCACTCTTTCACAAGCTATTTTCGCACAATCCTTGTTAGTTTCAAGTGTCGAAAAACGGGGACGTCAGCTAAAATCTGCCATGGATTTTTTGACTAAGAAACTAGACAAACTAAAAATCGAGTAAGAAAGGGGTAATGACACCCGAGTGGAAAAATATTCTTTTTAACAATTCCAAAGAGAACATTCAGAAGATTAGGACCCTATTAATGTTTTACTCCCGAGAAAGTACGAATTTAGCGAGAACCAATCTCCACCTGCAATTGGAAATAGAATGTCTGGAAGAAAAAAATTAACCTCATACACGTCTTAATTACAGAAGAACAAGACAAATCTATTTCGCTTACTAAATCCTTGAGCAAAGTGGAAAAATTATTAAAGGACCTAAAACTATAATTAAAAAAAAATGCCCCTGTCTCAATCGAATCCATCCCCATACTCAGCACCTATAAAAAGAATAGCTAAAGGTGAAAATTGTAGGCTTTGCATAAAGTTTCGAGCCCTTTCGAAACACCCAGAAGTTCAAAAGGAACTCGAAGCAAAAATCCCAGCTTTAATCATAAAAAGGGTTATGCAGAATCGAAAACAGAATTAGAAAAAGGGGAACAAGTATATTAACTTGAACACAGCCAAACCTTGCGCCAAGCTGCAGGAATTTTCCGCGGTGGCGACGCCCACAGTCTCCAGTAACATTTTCCTCCCCTAGAACTAATTTTATTTCTAATTCTACACATTTCTCTCTGTCTATCTCTTTACTCAACATTAACAGCACACACCATGTCTCAGCACGGTGACTCTGATCCGGACGATATACAGGATAGGAACAACGAACGACGTCCGGGTGGAGGTCCGCCCGGAAATGCCGTCCTAAATGGAACCATGAACCCGGCGGGTGCGGACGCGAGTTCGGCCATTGACCGATTTACGTTACGCACAAGCGCATGTGACATACCAGTATTTGACGGAAAAAAAACCCCCCCTGCGAGATTTCGTGCAGGCAGTAAAACAAGACGGAATTTTTATCACCTACATAGCGGAACCCGAATATATCCGGGCAGTCCTTAGTCGGCTAGATGGCCCGGATCATGCTAGCTGCAAACATAAAGACTTTAACTCACTAGCCGAGTTATTAGAACATTTAAAAAAAAGATTTGCGCAGACGAAGAAACACTAGTGGTATTTCGAACACATAGTGACCATAAAGCAAAAACAAACCGAGACTGCGCACGACTATTATGACCGACTTCAAGACTTGATTAGTGGGGCTAGACATGCCCTAGAACCAAAGTATTATAAGTTATTTCGGGAAGTAACAAACGATAACAGAGAAATTAGGCGAAGAGAATGCGATATTATCCTACAACCGATTAAAGAATGCGCGCTTAACGCTTTTGTGAAGGGATTACCCACCGAAATATCGAAATTCGTTGATGCCCGTAATCCCCACAACATGGAGGAGGCCTTGGAGTATGCGCTCCATGCAGAGGAACGTGAAAATTATTCGGAAAGGCCACGTTCCACCTCGTATCATATTAATAAAATAGAAGAAAGACCCCACACCCCCAGTCCGTACTCTAAACAATTGGAACAACATAATTCCGGGGGAAAAAGAAGACCTGACCCAGGACGGGAACCCGCGTCCCATGCCTCCTCCTCCTCACACCACAGATCCTCAGATGTACTCCATCTCACTCCTAAGCAACTGGGTCAGTTCTACAGGTCAATGATGCCTCAATACCCACCCCTATTTCCGTACCCTTCCCTGCTTCCGATGAATATTCCACCTCATAACTCCTCATACTACCCTAATCCCACATTCCAACAGCCAATACCACAACCGAATCAACAATCAGTTTGAACACCTGGACAATATCCCAGACAAAATCAGGGGTATCACTCTGGTGCGACATCGCCAAGGGCTATTTTTTCGGCACCCCAAGGGAATTTAAACTATCAACCGGCTCGTCGTCAAGACGCGACAGCGAGCCCGACCCCCCAGCGTCCGAGGAATGTACATTTCGTCGAGAACACTGTCGGTTCTCTACAACAGGAGCAGCGGCCCAGGACTCCCCAGTAGTTCTACTACAGGCCCTAGAATTTAAGCGTGATAAGGTGCAATTCCTTGTAGACCCAGGGTCAGATTCGAACCTTGTTAAACTGTGTGTTTTGAACCCTGAACTCACACTTGTCAAGGACAAGTGTATTGAGATTTCCGGGATAACAAATCACGTGGTAACAACGCTGGGAACAGTAACCTTAACTATTTCCAGCAACCCTGTGGAATTCCATGTGGTTCGAGATAGCTTTCCTATTTCCACACATGGAATACTCGGAAGACCGTACTTACGGAAAGAACAGGCGCAAATTTCCTTTAGGTACAATACCTTGGTAACAGTGTCTAACCCAGTGACCCCTATTCCCTTTGTTGATAAGGAATCACTGGAAGCCAGGAAAGCCCTGAGGTCTGTAATTAAACCTTTCACGCGAGTTCTGCGTATTCAATCCCGAACACGAACTCCTGTGGCCATCGATGTCATAACCTCTGACCTTAAGCAGGGATATCTTCCTCGAATAGAGACTCCCACTGGACTCTACCTAGGTGAAGACATTGTCACAAATAACAATGGCATCTGACCCCGGACAGTGCCCGACTTATGCAGATAGAGTTATAAAGGTAAAAAATGCACTGTTTTTGAACCATCTAGCTCCTGACGAGCGTAAAATCGTTTCTAAGTGGGCAGAGGACTACGCAGATATATTTCACCTAAATGGGGAAATGCTAACCTGCACCAACCTGATACAACATAGAATCCCGACCATAGACAATAAAGTCATACACAAATAACAGTATAGGTCCCCGTTCGAAGCATTAGACCAAATTGACATTCAGTTAAAGAAACAATTCGATAGCGGTATCATCGGGCATTCTAACTCCCCTTATAATGCACCCCTTTTAATAGTACCGAAAAAAATGGACGCATCAGGCGAAAAGAAATAGCGAGTCGTAGTAGACTATAGGGCTCTAAACGACAGTATTATAGGTGACGCGTTTCCGCTTCCGAGTATAAATTACGTATTTGACCGACTCGGAAGTACACGGTACTTTACCGTGTTCGATTTAGCGGGCGGTTTCCACCAGGTGGAAACTCACCCCGAGGACAGGCATAAAACTGCCTTCTCCTCGCGAAACGGACATTTCAAATATAAGCGAATGCCCATGGGAATAAAAAACGCACCCCCTACTTTCCAAAGGTTGCTCAATAGTGTCCTAAACACGATGCAAGATTCTGAAGCATTCGTGTACTTGGACGATATTATTGTCTATTCAGTTACCTTGGAAAAACACGATAGAAGAGCTCGACGGCTATTCAATAGACTAAGAGAAGCGAATTTGAAACTCCAACCCGACAAGTGCGAATTCCTAAAGACTGAAGTAGCATACCTGGGACATATTATTAGTGAAGAAGGGGTAAAAACAAACCTAAACAAAATAATCGCGATTAAAAACTTTCCCCCACCAAAAACACCAAGAGACATTAAAAGTTTTCTTGGCCTTTCGGGATATTACAGGCGTTTTATAAAAGACTACGCAAAACATGCAAAGCCTCTCACAGAATTGCTAAAAAAGGACACCGCGTGGAAATGGGAAAAACCACAAAGAGATAGTTTTTCTCGATTGAGACGATATTTGTGTAAGGAACCGGTCCTCCAATATCCAGACTTTAACGCGACTTTTAAACTAACTTGTGATGCCTCCGAGTATGCGGTAGGTGCAATTTTAACTCAAGAAAAGGACAACATCGATTTGTGTGTCGCGTACTATTCCAAAATTTTGAACGCCAATGAACAAAAATACCCGAAGGCAGAAAAGGAGTGTTTCGGCATTTTATACGCCATGGAACATTTCCGACCCTATCTCTATGGACGAGATTTTATTTTGGCTTGCGATTTTGAACCAGTTCACTGGATGACCTATATTGAGAATCCTGGAGCTCGAATCCAAAGATGGAGGATTCGTATGCAGAATTATCAATATAAATTTGAATGCAAACCTGGAAAAATCAATAGAATTGTTAAAGCACTATCCAACAATCCTGTTAATCATTCAGGTGAGCCCAAAGCTGGTTCGGATTCCAACTGGTCGGATTTACCCTCCTCTGATCCGGATAACCTAGGCGCTACATCGAAAGTGTCGAAACAATTAAATGATGCGAGCCCTAGCCCTAAAGCCTACCGAGCTTTACCTATTGATCGTTCCTCCACTAGTAAAGAACAAGAAAGTGCGCGAGTGAATCCTAACGATCCAAAAGACAAGAAAAGGTTACTTCAAAGGCCTACCCAATCATTAGAGCGAACCGGAAGCCTAAAGGAAGGATTAAAGCCTAAAGGATCAAAATAAGGAACTCCTGCAAAAGCCGGAACAAAACAAAAAATTATTGACCCCACCCTCACCAGGAAACCAGCAGCGAAGAAAGGATATCTTGGACAACCATCCACGAGTCAAGAACAACAACGGCAAGTAACTATTTTAAAGAGACCCAGCAACCTGGAGGTCAGATCTGGCCCACCTAAAATAGATTTCAAAAAGCAGTCACGTAAGGCCGAACCGAAACCCAAATCTGAGCCCAGGGGCAGAGGAAGACCAGTAGGCAGCACGAATTCAGCGAGACCTACAGGCGACGAAACCTTCCGTCCCACTAAAAAAATAAAAATAAACGCAGCAGACGAGAGCTGCATCGCCAACCGCCTGCGCAAGGGTGCCATTTCTGTAGACCCCGACGACACCGACTCTACACTATCGTCCGCTACTGAAGCAACTTCGGAGGAAGAACCAGAAAAGGAAATCGAGGAGTTGTCAGAAAAAGAATCTGATCCCCCTGTTTTCCGGAAAGCCTACAGTGCCTTTCCCAACCTTCCACCTCACCTCCCCCTTTCTCAACCCTCCACTTCCGGAGACAAAACCCTGGACGCATATACAGACGTCTACGTTGATGGAGCATGTTGCGAAAATGGTAGATCCAGCCCGAGAGCTGGAGTCGGCGTTTGGTTTGGTAAAAACCACCCCCTCAATGTCTCGCAACGTTATAAAGGCAAGCAAACTAACAACGCTTCGGAAATTGAAGCAGCAACCATCGCTGCTAAACAAACAATAAAAGCAGGAATCCGAAAATTAAGGATCAACACTGATTCCAAATACCTAGTGCAGAGCGTCCAAGAATGGGTACCCAGATGGCAGCAGAATGACTGGAAGACTACTGAAAACAAACCTGTAAAGAATCGAAAGGTCTACGAGAAATTGATCAAGACTCTAAAACCTTTGGATGTAGTCTGGAAACACGTCCCCGGCCATGAAGGAATTCCTGGAAACGAAAATGCAGATCAACTGGCGAGAGAAGGAACACAAAAGGATCCCGAACCTGATTCAACACCACCTTCAGAGTCGGAATCAGAAGAAATACCTCAAAATGAAGTGATCATCGAAGGCTCACGGGGAACCAACCTCAGCAGCAGTGAATCCAGTGATCACGAGGATGAACAAAAGGGTGGACTCGAAAACAAAACTCAGCAACTGATTCAAGGAGTGAATGAAACGATCAACAAATTCAATTCAATTACAGGTCCAGAAATAAATGCCTCCAATCCTACAAATAACACCCTATTTTGGGACTATGAAGAATTAGATCATACTCCTAGAAGACAATATGTTTTCGACGGAGAGGACGATCAGGAGCATTTAGAATATTTAAGGAACCTGGATCTTGCTGATGATTACGAGGACAGATTATCACAAGGAGTCAAGGAATTTCTGGAGAAATTCAACTAAGATCGGGCCCAGAGTAAAATCAGGAAGAATCCCAACGACTTCCCTGAACTTCAGCCAGCTACTGACACTTTAGCACACTCAAAGGATACTCCGACGACACTGGAATCAACCGAAGCAAAAAGAAAAAGTATCGTAAGATTCAAGGAAATACCAGAAGTATTCGAGGTCGCAGAAGACGAATGCCCAACCCCGCTTAACCTTTTAACTTCGGAATTACTAACAACCCCTTTTGCACAATCCACCCCATTTACCCAACCTAGAACCAGCAGTTATACTTCTGAAGAAAAATTGAAGATCAAAAGGAAATTGAAACCAAGACGAATTCAAGGAAGGGTTGATGAAAACCAATCAAGTCACCTACCCTTGAGTAATTCGTTCCTAAACATCAAAGAACTTTACATTGACCCCCTTCGTTCGGAGCCAAGTAGTGATAGTGAAATCGAAAGTGAAAGTGAAAGTGATAGTAATTGTGTGTCCCAAAGTTCCCCATCAAATGTCAAGAAATCTGTTGAGTGCATCCTAAATCAGTGGACTGAACCGTTGACTTACAGACGTGACAATTACGCACATTTTATTTCTGAAGACTGCGAACCTACGACCCAAATTTTTAAACTATTAATTGCAACCGAAAATATTGACCTCCGAGATATTAGAGACAGCAAGCCCGTGAAAGGACAAATTTATGTTACCCGTAGCGGAAAATACCGAGTGTACTCTATTATCGTAAAAAGGTATCATTTTGATGATATTTGTTGGGACGATGTGGTCAAAGGACTAAAAAATTTAAGAAAGGCCCTAGAATCGAACCATCAAAAATCATGTAGAATAGCAAGTGCCGGAGATTTGTTAGATGCAGTACCCCAAGGAAAAATGGCCGAACTTGTTACAGGAATTTTCCGCGGTGGCGATATCACCATTACCCTTTGCCACGGAAAAATAGAAGTACCTCCTGTAAACACGCATAACCAAATCATTGCCGAATTTCATTCCAGTCTAATTGGCGGACATAAAGGAATATTGAAAACATATCGTAGAATTCGGGAACGATATTATTAGCCACGAATGCGAGACGATGTAACACAATTCATTCGTGGATGTAAAAGTTGTTTTGAAAACAAACTTGTTAGGGCACGAACTAGGGAACCTTTGCTAATCACTGACACTCCGGCAATGCCCTTTGACAAGGTTTCATTGGACACTGTGGGAAAGTTGCAGACAACCCCGAACGGGAATCGACATATCCTAACAATGCAGGATAATTTTTCCAAGTATTGCATTGCGGTTCCAATTCCAAACATTGAAACCAAAACTATAGCCCATGCAGTGGCAACGAATCTTTTTTCTGTTTTTGGTGCACCTCGATGCGTGCTAACAGACAGAGGAGCAAGTTTCGTGAGTTCATTGATGCGTATATTAGAAAAAATTTTTGGCGTCAAACAACTCACCACCTCCGGATAACGACCACAAACAAATGGTGCACTTGAAAGAAGCCACATTGAACTGACGGATTATATCAAACATTATGCGAAGGATTTCGACGATTGGGATCGTCTGCTTCCATTTGCCATGTTCAATTATAACACGTCTGTTCATGAGGCTACGAATTTTACACCATACGAGCTTGTGTTCGGCCACTTGGCAAGAGCGCCAAGTTCGTTGCCTCAAGGTCCGGAGGTTGAAACTTATGGCTCTTATCTAAAAGACCTCATTACCCGAATGAATGAACTACAAAGTCTTGCAGCCAAATATCTGGTTCATGCAAAGGAAAGATCGAAACGAATCTACGACAGAAAATCTAAGCCTTTGATCGCCAAGCTAGGCGATCAAGTCTATGTATATAAAGAAGTTTGAACAAATAAATTCGACAAACGAGCCGATGGTCCTTTCACTATTGCAGGATTCACTGAAAATAACAATGTGATCCTGGAAAGTGAAAGCGGCACGAGATTCGCGAAGCATAGGGACAAAATCATGGTTGCCCACATATGATTTCAATCGCTAATCTTAGTATTGTTTTAGGGATACAGAAAGCCCACGGACCCACTATGATGAGAATCGCTGTTATAATCCTACTATGTCTCCTTCCGATCATATCTACAGGAAATGGACGGGATGTTCTAAGTCGACCAGATATACCTACAGGAAGTGACCAGTACCAGATCACCCCTTTCCAATCCAGCAGCGGGATGTACTTCGAGTACATCGGGGAAGTAAGGAGATCGGTTAGCAATTGGAGAATTGCTGTCTTCCTGGATGTTGGAAAGCAGTGCCGATTTTTCGACGACCTGAAGCAGCGCCTGAGGTTTAAAAACCAAGGACACTATTATACCAGCCACTACTTCTCAAACCGGAAAATCTGAATACATCTTTGAATCAGAATTGCATTTAAATCTAACTAAACTATCACCACTACTTGCAGAATATAACCATTTACTAAGAAAATCAGAACCCTAACTTGAATCCGGCCTTGGAATTGAACCCAAATTTTCCATCTTCGAAACAAACTCCAAGACTTTAGATGATCTAGAGCAGCAACTACAGGAACTGTCCCTTCAACGCCACCTAAAAGGAGAACATCAAATTTTGACGTATGGATCATATGGAGGATTGATCCTACTGTGCACGGCCTTCTTATTGTATATATGCCGCACCCCATTTAAAACTGGAATCAACAACCTAATTCAAGGACTTCGCTTCAAGGCAAAAGGCGAGAGTTTCGAATTACCAACATCGACACAAAGAAAAACTAACCCCACAGTTTGCCAACAAGAAAATACGGATTCATTATACGCAGAGATTGCTTCATCTTCAAAAGAACCAGCTTCTGTCCAGAAGGAAACAACAGTAGCCACAAAGACATCAACTTCTACCATCTCGATCGTTGGTCACAGTGATAAAAAGCTTGCAACAATTGAAGAGCCCCAGCAACGGAAGATCAGATGACTGATTGAAGGACCCGAATCCTGGACCTGCCACACCCTCACTGAAGACAGCATCCAGAAGAAAAGAAAGTTTTCCACGACTACCAGATTCTCCCACCATTAAAGGACCATTATTCCAAGGACAACCTCAAGATCGTCAGAAGAAGGTTAGTTTCAATACGAGACGCGGTTGGCATTAAATTAAATTGAATATTAAAACAAATTGAATTAAATCATATTTGAGTCAATAAATGCAATATTCAAACTATATACACGGTAAAAAAAAAAAGAAATATATATATATTTCTTTGTTCACCTGGAAGAGTGGATATATATATATATATATATATGTATATATATATATATATAAATTTTCTAAATTATTCTACTAAATTAGTCAAAAACTTTAGTTATTTCAAATAAGATTTTCTATCTCTTAAGGAAAATGATAGCTGTTCCAGACGTAATTTCTACCATAAAAAAGGGGTATCTTTTTATTTTAACAAGGAATAATATTTATAATATAATATAATAACCTTTAATTCATGGTAATGCTATAATAAAAACATTAAACAAATAATTATAATCGTACCCGCTTGCAAAAAGCTCTATATCATAGTGAAAAGTGTCAATGACGTCAGCACTGTGGGGACGTGTTCCGGCTTAATCCCTCTTTCATAGGAAAAAGAGAAGAATTTTTTTTGTGAGGGAGGCTTACATGGTCTTACCGACTGTGCAGCCACCTGGGCCGTCTTAAAAATCGCTGAAACTATCTTTTCTACCATATAGTCAACGGTAGTGAACGCATGTGCATTTTACGATACACAGGCGTCCACTCATGAGCTATGGGAGTTATGGGTCAGTGCCTGGTCATTGTCAGTTCTCACTACACCTCCACGTTCAGTCCCACTTAAAGAGAGAGAGAGAGGAAAATACTGTCTATTTTCCTGTCATTGCGAGCAATCAAGGAATAAATACTTAAGGTTTATAACTAATAAACCAAAGGCACATAAATTCATGTAGTGTACACGTGCCAAATAATATCGCGTTCATGAAAACTAATTAGTTGGTGTGAGAGACGCCAGCGATACCAGTGCCGTCGGGATGTGTCTGGCTTAATCTTTTTTTAAAAAACAGAAAAAAAGAAGAATTTTCGTGAGGGAGGCTTACACGGACTTACCAACTATGCAGCCGTTTGGGCCGCCCTCAAAATCGACAAACTTCCTTCCTACCATGTAGTCAACAGTGACGAGCGCATGTGTATTTTACAATACGCAAGCGTTCGTCCATGAGCTATGAGAGTTTTGGGTCAGCACCTGACCGGTGGCGGCTCTCGCAATACAACTAGGGTAATGTCACCTTGAGTGGACCGCCTAAGCTTTTTTTCTAAAAAATTCTTTATGACAGCAAATTAATCAGAGGTTTCTATTCCAAGCTTTAGTTTAGATCTCTAGATAAGTGATTATACCATAATAGCTTTGATTTTTTTCTATTTAGGAAGAACAATTGACTTTAAAAAAATTGCTCATTTTTAAGGAACGAAAAAAGTGTAACCTTGAGTGGACCACTCTTAAAAAATTGTAAAAGTTATTCTAAATTCTTTAATGTATTTAATATTTCTGATATATTGAAACAAAATTTATGCTTATGCAGCTTCAGACCATGTTTGTGTCGCAATGTTTACAAGTGAAACCATTTTCAATAATTTTGGCACATATCACATCAAAATCACAAAAAAATTAATAAAGAACATAAAACAGTTTCAAACCAATTTATTGTCAATTTATTTCCATAAAAATGTTAAACTGACATTAAAAATATAAAAAACAGGCAGTCCACTCATGGTTATAAACTGTGGTCCAATCATGATAACATGCAACTTTTTATGGCAGACACAAAAATTTTTTTTTGAGTCATAATTATCACCTTATAAAACTAACACAATCAATTTCAATGTCCAAAGTAGTAGGAAAAAAATAAGTTACCTTTTAAAACTTAAATTTTACACTACTTTTACACTTCCGAATTACTTTACTTATTGTAAGAGCGACTTCTTTTTTGGTTTGTGTTCTTAAAAATGCGTTACATGAAACGATAACGTATATGATTATCGCAGAACATAAATTCTTACGGCTTCTAGGTGCGGTGCTGCTATTCGTTTTATTTATTTCATGTTTCCGCTGTCAGATAACTTAAAAACTCAGGTAGTCCACTCAAAGTGGCGGTCCACTCAATGTGACATTACCCTATTAGTTTTTCTCAATTATATAAAAAATTATATAAGTGAGTAAGTAACTATTTACTTATTTAGAACTATTTGGTTCCTAATTGATTGATTGATTACTTGGTTAATTATTCTTTTAACTTATCAATACTTTAATTAACTATAAAATATATATATATATAATACTAAATTAGTTAAGTCCTGTTAAAATTATAAACCTATGCTTATAATCAACCAAATCGACCCCACTGGTCGTCTTCTGCAGTCTCAAGGTATTATCAATATGAATGGATTCGCATACCAATAACTTGTATATTGGTTAGCTAGTGTAGCTGATTAATCAATCAAGGAATATAAATATTAGGGTGTCCGTTATTTACCAAGTTGTTAATATTTCTTGCGACGCCCCCTAAATTATTACTTTACCATCTAAAACAAAATGTCAAACCAAAATAAACCCTTAATATTCATAATAAACCTTGCCCCAAAGACGATACATTTCCCATTTAAAATACATGGGATTTTGCTACTTTTTACAAATTAATTTTTTTTTCGTTAAATATTTCATTCTACATCAATGAAAAATATATATTCTTATAGGAAATTTAACGCTTTAAAAAAATTTTTCTTATGATTTTTTGATAAATTATCTCCTTTAAGAGTTAATTAAAGTTAAAGTTCAACACCGTAAATTTTAAGATTTTTGTACTTTTACGGCAAAATTATTATGAAAGGATCCATATTAAATCATGCAGGCATTTCGACGATATAAATTGCGAATTATTTTCGCAATGACATATGTTATCCTACTCAAAAAATAATAAAATGCGTATTTTTTTTAATTTTGAATAGGATTCTGTTTGCACTTTTTACTAATATTTTAAGATTTTAGCAAAAAATTACTTTTTTGTATTTTCTTCTATAAAATTGCGTAATTTTTATATTTTTTGTTGCTCTTGGGGCTCATTTTTTCCTTTTATATACTATTTTATGTAAAATTACGCAAAATAAAAAATAATAAAAAACAAGTGATACAAATTCAATTTAAAAAAAAATTTTTTAAAAAGGACATCTTTTTTTTCTCTTTATTTTTAGGATTTATTGGTACTCATGTGTAGTATTTAACATAAAAATACCATTTTGTATTTTTTTGTTTATCTATTAAGAAAAAAAATTATTTTCAATTTTTTACTAAAAATTCAAAAATTTCGCAACTTTTCAGGTTTCTATTTTCGTACCGTCGCTTATTTTTTTAAATTTTAACATCAGTTTGAAAAATCTTGTCAATAGTAAAGAATATTGATAATTAACATTATGTCCGAAACTTATGTTAATTATCTATATGATAATGATGATGTTCGAAAATGTTATTTATCCCGGTTAGTTTATTTAAAACTTTCAAATTTTTTAAACGAAGGTTAAAATTTTTTGTCAATAAAATTCAACATAACTTATTATGCGAGAATATTATTACCTGATTGAGTCGATTGATTAAAAGAAAAATTTCAACTATAAATAAAAATTGTTTTCTCTTTTATAGATATTGCCTCTGAAATAAATGTAAATATATAATAAAATAATTCCTAAGAAACAAAAAAATTGTAATGTTATTAAAAAAGGATATTTTTTTAAAGAACTTAAAAAAGTAACATAAAAATTGTATTTATATATTCCAATATAAAAAAAATAAGTAGAATGGTATTTTTATGTTAAATACTATACATGAGTATTAATAAATCCTGAAAATAAAGAGATAAAAGAGATGTCCTTTTTTAGAAAGTTTTTTTTAATTGAAATTGTATCATTTGTTTTTTATTATTTTTTTATTTTGCGTAATTTTACATAAAAGAGTATATAAAAGGTAAAAATAAGCCCCGAGAGTATAAAAAAATATGAAAATTGCGCAATTTTATAGAAGAAAATACAAAAAAGTAATTTTTTTGATAAAATCTTAAAATATTCGTAAAAAGTGCAAACAGAATCCTATTCAAAATTAAAAAAAATACGCATTTTATTATTTTTTGAGTAGGATAACATATGTCATTGCGAAAATAATTCGCAATTTATATCGTCGGAATGCCTGCATGATTTGATATGGATCCTTTCATAATAATTTTGCCGTAAAAGTACTAAAATCTAAAAATTTACACAGTGTTGAACTTTAACTTTAAATAACTCTTAAAGGAGATAATTTATCAAAAAATCATATGAAAACTTTTTTAGAGCGTTAAATTTCCTATAAGAATATATATTTTTCATTAATGTAAAATGAAATATTTAACGAAAAAAAAATTAATTTGTAAAAAGTAGCAAAATCCCATGTATTTTAAATGGGAAATGTATCGTCTTTGGGGCAAGGTTTATTATGAATATTAAGGGTTTATTTTGGTCTGACATTTTGTTTTAGATGGTAAACTAATAATTAAGGGGGCGTCGCAAGAAATATTAACAACTTGGTAAATAACGGACACCCTAATAAATATATATAGTTTGTTGATTTCTTTAAGTCATAAATAGTCGCGATAATTATAATAAAAAAGTCGAATCAGTTTAAAGAGCATTTCATTTAGTTTTGCGATTGAATAAAAGGCCCCAGAAAGCATTTGATCATCCAGTTGGCCAGTAAGTTTTGTTAGGCATGTATTGAAAGGAAATGACACAAAGAAGTTAGTAAATATAATTACGTTATAGACGCATTTATTTAAGATATTAAAGGAAGAAAATACAAATCAAAATTCAGAATAAGATTCGAATATTTGAATTAAAAGAAAAATTAAAAAAAAAGAGTAAGGGAGAAGGCACTCTACTTGTACTTTGCTTCCCAATCGGACTCAGACTCGGTGGAGACCGCTTGCTCTGTTTCGACCTTGTCGAGCCTCGGATTTAGGAACCATGCTTGTTTAGAATCAATATTGAGACGCTAAAACAAACAAGAAAATCTTGCGTTAAAAAAAAAGAAGAAAAAAAAATATTTTGTTATTATTAATTAATAATCCCAATTAAATAAAAAAAATATATATCAGTTTAAGCTAATTGACATCCATAGATAATTATATTTATTATTATTGTAATTATTGATTGTTGCTGATTTTGGCTCTAGTTTATAAAATACCTAAAGTAAATGTCATTAAAAACAATCTTATAACTATTATAATTATCCAAATTTTGTACTTGTTAAAATCTGTATATCGCTTATTTTGTTAAGATAATAGTTGTTATTATTATTGATTATTAAAATTTATCCAACCTTATCTTATAAACAAATAACTATTAAAAGATGTGTATACATATGTGTATATATATATATATACTAGCTGTCGTACCCGTCTTCGACGGGTTGTAGTTTCTGATAATGCACTTAACAGTGTATTTACCAACCTAGAAAACCGGAAAATAGCCGGGAATTTGATTTGACAGGGAAAAAATAATAGTTAGTTACTATTGTCTATTTCATTAGGAAAATAATACCATTTGAAACAGTGACCGACTTTTTATTATCAAATTAGTTATTTTTAACTATTTCAAATGCAGAAAACAATATTTCTCAATTTGTAGTACTTTAATCAATATAATGTATTAAAATCAATCTAAAATTTCCTCCAGTTTTTTGAGTTATAGTACAGTCTAATTCGAACTAATTGTATAGCAAGTAGATCCAGTTTTTCTCTGTTACATTAAATTCCCTGATATTTTACGTCTTTTCTGGTTGGTAGACACCCTGTTAAATGTATTATTAAAAAAAACCCGTCGAATAAACCAGGAAAAATTTGGACAAAGCCGGAAATTGTTTTAAACCAAAATAAACACCATGTTTAACTTTTGTATTTACATTGATCAAGATATCTCTAAAAGTTAAATCAGAGAGCCCACAAATACTACTGAATTAAGCTTCATAGCAATTGGTATCAATTATAATTTTTTCAATTTTTTGATATTCAAAACATTTTTATACTTACATCTTCGTTATAAGAAAGTATTTTTGAAAAATTATGCTAAAATGTGACTAAATAACATGTAATATTTAATTATATAAAGTTTAAAAGCTATCCATTAAAAAATGTGAAATTTAGAAATTTTCGACTTTTTAAAAATATTTTTATATTTCCATTTTAGTTATAAAGTATTATTTTTTTCAAAATTATGCTAAAATATTAATAAATAACATGTAATACTCAACTATAGAAAGTTTAGAAGCAATCCATAAAAAAATATAAAATTTAGAAATTATTTGTGTTAAATAAATTCATTTATTAGAGTCAAGTATTTATTTAATTCATCCAATTAAGATTTATTTGATTTAACTAAATAAAATTATTTAAACGAAATAAATTCATATTAGATCGAAATAAAAACTTTTAAATAAGATGTTATTTTTCAAATAATTATAATTACTTGAATCATATAACTTTTTTTAGTGTAGCTATAGTAGTAAACTAAAAGTTATTAATGTAAACGAACATTATCTATATTAATAAAATCAGATTACTATCTGTACATTGCTCCAAACTTGAAAATTTTTATATATTTTTTCGTTTTGAGACATTAGAATTCTAAAAATGTAAAAAAAAAATTCTATCTGTCTGTCTCTGTCTGTATGCAAAACTTTGTTCGCGCATCAATTGAAAACGGTTCAACCAATTAAAGTGAAATTTGGCAGTTTATTAGGTATTAACGTAACTTACAATAATAGCCTTGTCCGATTAAAAAATATTAACTTGAACGAAAGTTAGGACATTTTTCCAAAAAATTCGAAAAATCAAAAAAATGCAAATTTTTTATCTTTTGTAAAATGAATGCAAAACTATCCTTAGTTAACTTTTTCTGATAAATACAACCCATTTCTACAATAAAATTTTTAAAAAAGACGTATTTTGAAATTTTTTTTCGTTTTTTTAGATCAACTTTTTTCTAAGAAAATAGTGATTTTTAATCTTTAAGCAAGCTTTTCAGGAAAAGTTATTAAAGTTTTTTATTTAAAGATCAGTATGTAAAGTAAAAAAATTTGCTACATTAAACAAAAATAAATAAGCTAAATGCCATAAAAAAGAAGGAAAAATGTTGAATTTTAAGAAATTCGGTTTTTTGAATTTTTGCTAATTTTCCATAATTTTAGATTCTTTACTAAAGGGTGGAGATAACAAATTAGGTAAAGTAGTTTTGAAGAGCCCAAAAATAATAAAGCCAAAAGCCATAAAAGAGAAGAAAAAATGTTAAATTTTAAGAAATTCAGTTTTTTGAATTTTTGCTAATTTTCCATAATTTTAGATTTTTTACCAAAGGGTGGAGACTATTAAATATAAGTAAAGTATTTTTGAAGAGTACAAAAATAATGAAGCTTAATGATATAAAAGAGAAGAGAAAAATGTTAAATTTTAAGAAATTCGGTTTCTCGAATTTTTGATAATTTTTGATTTTTTGCTAAAGGGTGGAGACTATTCAAATAGTATAATTATACTACCGAAATAGCTAATGGTAACTAATTATTAATTTTCCGTTGAAATTAAATTCCCGGGTATTTTTGATTTTCCAGATTGGTAGAAACATTGTTAAATGTATTGGTAGAAACTAAAACCCGTCGAAGACGGGTACGACAGCTAGTGCTATATATTTTTAAAATTTTTTAAATTTAAAATTAATCTTTTGAAATAATTATTGTCATCAATTTTACTTAAATTTGATACAGGGTTAATTTTAGTATTTTTTATTACAATTTAGTCATCAGAATGAAATTTGACTTTTTCATTTTTTGATCATTAATTAATATAATATAATAGCAATTTTGAATTCTGTGCAATATACTGACAAAAGTCTCATATTAATTATATGGATATTGTTAATATTCTGACCTAATAGAATTCTTTTATGAAAGTAAACTTATGATTTCAACAACAAATTTTTATTGTTGACCTAAGAAATACAACCGTATAAAAATTAATTACAAAAAAATTTCAATTTTTAAACTTTTAATTTTATAATTTTTCAATATTTAAATCTAACACTTTTTATTTGTTATTCAAAATTTTATTATTCTGACGATTAAATCTTAATAAGAAACACTAAAATTAACCCTGTACCAAGTTTAAGTAAAATTCACTAAAGTATATGAAAAAACTAAAAATTTCGAATTTTCGAATTTTTGAAAAAATGGCATAACTTTTGTCCATATTAATATTTTTTAATCTACTATCGCTAGGATTTTAAGTTAGGCTAATGCCTAAAAGTCTGCCAAGTTTCACTTTAAACGATCGAACCGTTTTTCCGTGATACGCGGTCGAAAATTTGCGGACATACATACACACATATACACATACACACATAATTTTCTTAATAGTATTTTTGCATTTTTTAGAGTTTAAAAAGAAGGAATATAATAGAAATTTTAAATTCTATGCAATGTACAGACAAAAGTCTGATTTTATTAATAAGGATATATGTATGTGTATGCAATGTCAGGAAATATGTGCATCATGCTGTCTCTACAACATGTTCTGTCCCCTGAACAGCAATAAATTTAAGAGGGTCACTAAGTCCGCACCCCTTTTTGTTCCGGCCCTATCTCATAGTCTGATTTCAGTAATGACTAAATTTGAACCAACCAATCCTTTGCAGTCGGTTTAACAATATTATCTAACTCACCAGTTTCCACCAGCCCCGAGTTCTTGGCTGGCCTGGCAACCCACCTTCCACGAGCTCCAGTTGTGTGAGGGAAACGTGTACTGGATTCCTGAAGCACTTCTGAATAAAGATTATAAAATTCATGTGTATCCCTGTAACTTGTGCACTTTCAAAGAATTAAATTCAAAATTTCAAGGTTAAATTTTTGCATAAAACGCACTGGGAACGGTCTAACAAATGAATGTCTTACCGGGGCCCAAAATCCACGAACCAAATAATTACGATCCAACTCGTCCGAGTAAAACTCCTGGAACCAGGTTTGTGGGCTATGTAGTTTGGGACGCCCGAGCAACAAATTCGACAGAAAAGGCCAGAACCCGTCGTCATCGTCCTTAATGGGTGCAGGAGCCCATTCTCCGAAGTCGACCAAAAATCTAAAAGAAAGATAAAAAAAAATAAATTGTCACTTGACCCTTTTGTCATGCCACCCTCCAAATAGGAAAACGTATCAGTATTAATATATGTACAATATATATACACAAAATATAATTAGCTTGCAAGTAAAAATTAAATTCACCCTACATAAAAAAAATAAAAGAAAAGGTATTGGACCAGGAAAATCTTTCTTGGTTAAAGCAAACCGTGGGATTGAATACGGCTAAGACTATTAAAGTATTGATTCGGGAGGGCGATTTTCTTGACATAGAATATTGGGGAGAAGAACATATATTCCTGATCCAAGAAAGTATGGAATTCGACCAAGAACTAAGTAACATATGGAAAATGCTGAATATATTAATTCAAAATCATTATGTATCAAGTCAGGAAGGTATAATCTCTGTCCGAGAAAATATTTTCTTGATTTGAAAACACTGGCATTATGTTAAAAAAAGGGGGGGCTTCAAAGCAAATAAATAAAATGATTCGATTCAAGAAACATGAATCCTCTAGACAATACTTTATTAATTCGCTTAAGAACATGATATTCTGGACTCAATACTTTTGGTACTTCGGAAAAGTAAAATATTTGGTTGAAATAGCAACATATTTAGTTCCGCTAAATGCGAGATTATTAATTCAAGAATTCCGTTCAAATTAATTACCTATAAAATATTTGTCCAATTTGAAAAAAAAAATTTTTTTAACTTATTATCTTCTCGCTATTATAATTGAATTCATTATTATTCGAATCCCCGTAAACATTAATTAAACGCTTGTAAATAATAGAATTTTGTGAACAAGCTAAAAGAAGAGAATTTTAAAACGTTGTCAATAATAGCAGATAATAATAGATAATAATAATAATAGCAGATGAATAAATTATGAGGAGTTTTTTTTAGCAATCGGATTTCGTTAACGAGGTTTGGTCAAATTTCGAGCATAGTTTTGCAACAATAAAGCGGAAAAATTGTAAGAACCGGAGGGTGAATGAAAACCAACATCTTATTGTTTCAAGAAGGCTATGTAAAAAGGGCAATAAGGATTTAAATAATTAAACCAATCCGCGGTTGCTGTGACTCTTGAAACACGACAATACGGACCTCCTTTATGTAATCACATCGTATTGGAAACTCTTAAGCGTTTCCTGGAATTTAGAATTTTAGTAATAGAATAGCACTTACCCTCTTTCCTCATGCTCCTGGCGGAGTTTAGTGATCTCCTCGAGAGTTGATTCGAGCCGGCTTTGCTGAATCCATTACAGGAGCGTTTGCTCACGATTCACTTTAAATTTCTCTCGCGATTCAGTAACTTTTTTTTGGACCTTTTCTGAATCTACCCTCAGCCGTTCCCACAGGTTCTTCAGACGAGGATTGAGCAAGATTACCCGCTCGGGCCCTATCACTTTTTCCTCGCGTACTACACTTTCAAAAAATGAAGAGGACTCACTTCCACTCATTTTAGAACAATAAAAAAATATATATATAATAATAGAAAGAAAATCAGAAGAAAAGAAACCGGGAGTCACTAAACAAAGGTATTCCTTAATTTGTCACCACAATGTAGCACCACCGTCCGCTAATGTACAACAGCTCCCGAGGTAATTGCCGATGCTACTAAGCCGCAGCTACACTACCATAAGCAATGAACCACAGGGCTTGTGTAAGTGTGACTCATTTGTCACTACACTGTACACACAGGGCCTTGATTCCATTGAAATACTCTGATTAGTTTGATGTACATTTATATATTAAACGGGATAATTTCTTGATTTTCCATATCCATTGTTCTAACAAAATTTCAAAAAAAACAGAAGTATGGTTCCTAATTTTTATAGTTTCCCTCTTCAAATACTTTTCGATTTTCAAATTGATGTATTGGAAGTCATTGAATTATTGCAAAGGATTTTATCAAAAAAAAAAATTTTTTTGATGATAATGGAATTCCTTCAGGGAATTTTATTATTTTCTTAGGTGGTTGACTTCCTTCATTATGACGAATATATTTGAGATTGCATTGAAAGTAATTTAATTTCTATAAAAGTTTTTTTAATGTTTCGAGAATAATTGAATTAATATCCTTAGAGAATTTTAAATTCTTGTCAGAACTGCATTTTATGGAAAATTCTGAAAATAAGTAAATTCCATCGTAATTTATTTTCAATTAAAATAGCTCATTCTTGTGAAAAGTTTTGCTATTTATGAAAATAATTGGATTTTCTCGAGAGATTTATTAAGGATTTTGGAAAATATGAAAAGTAATTTGTAATTTGCATAACAATAATTAATTAAATATCACGTTCCGCGCGTAAAAAAAATTTTTCTAGTAATAATACAACATATAATTTAGCTAAAATTAAAAAAATATATATATATATATATATATATATATATATATATATATATATATATGGGTTAATTCCATTTCAATTTAGACAGGCTATATGTATGTAAGTCAAATTATCCTTTATTTATGCAAATATATTAATTTTTACACAATTTTAGACGATACGTATTTTGCCATTTTGCAAAAAAAATTATTTAACGAAGTTAGGCGCATTTGAATTTTTAAAACTGCGAAGTCTGATTTCAAGAAAATGACGGTAAAAAATATTAAAATTATTATATCTTTCTTCTATCTGCCTATAATGTAATAATTCTTTTTGTCCCTAATTTCGGATTAAATGTTCTTTGAAGTCCCACAGGTTTAATTAAAAAAATTTTAAATTTAACAAAATAGCGGCTATTTTTCGAAAAAACATCAAATCAAATTTTCTCATAAACCCCAGCGTTTTTTTTCTTCTCAATTTTTTTATTGCTTCCTGGAAGTCTAAAGATTATTTTCCAACAGAATTTATCGGGGTCCCGCGACATAAAGAGGAATAAAAATTTTTTTTGTTTTTTTCAAAAATGAAAATTAGAAGTTTTTTCGCTACATTTACAATATACAACAAAATTTCAAAAAGAAAAAACGTTCGTCTTGAAAAATGATGTAAATATTTATTACATCTAACATTTTCACTTTTCAGAAAATTTAAATTATTATTAGCTGTAACATGCGTGTTACATTAACCCCTTAACTGCCGGCTGAAAAACACTAAATGTGCCCAGAATGCCAAGAATAAAAAATCGTCCAAATTGTCTAAAACTTATAACTCAGGGGTTTTTGGGGTCGCTGATTACGAATCTAATGTCGGATTTTTAAAATTCAAAATGTCGGATCCAATATAGCGGACGGATTTTTAAAAATTGATCAAAATTACCTGAAATTTGTGACTCGGGGGTTTTTGGGGTCGCTGATTACGAATCTGATGTCGGTTTTTCAAAATTCTAAATGGCGGATCTAATATAGCGGACGGATTTTTAACAATTGATCAAAATTACCTGAAATTTATGACTCGGCGGGTTTCGGGGTCCCTGACTACGAATATGATGATGGTTTGTCAAAATTCAAAATGGCGGATCCAATATGACGGACATTTTTTTAAAATTTTTGATTTGCTTGAAAATTATCATTAGGGGGTTTTCGGGGTCGCTGATGGTGAATCCGATGTCAGTTTTTAAAAATTAAAAATTGCGGATCCAATATGGTAGACATTTTTTTTAAATTTTGTATTCGCTTGAAACTTGTCACTCAGGGATTTTTAGGGTCGCTGATGACGATTTCCATGTCAGTTTTTCAAAATTCAAAATGGAAGATCCATTATGTCGGATATTTTTTTTTAAATTTTAGATTTTCTTGAAAATTATCACTCGTGGGTTTTCGGGGTCGCTGATGACGAATCGGATGTCTGTTTTTAAAAATTCAAAATGTTGGATCCAATATGGCGGACATTTTTTTAAAAAAAATTTGTTTTTATCATAAAAGCAGTACAAATTTTACAAATGCCGGTTTCATAGAACAGCAAAAATTGAAATTCCATTAAAATGTCCTAACCAATAAGTTCACCTTTCCAATAAGTTCATGGGTGATGTGGATCTCCACTGTATGCCATATTTTATCCGCAATTTTAAATTTTGAAAAACTGACATCGGATTCGTCATTAGCGACCACGAAAACCCCCGAATGATAATTTTAAAGCGAATCTAAAATTTTTTAAAAAAATGTCTGCCATATTGAATCCGCCATTTTGGATTTTAAAAAATCATCATCATATTCGTAATCAGCGACCCCGACGACTCCTGAATAACAAATTTCAGGTAATTTGGATCATTTTTTAAAAAAGTCATCCGCCATATTGGATCCGCTATTTTGAATTTTGAAAAAACTGACATCATATTCGTAATCAGCGACCCCAAAAACCCCCGAGTAATAGATTTTAGGCGATTTTAGACATTTTTAAAATAAAAATGCATTGTATTGTCCATGGCAAATATTTTGAAAAATTTGCTAAAAGTGTTGTTTTTAAAAATTTATAACATTTTTATAATTCATTGAATTTAAAAACAGAAACGTGCGTCGCATTCTGCATAGCGTTGACTTTTTAGAAATAATTTTATTTTTAATTTTCAGCCATTTTTGACTTTTTTACATCAATTTTTATCATGGCAAAGATTGTCAGTTTTCCGGCAGTCAGAGCAAAGTCCGAAATGGCAAATATCTTTGCCATCGGCAGTCAAGGGGTTAAGCATTAAGCCATTATCGCCTGCAACCACTGAAACTTTGTGTTTAATTTATTTAAAATATAATTCATAATAGAACTTAAAATTTATATGTTTTTGAGGTCGCTCATTACGAATCTATAATCGAAGTTTCAAAATAAAAAATGGTGGATTTATTATGTCGGACAAGAATTTAAAAAAATTGTTCGATTCGCTTGAAAATTGTTACTTAGAGGTTTTTGGGATCGCTGATAACGAATCTGTAATAGGATTATCAAAATACAAAATAGCGGATCCAATATGGCAAACATACATTTAACAGATTTACTCGATTTGCTTGATACTTGTTACTCGGGGATTTTTTGTGCCTCTTGTTACGAATATATCATCAGATTTTCTAATTTAAACGTGGGGATCCAATATAGAGGAACAATTGTCTTAAACATTTGTTTGAATTACTTAAAACTTGTTACCTGGCATTTAAACTGTTCCTACCCGCGTGGAAATAAAAGTACGGGCAAAATCCAGCAAAGTCCATCAAAGTACAGAATAGTATGGGCAAAGTACAGTAAAGTACGGCTAATGAGCATTCCCCATACTTTGGAATGTACATGGTTAACAACGATATTTAAAGTACGGGGACAGTTCGGCAAAGTACGGGATCAAGAATATTTTCGGGAATATTTCCGAATAGAGAACTACACCAAAGTATTGGAGGACAGTTTTTTGGGAAATATTAAATCAGAAAATTCAAAATCTGAAATTTTTAGAGTTCGGCAAAGTACAGCAAAATATTGGAGATTTAAAAGATACTTTTTTTGAAATATTCAGTCTTAAAATTAAAATTCTGTCTTTTTAAAGTTCTGCAAAGTACGGGAAAGTACAGCAAAGTATGGGAAATTAAAAAAATTGGTTTTTTTGAAATATTAAATTAGAAAATAAAATTCTGATTTTTTGGAGTTCGGCAAAGTACAGAAAAGTACAGCAAAGTATGGGATATTTAAAAAATATTTTTTTTTGAAATATTAAATATGAAAATTAAAATTCTGAATTTTTAAAGTTCGGCAAAGTACAGAAAAGTATGGGAGATTAAAAAAAAGTTTTTTTTTGAAACATTAATTACGAAAATTGAAATTCGGAATTTTTGGAGTTCGGCAAAGTACAGAAAAGTACAGGAAAGTATGAGAGATTTAAAAAATAGTTTTTTTTGAAATATTAAATTAGAAAATAAAATTCTGGATTTTTGGGATGGGAGAGGTATGGGAGAGTAAAAAAATGATTTTCTGGAAATCTTTAATAAGAAAATTTAAAATCTGGATTTTTGGAGTTCGGTAAAGTACGGCAAAGTACAGCAAAGTATGGGAGAAT
The DNA here is from genome assembly GCA_032872505.1 of Leptopilina syphax. Taxonomy (NCBI): domain Eukaryota; kingdom Metazoa; phylum Arthropoda; class Insecta; order Hymenoptera; family Figitidae; genus Leptopilina; species Leptopilina syphax. Next base: position 21,360,214 of record CM065474.1, read on the forward strand.
AAAAAAGGGTTTTTTGGGAATCTTAAATAAGAAAATTTAAAATCTGGATTTTTGGAGTTCGGCCAAGTACAAAAAAGTACAGCAAAGTATGGAAGATTAAAAAAAGGGAACTTTGCCAAACTTTAAAAATTCAGAATTTTAATTTTCATATTAAATATTTCCCTAAAAACTATTTTTTTACTCTCCCATACTTTGCTGTACTTTCCCGTACTTTGCCGAACTCCAAAAATTCAGAATTTTAATTTTCATATTTAATATTTCAAAAAAAAAATTTTTTTTTAAGCTCCTATACTTTTCTGTACTTTGCCGAACTTTAAAAATTCAGAATTTTAATTTTCATATTTAATATTTCAAAATAAACTATTTTTTTAATCTCACATACTTTGCTGTACTTTTCTGTACTTTGCCGAACTCCAAAAAATCAGAATTTTAATTTTCATATTTAATATTTCAAAATAAACTATTTTTTTAATCTCCCATACTTTGCTGTACTTTCCCGTACTTTGCCGAAATCCAAAAAATCAGAATTTTATTTTCTAATTTAATATTTCAAAAAAACTAATTTTTTAATTTCCCATACTTTGCTGTACTTTTCTGTACTTTGCTAAACTCTAAAAATTCAGAATTTTAATTTTCATATTTAATATTTCAAAAAAAACTATTTTTTTAATCTTCCATACTTTGCTGTACTTTTCTGTACTTTGCCGAACTCCAAAAAATCAGAATTTTATTTTCTAATTTAATATTTCAAAAAACTAATTTTTTAATTTCTTATACTTTGCTGTACTTTCCCGCACTTTGCAGAACTTTAAAAAGACAGAATTTTAATTTTAAGACTAAATATTTCAAAAAACTATCTTTTAAATCTCCCATACTTTGCTGTACTTTCCCGTAGTTTGCCGAACTCTAAAAATTTCAGATTTTGAATTTTCTGATTTAATATTTCCCAAAAAACTGGCCTCCAATACTTTGGTGTATTTCTCTATTCGAAAATATTCCCGAAAATATTCTTGATCCCGTACTTTGCCGAACTGTCCCCGTACTTTAAATATCGTTGTTAACCATGTACATTCCAAAGTATGGGAACGCTCATTAGCCGTACTTTACTGTACTTTGCCCATACTATTCTGTACTTTGATGGATTTTGCCCGTACTTCCTTTTCGACGCGGGTATTTAACGTCAGAATGTGTCGTTTACGAAGGAGTTTTCAGTAATTTTGTAGTTTGATGTCATTAATTTTGGAAAATTCAATATATATTATTTGGATTATTGTGAATAGCACTTCTCAAAATTGATCGATCTGCATGCAACTTGATTCTCTAACATGTTATTTTTTAAATTCAATTTTTCTGTGTTTGTATAGTCAATCTAATATCATTTTGTACTAAGAAAATTAGAATTCCATTTCACAAAAGTACTTTTTTTATTTTAATCTCAATGTAAATAATATTGTGTTGGGTGAACATTCCAGGTAATTTCTAATAATAATCTAGTCAGGCGACTAGATTTGATTTTTAACCATTTTGTCTGACATATACTGGATCCGAAATTTTGAATTTAAAAAATCTGATTACAGTTTTGTAATTAACGACCCAAAAAACTCCTGAGTAACAAGTTTCAAGCAAATCTAATAAATTAAAAAAATGTTATGCGTCATATTAGATACGCCATTTTGTATTTTGAAAATCCAATTGCAGATTTTTTAAATTCTTGTCCGACATAATAAATCTGCCATTTTGTATTTTAAAACTTCAATTATAGATTCGTAATGAGCGACCTCAAAAACATATAAATACTAAGTTCTATTATGAATTATATTTTAAATAAATTAAACACAAAGTTTCAGTGGTTGCAGGTGATAATAGGTTAATGCGTATTACAGTTATTAATAATTTTAATTTTCTGAAAAGTGAAAATGTTAGTTGTAATAAATATTTACATCATTTTTCAATACGAACGTTTTTTCTTTTTGAAATTTTGTTGTATATTGTAAATGTAGCGAAAAAACTTCTAATTTTCATTTTTGAAAAAACAAAAAAAAATTTATTTCTCTTTAAGTCGCGGGACCCCGCTAAATTCTGTTGGAAAATAATCGTTAGACTTCCAGGAAGTAATAAAAAAATCAAAAAGAAAAAAAACTCTAGGGTTTATGAGAAAATTTGATTTGATTTTTTTTCGAAAAATAGCCGCCATTTTGTTAAATTTAAAATTTTTTCAATTAAACCTGTGGAATTTCAAAGAACATATAATCCGGAATTAGAGACAAAAAGAATCATTACATTATAGGCAGATAAAAGAAAGATATAATAATTTTAATATTTTTACCGTCATTTTCTTGAAATCAGACTTCGCAGTTTTAAAAATTCAAATGCGCCTAACTTCGTTAAATAATTTTTTTTGCAAAATGGCAAAATACGTATCGTCTAAAATTGTGTGAAAAATAATATATTTCTATAAAAAACGATAATTTGACTTACATACATATAGCCTGTCTTAATTGAAATGGATTCAACCTATAAATAAATAAATAGAGGACAACTTCTCTCTTTCTCTCTCTCTGTGTTCATAGTAACTAGCAACATATACCTCACTCGCTAACGCTCGTTCGGTTGTATTTAAACTTATTAGTTTTTACTTATTTTTTTTTTTTTTATTTGAACTAAGTAAATATTTACTGGACATAAATATTTTAATTTATGGTATCTATTAAATAGTTATTTGAACCAAATACAAATTACTTAAGTCAATTAAATAGAATAATTTAATTTAATAAATATTGCTTTAAATCAATTATAAAAATTACTTGATTAAATAATGCATAGTTTTTAATTAAAATAAATATTTATTTGCATCAATAAAATAATTTTTTTTGAAATAACTAAACTTAGAAGGTTAGATTTTGAATGTTAGCCTGATTCTCTGAATAATTAGTAAGAAAAGGGCGAAGATACGTCCATTCTTTTCTTACTAATAGGATTTTCTGTAGGTAATGATCAGGGTGTTTTTTTGAAATTTTTACTGCACTATTCTTACGCATGTCACCGTCACCAATATTGTTACAATATATATTGTAACAATATTGTTACAACAAAGTCTAGACTTTGGGTTTTTGCAAGTCTAGACAATATAGTTGTATAATAATATAAATTTTTCTTTCTAAACCAGAATTTGAACATTTACAAAATTAAAACCTTATAGTGGTTAGAAAATGTAAAAAATTATTAATATTTATAAAAATATAAATTATTTTATTTAAAATCATTGTGTAATAAGACAAAAATTATGAAGTGACATTTACAAAAAATGTCATTGTACATTATACGAAATGTTATCTTTCATTTTCGTCCGCTATCCTGGATTCGCCATTTTGTATTTTTAAAAAGTGACTTTGGATTCATAATCAGGGGAATTTTACTGAAAATCAGTTGAAAAGTACTAAAATATCAGTCATTCTTCACTGATTATTATTTTATTGTGATTTATTTATTAATATTGTAAATTTCTGTCAAACAAATAATTTTACTAAAAGTCAGTTGAAAATCACACTTACAGTAGTGTTTCATTCGAGCAACACGATCCGAGAAACGAACAAAAAACGATTTTCTTTTTGTTTTGATAACCAAGCTGTCATGTTCGCTCGTCTTATTGAAGTAAATTTTCATAAATGTTTAAAATTAATGTTTTAAATTACTATAAAAAAATTCTAATATTAGTTTTTAAAAATATTATAATGTTATTTTTCGAAAATAATTGAATTTCTTAAAATAATTCTTATATCCTAATTTACCTTTAAAAATTTTTTTTAAATTTTTGGTAATTCAATTATTTTCAAAATTTGCAATTAAAATTCTTCAAAAAATTGTAACAAAATACTTGAAATAAATTAATTATTTTCAATTAAATTTAGCACAATTATAACTATTCAAAAAGGTTTCTATTGTAGACATATTTAAAAAATTTAATTATGTTAAAAAATTATTCAAAGAAATCTAAGTATACTTATTTTTAATTATCTATAACTTAATCTATTGAATTTAAAAAAATTACATCAAGAGGACAAAACTTTGTTCTTTCGTCTACTTTTGAATAATGTTTAGAAAACTAAATTTTTATTAATGTTTATTAAAAAATTATTTTATACCTAAAAATGTTAAATTTTTTTAATTTAGGCATGATTACAATCACAGGCACACAAAAAAAAAGTTGTCTGTTCATTGAACAAGACCTACATGTCTTATAGTATCTTGGCCCCCTGAATACGAATATGAAGTCAGAATTGCTCCAGCACCCTCTGTTTTTTTTAAATCGAAAAAACTACCCTTAAGTCTAAAATTCAAGAATTAAAGTAAAAAAAAATAAAAACACGGCTTTCTTCGGAGTAGAAGAATATATTTATGCGTTTTCTTCTTTCAACAACTCAAATAATGTCAAAATTGCTCCACCACCCCTGTTTTTTTAAATGGGAGAAACTACCCTTAAATCTAAAATTCAAGAACTAAAGTCAAAGAATGAAATAACCACTTTTTTGCGAAGTAGAAGAATGCGTTTTCTTCCTTCAACCACTCAGAAATATTGTCAAAATTGCTCCACCACCCCTGTTTTTTTAAATGGGAGAAACTACCCTTAAATCTAAAATTCAAGAACTAAAGTAAAAAAATATGAAATAACCGGTTTTCTTAGGAGTAGAAGAATATATTTATGCGTTTTCTTCCTTTAACCTCTCAGAAATAATGTCAAAATTGCTCCACCACCCCTGTTTCTTTTAAATGTGAAAAACTACCCTTAAATCTAAAATTCAAGAACTAAAGTCAAAGAATGAAATAACCAGTTTTTTTGCGAAGTCGAAAAATATATTTATGCGTTTTTTTCTTTCAACAATTTAGAAATAATGACGAAATTGCTCCATCACCCCCTGCCCTTACATCTAAAATTCAAGAATTATAGTAAAAAATGATATAACAGGTTTTTTCCAAAGTAGAAGAATATATTTATGTACTTTTTTAAAAAGCATCAGCATTGCTTCATCACCCTCTTATTGATTTATATTGAAAAAACTACCCCTTTAAGTATGAACCCAGAGTATACTAACAACAATAAAAACAATTAGTTTTAGACAAAAGCATACGTTCCTTTATTTTTGTTCTCATAACTAAAAAGCAGAATCAGAGTTAATTTATCATTATTTGTTGTTGAAAGAAGAAAACTCATAAATATATTCTTCTACTCCGAAGAAAACCGGTTATTTCATTTTTTTTCACTTTAGTTCTTGAATTTTAGATTTAAGGGTACTTTCTTCGATTTAAAAAAAAGTAGGGGTGGTGGAGCAATTTTGACATTATTTCTGAGTTGTTGAAAAAAAAAACGCATAAATATATTCTTCTACTCCGAAGAAAACCGGTTATTTCATTTTTTTTTACTTTAGTTCTTGAATTTTAGATTTAAGGGTAGTTTCTTCGATTTAAAAAAAACAGGGGTGGTGGAGCAATTTTGACATTATTTCTGAGTTTTTAAAAGAAGAAAAAGCATAAATATATTCTTCTACTCCGAAGAAAACCGTGTTTTTATTTTTTTTTACTTTAATTCTTGAATTTTAGACTTAAGGGTAGTTTTTTCGATTTAAAAGAAAACAGAGGGTGATGGAGCAATTCTGACTTCATATTCGTATTCAGGGGGCCAATATATTATAAGACATGTAGGTCTTGTTTAATGAACAGACAACTTTTTTTTTTAATAATAAAAATTAAAAATAATTATTTTTAATTTTTATTATTTAAATACACAATTAAAAAAAATAATAATACTCCGCAAAAAAGCCCAACTAATAGAAAAATAAAAAAGTAGGTTAATTTTAAATTTAGATCCAACTATTACATAATGTTATAGATTTATTAAGTAATATATAACAAGTAATATTATATATATTTCTCTAAATAAAGATGTCTATTGACTTTTTAAAATTGATTTTCTTAAAAATTTCTTTATTAAAAGTATTAATATTTAAATTTTATAGTTATTGCTGTTTTAAAAAATCAATCCGGGAATATTTATTTTTGGTCCGGGAATTTAAAAATAATAATTCACTAGACACCTTGAATTAATTTTTAACTTGATATAATAATTTTAATTCACTAAAATGAATTTAATTTTAGTTTTTAATAGAATTAATAAAAAAGAATTTAAATGTTTTTGGATATCCATTTTTTTCAAAAAATAGGTTATTATTGTATTATTTTTAGTTGTCAGTTATGGGAAAGTCGAGAAGCAGTCGAGAAGTTCGGTCGATGACAATTAGAAAAATAGACGATACGATTTGACAATTAACAAAAGAATAAACAAGATGATCGTTTGAAAACCAAAGACGATAACCAAATAATCGCTCGAAAAAATGAAATTCTCAGATCGAAGTGAAACACTAACTTACAGAAATATAAGTCATTTTTCACTGATTATCCATTTAAAAAATTATTGTTGATGTCTGCCAAACAAATACAGGGTTGCCACGGACCTGGAAAACCTGGGAAACCCGGAATTGTCATGGAATTTTTTTTCAGTCATGGAAAACCTGAAAAATCTGGAATTGTCAGGGAATTTTATAAAGCCTGATACTAAAAGCTCTATTTTTTGTATTTGAGTCGTAAAAATTTCAAGTTTTCAAGTTGACATACAACTTTTTGATTTTAAATTTAGTGCTTACAATTGAAATCAATATGGCATTTCTAAATTTTAGTTTCTTTTGGTCTCTATCTTCCTTTAAATAATTTTTAAATTAATACATTTTAAAAACCCCAAAATGTTATGAAACTGAAGCTACCAACTTTTATGCAATGAAAATTTTTTCTTTTGCTAATTGTTTTTTAATGTAAGAAGCCCTTTAAAAAATTTCCTTGCCTTCCTTAGATCCTCTTACAATTTTTTTAAATGACTTGTCACATTAAAATAAATAATTTGTAAAAGAAAAAATTGCTTATGAGGTGAGGAAATAATAATTTTGTTTAAATAATATATGGATTTTTCGAAAATCTGTGTAAAAAAACAAAATTAATAATTTCCCCGACTTCGATCTTTTAAAATTTTTTAAAAGGCTTCTAACATTAAAATAAATAATTAGCAAAGAAAAAATTGTCATTGAATAAACGTAGGTAACTTCAGTTTCATAAAATGTTATTAAAATGCTTTTTAAAATACTGGTTTAATAATTGTGAAAAATTCTAAACTTAACTAAATTTTTAAATTTAAAAAGATTTGCTCCTCATCTTTCTTCGGAGCGTATCTCAAATAACCTTACAAATTTTAACTTAATTTTTTGTTAATAATGAAATTAAAAATTAATAACTTATTTTGTTAACAATTTACTTAAAGGATTTTATACTTTTTGTCGTAATAAGCTAAAAACATACCAAAACAATTTTATTTCTGGTTTAGAATTTTTGAAGAAATGGTCTGGAAAACCTGGAAAAGTCATGGAATTTTAAAATCGATGTCTTGTGGCAACCCTGAAATAAATAAGTAAATACACAAGTAAATAAATAAGTTTCATTACAACACAGACAGCGCAGCATTAGCGAGTGAGGTATTTACGTATATTTAAAGAAATTTCAACAGACACTACGTGCATCAACGAACCTTAAAAAATTCAACAATTTATATTATCAATCGTTTATTAAATCTATACATATATGTGATTTGTGTATATGTAGGAGTTTATATCTGCATATGAGCAGTATACATGTGTATGTAATTTATGAACATGTGTGAGTATACATGTACATGTGATTAGTGTATATGTGTGAGTATACTTGTGTAGGTGTTATGTGCGCATGCTTGATATTCATAGAACACTACTAAGCATGCCTGATATTCATAGAACACTACTGCGCATTCCTCACATTGATAGAACACTACTGCGCATGCCTGACATTTATAGAACAATAGTGCGCATGCCTGACATTGATAGAACACTACTGCGCATGCCTGATATTCATAGAACACTACTGCGCATGCCTGATATTTAAAGAACACTACTGCGCATGCGTAATATTGACAGAACACTACTGCGCATGCCTAATATTGACAGAACACTACTGCGCATGTGTAATATTGACAGAACACTACTGCGCATGTGTAATATTGACAGAACACTACTGCGCATGCGTAATATTGACAGAACACTACTGCGCATGCATAATATTGACAGAACACTACTGCGCATGTGTAATATTGACAGAACACTACTGCGCATGCCTGACATTTATAGAACAATAGTGCGCATGCCTGACATTGATAGAACACTACTGCGCATGCCTGATATTCATAGAACACTACTGCGCATGCCTAATATTGACAGAACACTACTGCGCATGTGTAATATTGACAGAACACTACTGCGCATGTGTAAAATTGACAGAACGCTACTGCGCATGTGTAATATTGTCAGAGCACTACTGCGCATGTGTAATATTGACAGAACACTACTGCGCATGCGTAACAGTGATAGAACACTACTGCGCATGTGTAACAGTGATAGAACACTACTGCGCATGTGTAATATTGACAGAACACTACTGCGCATGCGTAATATTGACAGAACACTACTGCGCATGTGTAATATTGACAGAACACTACTGCGCATGTGTAATATTGACAGAACACTACTGCGCATGCGTAATATTGACAGAACACTAATGCGCATGCCTAATATTGACAGAACACTACTGCGCATGTGTAATATTGACAGAACACTACTGCGCATGTGTAATATTGACAGAACGCTACTGCGCATGTGTAATATTGTCAGAGCACTACTGCGCATGTGTAATATTGACAGAACACTACTGCGCATGGGTAACAGTGATAGAACACTACTGCGCATGTGTAACAGTGATAGAACACTACTGCGCATGTGTAATATTGACAGAACACTACTGCGCATGTGTAATATTGACAGAACGCTACTGCGCATGTGTAATATTGACAGAACACTACTGCGCATGTGTAATATTGACAGAACACTACTGCGCATGCGTAACAGTGATAGAACACTACTGCGCATGCGTAACATTAACAGAACACTACTGCGCATGCGTAACATTGACAGAACACTACTGCGCATGCGTAACATTGACAGAACACTACTGCGCATGCGTAACATTGACAGAACACTACTGCGCATGCGTAACATTGACAGAACACTACTGCGCATGCGTAACATTGACAGAACACTACTGCGCATGCGTGACATTGACAGAACACTACTGCGCATGCGTGACATTGTGAATATGTATACATTTGTGTTAATATTATTTTTAAAAGATATACATATATATATACGGCTAGGGTCGGTCGGTCGGTCGTTCTTCAACTTAATATAATAAGAGATAATCCTTCAGAACCAATTATCTTACTAATAAAATTTTTAGTTTTGTAACCGTCACTAAAATGTTAAATGAATTACTATTTATGGGTATTTAGAACAACGTTAAATTGTTAATTTGTACAGCATTAAATTAAAATGAGCTATACGTAAAGCCACGATTAAAAATGTTAAGTTAATATTAATATATACAAAGACTATATATAGTTTATATATTCAAACACATATAGAGATAATGGAAAAACTGCAACAAAAAAAAAGAATGTATCAAATAAACTTGGAAACCTCGATTATTCCTGAAATATGCGAAAGACACGAGAGCATTTAATTTTGGGGACAAAATTGGGAAATTTCGCGGTGGATTGTTACACATTAAAATTAAAATATGGCAACATAGCATAATATCTATAGTCAAATTCTTTAGTCTCAAGACTTGCTACCAAGCAGCGAGCCTTGAGTTGGACATACGACACCCCGATAAGCCGAGCCTTGTCAGCATTTAATGTCCACGTTCGTAACTTTCAACCTGCACTAAATGTAATTGTAAAACGAAATTAATATTCCCGACTTGCCCTTAAAATTATTTTAATTTCAGTATAAAATGTTTAAACCATGGAACGTTGCAGCAATGTTGCGAAGCCAAATGGCGACAACTAACATTGTAGCAACATCAATTAAATAGGATAATATAAGGAACGATATTTTGAATTGTTCGGTATCTTTGGCATCGAATCAATGACCAGCGTATTAAATTTACAAAGCATTGCAGCAATATTGCAAAACCAAAAAGGGCTAAACTGCGTTTATCATCAATATACATATGCTAAAGTGGCTACGATGACGCATACACGCATGGTCTCTCGGCACATCATATACACCGACACTCTCGAAGACTCCGTTCGTAATAGTAACTCACACCGACATGCAAGTTCTCAGCCACAGGCACCAACACATCTTCCATATACTTGCCTCTGCTCGCTGTTCTCCTCCCATGAAACCTTCCCCTTTCCCTCGGGCCCATAAGCCACGTTGCAGCATAACAACAAACGCATGTGCGTTTGACAACCTGACTCTACGCCAGGGTTGCTCAACCACCATAATTGGTTAGTTTTCGAATATTAAAAGTTGCTAATGTAATATGGGAGAAGAGAAAAAAAACTTTTTTGTTCACGCTCACTGGTCGTGCGTGTTGAAGTACGCTGCTTTCTAATACCAGTCAGGTAGCTGTGAAATGCTTAGAGTCGCTCACTGACACTTGACTTGTAATAGTGCGTGCGTACACTTGAGAAGCAGAAGAGTAACAAAAGTAGGGTCAATTGCATAAATTAAAAAAAAATCCCCCATATTGGATACGATATTCTAAATTTTTAAAATATGACTTCATATTCATAATTAGCGACCCCAAAAACCCTTAACATAAAGTTTTATTAAAATTCATTAATTATTTTACTTTTATGTCCGCCATATTGGATCCACTATTTTGAATTATTAAAATCTGACTTCACATTCGTAATCAGCTACTCCAAAAACAGTGAATGTCATGCTTGCCTATTTTAAATTTTGTATTCTTTGAGAATTATGAATTTTGGCCAAAAATAAATGTTCCTGCCCCAGTGTACATAGAAATGTTTAGAAATTTATTTCTTAATAAATTGTATGTGAAAAAAACGTGTACTGAAAAACGCTAAGAAATTTCCAGATTTCTTAGCTTCTTTTGTTCTAGCTCTTTTATTATTGGAATTAGGAGTGGATTCAGGATTAAAGTGATCACTCTTATTGATCACAGTTTGATGTTCCTTTTCACTTACAGCAGATTCTTTAGTGAGTGAATGTAACTACTCCGGAATCGTGTTTACCTCGTAATATTTGTCGTCCATTATCAAGTATCTGCCTTTGATGGTTGTCTAGAGTTATCAAAATAGGTCTCGAACCAGCAACTCTTCCTAGTCTTTTTGCAGCCAATATATCTTTTTCATCCAAGATTACTTCTAAAATCTCGAAAATTTCTCTTACGGTTTTAAGTAAATTGTCGTTTTCAACACACGTATCCTTAACTTTAAATAGAACAATATTTCTAGCCCTCTCTCTATTCAGGAGGGATTTAATTTTTGACTCGATTCAATTCGTTCTTAACACACGTATCCTTAACTTTAAATAAAACAATATTTCTTGCCCTCTCTCTATTCAGGAGGGATTCAATTTTTGACTCTCGGTTGATAACTTTATCCTCCAAGAATGTATTTCTTGTCTCCAGATCGAAGACTTTTTTATCCATGTGAAAAATCTTTTTTGTGCTGGCAGCATTTTCATTCGACAACACTTTTATTTCACTTTCAACTATATTCAATTTTCCCCGGAGTTAATTTTTGAAATCGATTAATAATAATTTTAAATCATCATTGGTAGTAATTTTCACGGATCACATATGAATACACAGTTTTAGAAAGATAGTATTTCTTACTACACAAAAGCTATTACTATGAATGTAAATACAGACTTTTAGTTATCGAAGCGAAATAACAACACGTCTGTTCAGCTCGACAGTTCATACGCAAATAATTCAAATTCAACTCGCAAATAAAAATATCTTCAAATAACGCTCTAATGAAATCAATCAATTTTTAAAAGTATTGTCCACGTATTAGATATGCGATTTTAAATTTTAAAAACTTAGTATCAGATTCATGATCACTGACCTTAAATTTTGCTCTGAAAAAATCTTAGTTCAGGCTGTGTCGGCAAAGTGCTTTAATTGTCATATAACCCGCTAAAAGCAGCTACTAATTACGGTTCGAATCCTCACAATGCACTGTGCATTTTGACACGCAGCTTTTTTTTGCAAAATTAATTTAAATTGATAATTATTTATCTACAACCATATCGATATAATTATCATAAGAACACCCAACTCTAAAACAAAGAGTTTAAATGACATATTATATTTTTCACTAAGGGCTGATAAAGTCGAATTCTTCATTCGTAATAAAGAAGAAGATTTTTAATGAGCTCCTTCTTAAATTACACTATTTCAGATAATATATTTGTTATTTAAACCTTTAGATTTTAATAAAACTCAGGCACACAAAAAAATTAGTTACCCAGATCACAGATTTATATATTGCTGCGTTTTTGGGATAACTGAAACTGAATATGACCATAATTTGTTTAATATTAATATGAAAATGGCGTCCATTTTCTCCCATGTGCAAACATAACCGCTGATCCCATGCGTTATTTTTGTCCAAGGGAGAAAACATCCGCCATTTTCATATAAGTCGAACAAGTGACTGACTTTTATTCCCTGTCGTCTGCTATCTGAAATCTCCACTTTTGTGCATTAGGAATAAAAAATATCGTAAGTAACACGGGAATAAAGGCAGCCAATTTCTTTACAGGCGCCGTAGGCGTCCCTCGACCTCCACTCGTGTCACAAAAATCACCGTAAACAAATGGCTGCCTTTATACCCTTGTTGCTTAATATACTATTGTAACAGTTATATCTTAGTACCTAATTTAAAGAAAGCTAGTTTATTTAGCAGTAGTAGTAGTAGTTGTAATTGTAGTACTCTAACTTCGCAAATTTTCAAAAATGTAAGAAACCCTCGACCATCATTAATATTTTTAAAAAACTATGAACCTTCTTTCTAACAGATTGTACTTCTTTGAAAATATAATTTATTAAAGATTTCTCACTCCATGTGTAAAAAGAATAAATAAATACTTGAACTATTGAAAATAATTTCCTAAATAGACTAAAGCAAATAGTTATATTTTCTTATTTTACAGTTTGGAGGGTCTGAAGCAATTATCACTGCCCTTAGTGATGAATTTCCAGTAATTGGGAATAATCGAGAGATTTTTGTTGCTTGTCTTTTTACTCTTTATTTTGTCGTCGGCCTCACTTCCTGTTCTCAGGTAAAAATTTGCACCTAACTGTAATTAATTAATATTACCAAAAAAAATTTTAGTCTTATAGTAACTAGCGCCGTTGTCATTGTTAAATTACACTTATTTTTATATATTTTTTTACAATTGATTTTAATTAATTTATTAATTAATTCTTTTTTTAAATTTTTCTGACTTTTTTATTTTTTTAATTCAATTACTGTGAATAACGTATAGTATAATAAAAGAATACGCATGACTGTTACAAAGAAATTTATATACAACACGGTGTATTTCGACTAACTTCAACCCAAAAGTGCTAGCAATAGTACACCATAGGTGTACCGGCTCCATGAGTAGACCACCTTTCTGATTTTTATGAAACCAAAGGTAAATATTTAAATATATATGTTTTAATTACAGTTATGGTAAATGTGCACATTGACCAGGCTGTTTGGTAAAAGTAAATAATCCCGTATTCAATGAAAAAATTATTTACATTTACCAAGCAAATTGGTAAATGTGCACAGTATACATCGTAGGTCGGTAAATGTGAATATGTTGTTTAGTATCGATATTAATTGATATGAATCAAACTTATACACAGAAATGAAAAAGTGAAAAATAAACGAATTTTCGATTTATAATTTTAGGTATCTATTTGCTTTAATATTAAAACCAAAAAAAATATTTGAAATTTGTACGGATAATCGAAAATCTGGATAATAGGGGTCAGTTTGCTTTATATTTTCATTTTTTTTTAACATTCAGACTACCTTCCTTACTTTTGACTCTTAATTGATTTCTAACTTTTACCAAACCGAATTGGTAAATGTGTACATTTACCGGTAAAAGTGGACAGAACTAAACAGTATATTAACTATACTCACATTTACCAACCTACAAATTTCTACTTTGGTAAATGTGCACATTTACCAATTATATACATTTACCGTAAGATATACACTTATTTTTAATAGCCACATGAAAAAATTGTATTCGAATAAATCGTAAAGGTTTTAGTCATCTTTTCGAAGATTAAAAAACTTGACAAATTTGACTTTCCATGAATAACATAATTTTTTCTTGTCATTTATATATTCATTATCATCACAGACAAATTATTTGCAATTATTCTATAATTTATTAAAAATATCACCGACACACAAAAAAATTAATTTCGAATTCTTGGACTGTCATGTGGTAGGTTGTCTTCCTTAAGATGCATTATTGATGGGACATCGAGATCGGAAACATCGATGTTTTTCCTATCTACAATTTTTTCCCGATTTTTGAAATCGATGTTAATTAAGTGGAGAAAAAAGGTTTTTTTAAATATCACCTTAATTTTTTTCTCTAGCAATTTCTATTTTATCTTTTAATTGCTCTTATCGCATTGAAAATCTTTAAACACAAATTATTACACACGAAAATAAAAAGGTATTTCAATAATAGTAGGGTAAGTGTGGGTATTTCTACGAATTTTTAGTGTCGGTTAACTTTGCGAAGCTCGTTTAAGTTTACGAAAAAATAAAATGCAGTTTTTTCAATTGCAAATTAAAGTTCAATTATTATATTTTCCAAATCATTAAACTCAAACAAATTTCGTTACTTATTTGTATTTAAAAAAGTAAATTAAAAACTAATTGTCAACACATGTATTATTGTTGTTTACTCGCGAGTAATATTGTGTGACATTTATGAAGGAAACACCAATTATTGTGCGAGCATTATTGCAGAAAATCAAGTGTCGCATAACGCGCTGGTTGTCAAAAAAGAGGTTATGTTTAGTATGCGTTGCGCAGTAAACGTATTTAAAAATCGCAATAATACTAACATGCAGTAAAAATTCTGCTACTAATATAGTTCTAAGTATGAGTAATTGAAAATCAATAATAGATGGGTAAATTAATATATTTTTAAAATAATAAAGTGTACTTCTTTGATTAGTAACACTGAAACGTGTATACAATAGTGAATATTGGAAATATCAACGGTTTTTAATATATATTCATGACTGTGTTACATCCCGAGCAGAAAGCGAGGTTATTTTGAATTTTAATTATTATTTATTTTATTTCGGAGGAATGGTAGGCTGAGTAAGTCAAGTTGGTAAAGCTTGACCATTTATTTTTATGTAAGTAGGTTGTTTTCTATCGATCCTACGAGGGTCGTCTTACAATTATTCTTAATTTAATTGTTAGATAATTACCTTTTCTTAAGAATTTTAGGATATTTAATAAATTTAACTCGAAAATTTAATGATTTTAAATTTTAACCCTTTAACGCCCAGCGGTTTCGATCGAAACCACTTTTGATTTCTAAAATCTATAACTTCGACAAAAATTAAGATATTTTTGATTTCTAACCCACAAATTTATTAACCTTTATGAAAAAAATTTAGATTTTAAAAAATAATTAACAATTTTGTAATTACAACAATAATAAAAAAAAAATTTGTTGCAAAATTTGCAACAAACTTACAAATTCGGAAATGAAAGGAAACAAAGCTACGGAAAATTGTTACTCGGGGGTTTTTGCGTTCGCTGATTACGAATTTGATATCAGATTTTAAAAATTCAAAATGTCGAATCCAATATGGCGGACATCATTTTTAAAAACTGATTTAATTTGCCTGAAAATTGTTACTTGGGGGTTTCCAGGGTCGCTGATTGCGAATTTGATATGAGATTTGAAAAATTCAAAATGGCGGACATCTTTTCTAAAAATTGATTCAATTTGCCTGAAAATTGTTACTCGGGGGTTTTCGGGGTCGCTGATTACGAATTTGATGTCAGATTTTAAAAAATTCAAAATGGCGGATCTAATATGGCGGACATCATTTCTAAAAACTGATGCAATTTACCTGAAAATTGTTACTCGGGGGTTTTCAGGGTCGCTGATTGCGAATTTGATATCAGATTTAAAAAAATTCAAAATGTCGGACATCTTTTCTAAAAATTGATTCAATTTGCCTGAAAATTGTTACTCGGGGGTTTTCGGGGTCGCTGATTACGATTTTGATTTTAATTTTTTAAAATGTGAAATAGCGGTTTTAATTTAGTGTATAGAATGTCTAAATAAAAACGAGATCAGAATAAAATGTTCGCCTACATTCGTGACAATGTGAAAAACAAATGCCTAACGCGAAACCAGCATCATAATGATTAATGAAATATTCATTACTATATTCGTAATAATCAGAAAAACAAATGCCTAACGCAACGACGAAATCAATCTAAAATGATTGACTATATTTGTAAAAATCGGAAAACAAAAGCCTAACATGAGAACGTGATCCGAATAAAATATGAATCTACATTTGTGACCATCCGATAAACAAATGCCTAATGAGAAAACGATGTCAAAATTAAATGTTCGTTTACATTCGTGACTATAAAAGAACAATTGCCTAACACAGACTCTAACATTGGATTAGTAAAGAGCAACCCCGAAAACCCCCTACTAACAATTTTTAGGCAAATTAAATCAATTATTAAAAAAGATGTCCGCCATATTGGATCCGCCATTTTGAATTTTTAATATCTGCCATCAAATTCGTAATCAGCGACCCCGAAAACCCCCGAGTAACAGTTTTCAAGCAAATTGAATCAGTTTTTAGAAAAGATGTCCGCCATATTGGATACGCCATTTTGAATTTTGAAAAAAGGACATCGGATTAGTAATTAGCGCTTCCAAAATCTCCCGAGTAACAATTTTCAGGCAAATTAAATTTATTTTTAGAGAAGATGGCCGCCATATTCGATCCGCCATTTTGAATTTTTAAAATCTGACCTCAAATTCGTGTTCAGCGACCCCGAAAACCTTTATATACGAGCAATGATGTGAATTGCACTGCTACAAAAAAGTCGGGCCTTCGCGACATACTAATATGAGTCAAGTCCACTCATAATACATATGGGGCAAAATTCCTTAACTGTCCAGGTCAAAAAATGAGTTTTCTCTAAACTTTGCTAAAATGTTACTATTATTAGTAGAAGTGTAAATATAAATTTTTTTTGAATTTGATAAAGTATTTTTTGAGTTATGGAGTTTCAAAATTTTGATTTTTATGAAAATATCTTTTTTTCAATTTAATATATTGATAAGTAAAATTAATCAAATTTAAAGTATGAATAGTGATTTTTAAAGGGGTTTTCACGGGCTATAAGCTGGTAATGAAAAAAAAGTTGTTTTCTTTTAATTTGACCTTGAAATTCAAGGTCAAATTCTTAATTTCAATATATCTCAAAATCGATGTTTTTTATTTTTTTCTAACCTATCCCAATCGAAAGCTTACCTTTTTTCCTATGAGCCATGTAAAAATCAGAGTGGGACTATGGGAATTTTTGAGAAAAATAATAATTTATCATTATTTTACATGGAAAATGATGATTTATAATTAATTTCTTTAAAAATTTCCATGGTCCCACTCTGATTTTTACATGGCTCATAGGAAAAAAGGTAAGCTTTCGATTGTGATAGGTTAGAAAAAAATAAAAAACATCGATTTTGAGATATATTGAAATTAAGAATTTGACCTTGAATTTCAAGGTCAAATTAAAAGAAAACAACTTCTTTTTCATCACCAGCTTATAGCCCGTGAAATCCCCTTTAAAAATCACTATTCATACTTTAAATTTGATTAATTTTACTTATCAATATATTAAATTGAAAAAAAGATATTTTCAAAAAAATCAAAATTTTGAAACTCCATAACTCAAAAAATATTTTATCAAATTCAATCAAAAATTTATATTTACACTTCTACTAATAACAGTAACATTTTAGCAAAGTTTAGAGAAAATTCATTTTTTGACCTGGACAGTTGAGGAATTTTGCCCCATATATATAATTTTATTTATAATTCATATTGGTGTGCATCTAAATATCGAATCTCATAGCTTCAGTTCTATGAAGAATAAGATAATTACTTTGTATTTTGTCAATCATGAGGATCGATATACAGATAAACTATTTCGAAAAACATTCTATACTCTATGCAGCTGCAAAATAATTCTTAGAAAGTAATGCATAGAGAATAGAAAGATACATTTATTGTTTAATAATAATTTTTAAACAAGAGTATTGCGTAAGAAATAATCAGCCAATTAAATATTATTTCGTATTTAATTATTATTATTCTATCTCAAAATTTTGTAATTATTTTTATTTAATGGTTTATTTTAATTTTGATAAATTATTAAAAGTAATAATATCATTTCTCTAATATTTTCCTTATTTATTTTATATTTATTGCTTTTCCTTTTGTTATATTTATTTAAAATGCAATATCTCTATTCTTGATATTTTACATACGCGATCATTAGCAATGATTCACTGCTAATGTCATTAAATTTCAAAAAGGGAATTTTGTTACTGGGATGTAACAACTGCCATATTTGATAATTTCACAGAATTCTGTCCTAATATATTTTATATTTAAATAAATAAATTAATAATTGTCGGAATGTACATTTTTATAAGCTATTCTATCAAGTAAGATTCAAAATAATTTTTGTAATTATTTTGAAAAAATTAGGCGTCTATTTCAAAATGAAAATAAAAATTTTTTAAAAATCGCAATAATTGTGTCACTTGCAGGAATATCAACACTTACCCTATTTGCTCCATTTCAGCACTTTTGTTCCCTTTTTCCATAAATTTTTTTGAACGGTCAAACGAACTTACCTTAAGTGAAATTCGATCGTAATTATGAGTCTCGCATTCGAAATTATTAAACTGGTAGTACTGTTTTCTTCCACCTATTACGCCTGAAGTTTAGAGGTTGAAAAGAGAATTTTTGTCTAGTTCTCTGCCTCTCATCGCAATCTTTCATGCTTAGCCTAGCCATTTTTGTAAAATTATTTAATATCAATGAGTGCCGCACAGTGGAAATATTTGCGATTTTTTGTGTCAAAATCGTAGAACTTTTGATAGAAGTGTCTTATTTTCTAACCTATTATTTCTAACCTATTATAACTTTTCTAACCTATTATTATCGTACGCAAAATTGAGTATTTAAGGTTGAAATAATTATTTTCGTATATCCTGCTGGAAAAACGATAAATGTAAGTGTCCCGAAGAATAAAATCCAAGATTTTATAATGTTGTCATTGAATTGAGTGCTAAAATTAAAGGAACTAAAATGGAAGAATCAAAATGGCGACCAAAAACGTCATTTCTTAAATAATCGATCAGATTGGGTTAAAACTTCTTACTTGGGAATTTTTGGGGTAGCCAAAAAATATCAATACGAATATGATGTTTAATTTTTAAAATTCAAAATGGCGGACTTAATATGACGGTTGAGTTTTTTAAAATTGCTAGGATTCTGTTGAAATTTGTTACCATGCGATTTTTTTTTCTTTTTTTTATCCAATTCGGTTAAAAATTGCTGCTGCGGGGTTTTTGGGGTCATTTTTATGACATAAAACATAATATGATTGTAATTTTTAGGGTTCCGTACCCCGGTAGGAACCCTATTGGAACGGTTACAAAAATGACCATGTACCCCCCCTAGCACTCACAGTTTTACACCTAGAGAGCTAAAATTTCGTACACGTATGTATTTTCACGCGTAGATTACAGGAAAAATATAGCGAACGTGATTGGGATTGATCTTCATAGAGTTTTCGACAAAAAACATCAAATTTTGGCCATTTTTCGCAAAAAAGTCATGTACCCCCCCCCCTTGCGCTCACAGTTTATTACCTAGAAAGTTGAAAATTGGTATGCATATGTTTTTTCAAAAATTAATTAAAGGAAAAATATAGCGAACACATTTGGTATTGATCTTCATTCTGTTTTTATCGAAAATCAAAAATTTTAAAAATTTTGAAAAAAATCCATGTACCCCCCCCCTGGCGCCTACATTTTTTTACCTGGAGAGCTGAAGATTGGCATACTTATTCGTTTTTACGCATAGATTACAGGAAAAATATAGCGGAAGTGATTAGAATTGATCTTCATGGTGTTTTCATCGAAAAACTACAATCTCTTTTTGCAAGCTCGAAAATACTTTAACCCTTGCTGGTTCTCTCAATTCTTAATCTAGTGGACTAGCGTTATACATTTTTATTTGTTTTTTCTTGCAGATTTTAACAAACATACAGAAAAAATTATTGGAATTCATCTTCATATTTTTTTTGCGAAAAACTAAAAAATTTTTTCGTTTTTTAAAAAAAGTGTGTACCCCCCCTTGGTTTTTACAATTTACAGGTCTCTTCAGAGGTGGGCAGGTTATTCTAAAATGTAACGCTACAAACTTGGTAGGGAGTTGTTCCAAATGACTTCCAGATTCCAAATTTTTAAACCGATAAATCGTACCTGATCCTCTTTTCGAATTATCACTTTTACAGATAGTCGGAATCTTGAAAAATGTATTATCTTAATTTGGAAGCTTTGATTCAGAAAACTGCTGATTTTTCGTTATTAAAAATTTTTTAGACAAAGATTTTATAGATAATTATGTTTATGATTTTGAGAAAAGTGGGGGTAGGGGAGAGTGGGGCAAGACGGGGTACTTAAGGTTTAAGGCGCAAAAAAACGAAAATTATCGAATATATATTTCATTATTTTATTTAATAACCATCTTTGGGAATTAGTCTTTAGTAATAAAGGCGTACAAAGGCCATCTGTTTCTTAAAAAAGCATGAAATTAATAATATGGAAAAAATTGCAAATCTGCCCATCTTGCCCCACCGGCGGGCAAGATGGGGTACTAAAAAAGCAACCTATTTCTGTCGACAAATTTTACAAATAAAGGTTGCATCTTCATCTTCGTCATCGACACCAGCACAACTACACAAAGCCCATTGGCCGCAGACAGAACAAGCATCCCATTCCTAATCAGCGACCCCGAATCCCCTCGAGTAACGAGTTTCAGTCAAATTGAATCGATTTTTAAAAGTCGATCGCCATATTGGATCCAACATTTTGAGTTTTGAAAATCTGACATCATATTCGTAATTAGCGATCCCGAAAACCCCCGAGTAACAAATTCTTATCAAATCCAATCATTTTTTAAAGTTTTCAAAAACTTCTAAAAATTTTTTGGGTATTTTACCCCCAATTTTTTTAAAATCCTGACGTGATGAGAGGTTTTTGTGAAATGTTAATTCGGATTTAGCGCACCAAAAGCGCTAAATGCGTAAATGACTTCTCGATCTCAGACAACGGAAATTTTTATTTTTTTGCAGGCTTCTGAAATTATATATAATTATATTCATATATATATATAGCACTTTAACATGTGACAGACGTGTCCAAATTCAAAAAATCAAAAAGTTTCTTGAAGAAGAGATAATTCGGAACCATAATTATCTATAAAATCTTTGTCTAAAAAATTTTTAGTAACGAAAAATCAGCAGTCTTCTGAATCAAAGCTTCCACATTAAGATAATAAATTTTTCAAGTTTCCGACTATCTGTATAAGAGATAATTCGAAAAAAGGATCAGGTACGATTTATCGGTTTAAAAATTTGGAATCTGGAAGTCATTTGGAACAACTCCCCACCAAGTTTTTAGCGTTACATTTTAGAATAACCTGCCCACCCCTGAGAAGACCTGTGAATTCTTGACCTATTGGACTGCAGTTTTGCTTATTTTATGTATTTTCGTGTGTAGATTTCAGGAAAAATATAGCGAACATGATTGGATTTGATCTTCATATTTTTTTCATCGAAAAACTCAAAGTTTTTAAAAATTTCGTCAAGAAAGCGTTTATTTCACCCTAGTACTCACAGTTTTTTACCTAAAGAGCTGAAAATTGGTACACTTTTGTATTTTCACGTGTAGATTACAGGTAAAATATAGTGGAAATGATAAGAATTGATCTTCATTGCGTTTTGAGCGAAAACCTAAATTTTGTTTTTCAATTTTTGATAATAATTATACCTATGCTAGTTCTCTCAATTTTTAGTCTAGTGGACTGGCGTTATACATTTCTAGTTATTTTTCCGTGTAGATTTCAACAAACATACAGAAAAAATTATTGGAGTTCATCTTCATATTTTTTTTGCGAAAAACTAAAAAAAATTTTCGTTTTAGAAAAAAAGTTTGTACCCCCCCTCCCTTGGTTTTCACAATTCTTAGCCTATTGGACTACAGTTTTGCTTATTTAATGTATTTTCAAGTGTAGATTTCAGGAAAAATACACCGAACATAATTGGATTTTATCTTCATATTTTTTTCATCGAAAAACTCAAAGTTTTTAAAAATTTCGTCAAAAAAGCGTTTATTTCACCCTAGCACTCATAGTTTTTTACCTAAAGAGCTGAAAATTGGTACACTTTTGTATTTTCACGTGTAGATTACAGGTAAAATATAGTGGAAATGATTAGAATTGATCTTCATTGCGTTTTGAGCGAAAACCTAAATTTTGTTTTTCAATTGTTGATAATAATTATACCTATGCTAGTTCTCTCAATTCTTAGTCTAGTGGACTGGCGTTATACATTTTTATTTATTTTTTTGTGTAGATTTCAACAAACATACAGAAAAAATTATTGGAGTTCATCTTCATTTTTTTTTGCGAAAAACTAAAAAAAATTTTCGTTTTAGAAAAAAAAGTGTACACCCCCCTCCCTTGGTTTTCACAATTCTTGGCTTATTGGACTACAGTTTTGCTTATTTGATGTATTTTTAAGTGTAGATTTTAGGAAAAATACACCGAACATAATTGGATTTTATCTTCATATTTTTTTTAGCGAAAAACTCAAAATTTTTTTAAATTTCGTCAAAAAAAACGTGTTTTTTACCCTAGCGCCCACAGTTTTTTATCGGAAGAGATGAAAATTAGTTATTTATTTATTTTTACCTGTAGATTACAGAATAATACAGCGAAAAATATTGGAGTTGATCTTTATATTTTTTCCAGCAAAAAAGTAGAAGTTTTATACGAGGGTACGGAACCCTCGGTTTTAGTACGAGTTCTACTCGCACTTGTCCGGTTTTTTTTATTTTATGGTTTTTATTTTATAATGCAATTGTAGTTATAGTATATTTTATAGATCTTTTAATAAATTCATAGATTTATCTTACCTATATTAAATTTTTTTAAGGGTCGAAATTCTCTGGAGTAAAAATTAATTCATTTTAAATCAAAACGAGGCGTATCATCTGTTTAATAATCAAGTCATTTTTTTGTCTTTGCGACTAACATCAGTTTGATTCCAAAGAAAACATATGGCAATCGTCAGTGTTTATGTTATTTAATGTTGATCTGTCACTTTTATTTTATAGTTATAAAAGTATAAATATAGGTATATTAATATTTATTTTATAAAAGTTTCAATTTTGCACATTTGAACCATTAGATACATTAAAAACCAACTGAGGTAAATCTTTTAGATATATATTAAAAATAAGAAATGATTAAAATTGTTCTAAACAAGAACGTATAATGGAATATAGCATTTTAATTCTTTAGGATGAATAATAATAATTTTGAAAACATATCAAAAGGTGGTCGTCCACGTAAAAGATCAAAAATTAGCATAAACTCAGAAAGAAAGAAAGTTAACCTAAATAATTCTTGCAAAAGAACAAAGTATAGGAAAGCTGAGGAACTTGTAGCATCAGTTGATAATAACGTTAAAGTTTTAGAAATGTCTGTAAAAATAGCTAAGAGGAAAGCTGCTGCAAAAACGGAAACTTTAGGTAGTGAAGAAGATATTTATATAAATAAGCAATTGCGACATTCGAACTCATCGGCTTTGGTATTTTATTTAGAAAATAATTTCTTTAAAAGGTCATACTCTTCTCTCATGAAAGATTCTTTAGAAAGGGGTTGTAACATATATCCTTCTTACTTAATACTATCGAAAGAAATGGTTCAGTGTCGACCAGAAAATTATCAATCTTCTGAATCTGAATGCATTGTTCCATTACAAAGTATTTTAAATAAAACTGCTGAGCAACTATGTGAAGCTGTATAGCTGAGAATCTTCAGAACTTTTCTTCTCAGAATTTAGAGCTAATGGTCACATTAGGATTTGATAGCTCAAGTGGTCATACAAATCCTCAACAAATATAATATCAAGATTCAAATTGTGATACTGTTACTTCTCAACAATCTTAATACTATTGTAAGAAATAAAGCTTCCAGTCGTTGTCCCATTTGTCTAAGAACAACACACCAATTTGGAAATATGAAAGATAACTTTGCTGCAGAAATTTCGCACCTGAAACATGGACTAGGTTTATTACATTGAGAAATTATGGCAATTGAATACTTACTTCATGTATCGTACCGCAAGGAACTGCAAGTATGAGATGTTCGAAAAGAATTAAGAGGTATAAATTACTAGTTTAAATTTTGATTTGTACTTAATTGCATATAAATTAATATAAAAATAACAGATTAATAAACTTATTGAAAAAATAGCAATGTTTATTTTTCTGATTATAATATAATTCTTTTGAAAATATTTTATACTATTATTTATGTATTTATTTTTTTACGAAGCAAGTTCAGTAACAATATTATTATTATTATTTAATATTAAATATACTGTAAAATTAGAACAGTATGACAAAAGAAAAAACGATGTGCAGAAAAAAGTTTTTAAAAAAATTGGTGTCAGAGTTGATCAAATTTTACAAGGCCATGGAACGACTAATACTGGAAACGTAGCACGCAGTTGTTTTGATAATCCTGAAGCATTTTCAGAAGCTTTAGATTTAGACATTTGTTTGTAATATTGCATGTGTTTTAAAGCTGTTTAAGAGCAAACTACAATTAGATTTGCAAAAGCTTCGTCACTTTTCAAAGGAAACTTATAAAATGAATTACGCGTTATATTCGTGGTCAAGAATGAGTGCAACTGTTCATAAGTTGTTGCAACATGGATGTGATATAGCGGATTAATTTCCTATTCCTGTGATTTATTTTAGCAAAGATGCACTAGAATCCTGGCATAAGTATTATAGAAGAAATATGACTTCTCATGCTCGTCAGAATAATAGAACAAACAGACTCTTAGATGTTTTTAATCAAGCTATTTATCTCAGTAATACGAAAATTTTGTTGATTTTAATTCATGGTCGTCAAAAACCAAAGAAGAATGATGTTTTAAAAGTTCTCTTAGATGCTTCATTAAAGAAAGGCTATTAAAACTAATGAAATATAAAATACATGCATATAATAAAACATTACATTAATTATAAACTTTTGCAGCGAAATCGGGGAAGATGAAAATTCTTCGAGCAATGATGACAATGATTAGACCTAAAACCTGTTCAAATAAAAAAACTATTCCAAACTTTAACTTTGTTTGCAATAGAAGACAACACCTCTAATCAGATTTTTCTTACGTTATTTCTTTCAAAATGTATAAATTTATTATAAAGAATTAGATTGCTTCGTATACAACATGTTTTAAAAGTAAACAACGCGTTCTACAAAGTGTTAATGGCATCAAGCTGAAAAGTTATAAAAGTTTATTTTTATAGAATTCATGCAATTCTTAATATTACGTATAAATTAATATATTCAGATTTAAGTTCTATTATTACCACACATGACTCTTTAACAACAGTCTCCAGAAATTATACATATGGGACGTTTCACGTCAAACGGCCCAAAGCTGTACCCAAAATTGTATGCAATCAAAATACAAGTTATGCACATGAAAATACTCGTCATGACATCCCCTTTCAATTGCAAAGTGGCAGAATTGAAAATTCAAAACGGCGTCCTTACTACGTCAATCAGAAGAGGCTAAACTCGAAAATAAGTAAATATATTTATGAATTACTTTTAAAAAACGATGCATAAATATTGGGTCAAAATATATATTAATGTTTTTGGGGTCGCTAATTACGAATCTGAAGTCAGATTTTCAAAATTAAAAATGGAGGATCCAATATGGCAGGCGAATTTTAAAAAATTTCTTGAATGCGCTTGACACTTTTTACTTGGGGGTTTTTGGTGTCGCTGATTACAAATCTGAAGTTTAATTTGCAAAATTCAAAATGGCAAGTATAATATGGCCTTGAAAAAGGCCGATTGATATAATATTGCAATATGCAATTATTGAGTGGCCTTGAAAAAGGCCGATTGATATATTATTGCAATGTGCAAAGATTGGGTGACCTTGAAAAAGGGCGATTGATATAATATTGCAATGTACAATGATTAAGTGGCCTTGAAAAAGGCCGATTGATATTATATTGCAATGGGCAATTTCAGTATGCATCTCGCTTCTGAACGAACCTACTGCAACTTCGACTTCGCCGCCTTGCGGATAAACGAAGAACTGTAATGTAAAACGCGCAAAATTTTGAAAATGATGTAGGCTTTGTAAATAATACAGAGCAAAATTAAGATCAATCAGCATAAAAAAATTGAGTCTATATAATTTAAATAATATTTCATGCAAAATAATCAATATTGTTTTATTATTTAATTAATAAAACTTAAAAAATAAATAGAATGTAAATTAAAATTTTCATTAAATGAACACGATTTATATAAAACTTTTTACTCGGGGGTTTTCGAGGTCGCCGATTGCGAATCTGATGTTACGTCCCAAAAATAATTTTAAGGTTCGTAATGATACTTTTAGTTAATTTTATTTATTTTAAGCCTAGACTTGCGTCCAATAGCTTGGGAATACTTTTAATTATAATTTCTCTTATTTGATTTAATTAATAGAAAAATTGATGATAGAAGAATTTAATTAAAATGGATTGACTTCTTTTTCGAACTGAGACCTTCTACAGTTCAATACTTGATTTCGGAATCAAGGATAAATAATTTTAAGGAGTCACTTGTATTTAAAATAATGAGAATGAGACAAGAATGTAGAAATGAATTTATACTAAGATCAATCAGAAGATTAACGTAGTACGATTTATTACCAGTGATATATTAATTATGGCAAGAATTTAGAAAAGAAATAAGACAGCAATTTTTGAATAGTACTCACTTTTTATTACAATATTTAAAGATGAAACTGGAACTGGAAGCAGAGATGAAGTCGATTTTGGATTCTTCTTTTATAATTTTGATTTATAACTTGAAATAGAACTTGAAACTTGAATTTTTAATTAGAACTTGAACTTGGATTTTAAATTTGAATTTGAATTTTTAATTAGAACTTGAACTTGGATTTTGAATTAGAATTTGAATTTTGAATTAGGACTTGAATTAGGATTTGAATTTGAATTTTTAATTAGAACTTGAACTTGGAGAGAACTCTAAGTTGTAGTTGATAGTTGTTCGAGAACTGACCTTTCCTTAAGGAACACGGGTATTTATGTCAATGTTCCCACTACTGATTTTCTTAAGGGAGGAAAATTTAGGGAGGAAAAGTTTGTAGAAAGGGAAAAAGAGGTTGGTTAATTTTGGATTGGTTTAAGAAAAGAAAATGGAGAGAAAATGCATTAGGAAAATGGGCCTAATTGGTTAGTTTTGGGTCCGTCCCATTTTTAGGGGTTTAACGCGTAGGAGGATCTTTTAAAAGGGGCTGAGTCTGACCTTCCTCAACTTCATCTCCCCTTCCAACTCCAATTTCTAGAATTTACAAAAATGGCTGTTTTCCTTAATTCTAACATATTTTCTAATTTTACATATTTTATACAATAAAAATGGAATATTTTGTTTATACATTATTTAAAAAAAATGATGGTTATTAATGTTAATAACAATAAAATGGTTAATTAAAGAATTTTACAATTAATTTGATGTAAATTGCACAATTTAATAATTATTTAGTCAATTTGTTAATTAACAAGATATTTTGAGGTTAATTGTTAATAAGTTGTTTAAAAGTTTATTATTGTTAATGTTAATAACAATAGAATTGGTATTTTTAATAATTAAGTCTATAAATTAATAATCATGGTATTATTTAAAAGAATGTTATAATAATTTTAGTAAATATGTTAATTAACTTATTGTTTAAATAATTATTGTTTAAAAAATGTTTAAAAATTATTATTACTAATATCGTTGTTAATAAAATTAGTAGTTTTGGTTAATTTATAACTGATTCAGTGAATATTCGGTTTACTGGTTTTAATACTTAATAGTTAGTTAATAATTATCTTAATTTGTTAATTAACAATTATTTAATTTTTAGTTTATAAATAATTTGTTAAAATACTCTATTAATTAATAAAACCAATAATTAAGTTTATTATTTAATTTTTACTAGTAGAATATTTATTATTTATTGTTTAAATAATCATTGTTTATTAACAATTTATTGAGTTTTATTATTATTTTATTTTATTAATAAATCTGGTTTTTAAATATTTAATTTTTGTTAATTATAGTAATATTTATTACTATAATTATTTATAACAATGATTTATTAAACAATTAATAATTATTAATTGTAAATTTGAAATATTAAAATAAGATGTTTAAAAATCATGTTTCTGTAATTTTAATATTTTGTATATATCTATATATACGTATACAGTACATCGCAAGATGCTCACTTTCTCTTTTACTATAGGTATATATATAGATATACAGCATGCTATCTAGCAGATACAAAAGATCTTAAGTGTTTTCGGCGTTCGGGGACCTTTTTCTTTCAAGTAGTCCTTTTCGTTTATAGTACTTATCGTTTTTAAAGTACGTGTTGATTTTTGGGATTGGATAAAGTTTTATGGTGTTATAAATTTTCAAGATATTTTCTATTTAAGGAAGATTGGCAAAATTTGAAAATGTTGATTTTAGGGATTAAGATTTGAACTTGAGAGAAAAATTATTTTTATCACCCATAAATTTTATCTAGTCCCAAGAATTTTAACATCTGGGAAAATTAAATAGACGGAAGTAAAAACGAAAAGAGAAAAGAAGAGAGAGACAGAAAATAAAATGTACACACAAATCCAAAAACATAGGTCTAATCTCACAGGATGTAACACTGAAGTCCAATTTGCAAAATTGAAAATGGCGGATCCAATATGGCGTACGAATGTTGTAAAAATTCGTTATTCTTGAGAAATTTCGTAAAAGATTAATGGATTTTCATAAAAGAATTTTCTCACGGGTTTTCGGTGTTGTTGAATTCGAATATTTTAGCAGATTTTTAAAATTTTAAGTGGCGGACTTATAATGGCAGACGACTTTTTGAAAATCATATGCAATTTACTTGAAAATTGTTATTTCTGGTTTCCAAAACCTCCGAGTAAAAAGTTTCAAGCGAATTCAATAAGTTTGTTCAAATTTGTCCGCCATATTTTGAATTTTATTTTGAATTTTGCAAATTGTACTTCAGATTCGTAATCAGTGACCTCGAAAACCCCCGAGTAAAAAGTGTCAAGCGAATTCAAGAAATTTTTTAAAATTTTTTCGCCATATTGGATCCGCCATTTTAAATTTTGAAAATCTGACTTTAGATTCGTAATAAGCGACCTAAAAAACCCCCGAGTATAAAGTTTTAAACAAATTCAAATTTTTTTTAAAATTCGTCCGCCATATTGGATCCGCCATTTTGAATTTTGAAAATCTGACTTCAGATTCGTAATCAGCGACCCCAAAAACCCCCGAGTAAAAAGATTCAAGCGAATTCAAGAAATTTTTCTAAAATCGTCCGCCATATTGGATCCGCCATTTTGAATTTTGAAAATCTGACTTCAGATTCGTAATCAGCGACCCCAAAAACATTAAAATCTATTTTGACCTAATATTTATGCATCGTTTTTTAAAAGTAATTAATAAATATATTTACTTATTTTCGAGTTTAGCCCCTTCTAATTGACGTAGTAAGGACGCCATTTTGAATTTTCAATTCTGCCACTTTGAAATTGAAAAAGAATGTCATGACGAGTATTTTCATGTGCATAACTTGTATTTTGATTGCAAACAATTTTGGGCACAGCTTTGGGCCGTTTGACGTAAAACGTCCCATATATAAAAACCATTTTACTCAATTGTTCTTCAAATTTTAATAAATGAATATAAAACTAAACACCTGAAATAAAAAGTATCAACTGAATCTTATCTGACATAATATTCATAAAAAGCGACCCCGAAAACCCCGAAGCAGCAAGTTTCAACCGAATTGGATCAAATCTTAAAGAATCAGCCGCCATATTAGTTTCGCCATTTTGAATTTTTAGCACATGATAACAGATTCGTTATCAGTGATCCCAAAAATCGCATAGTAACAAACTTCAACAGAATCCTAGCAATTTTAAAAAAGTCAACCGTCATATTAAGGCCGCCATTTTGAATTTTAAATATTAAACATCATATTCGTATTTAGCGACCCCATTTATCGTTTTTCCCAGCAGGATATACAAAAATAATTATTTCAACCTTAAACACTCAATTTTGCGTACGTTAATAATAGGTTAGAAAAGTTCTAATGGCTTTCTTTATAGTTTTTTTTTATTCTGTAGATAATGAACTTTCTTATCGTTTTTGATTTGTTAAAATAAGACAATTCTATCAAAAGTTCTACGATTTTGTCACAAAAAGTCTCAAATATTCCCACTGTGCGGCGGGCAACGGAGTTATTCCGTTATATGTCAGAGTCCAAAAACTCACAGATACTAAGTTCTTTAAAATTCAAGAAATTTTTATAAATCCCACCGCTACATTAAATCCTTAATTTTTATTTCGAGAATCTGACTTTAAATTCGTATAATTAGCGGCCCTAAAAACCCCTTGATACCAAGTTTTGTTAAAATTCATGAATTTTTTAAAAAACCGACCGCCACGACATATTTGATCCGCCATTTTGTATTTTGATAATCTGCCTCTAAATTCGTAATCAGCAACCCCAATAAAGCCTTAATACTGGGATTAAGGTAAATCTGTCAATATTAATAAAATTTTATTTGTCACGTAAAATTTGATACGTATTTTGAGGTTAGGAAAAATCCTGACGTGATGGAGCAAAACGGACTTCAGATTCGTTTTCAGCGACCCCAAAAACATATAATACACCAGGTTTGATCGAAGGAACCTTTCAACGAATTTTTTTTGTGGACCTGTAAAATCTATTGAAAATCAATTTTTTCAAGAGTAGCAGCCGGAAATGTACCTAAAATTTTTTATTTAAAAATTAATTTTTTTAACTTTATTTTTATTTCAAATTACAATTGTTTTCCTGAAAAATGTGTAAATTTTATAAAAATCTACAAACAATATTTCGAGATATTCAAAATTTTATAAAATTAATATTAAAATTAAAAATGGCGTATCTTCAACAATTTTTGAATTAAAAAAAAAAATTTTAGGAAAAGAATTCTCTTATATATATACATATGAAGCATTTTACGTGAAATGTCCTAAGTTGAAAAAATGAAAAAAATTGAAACTCGAGGAATTTGTTGTTCTATCAAGTAGAAATATAACCCATTAAATATTTTTAATTTTTTCGAAAAATTGTAGGGGGTTGAGGGGGGTCAATTTGACCAATTTTGCCAACATCGGCTACTTTGTGAACTTTTTCTGAACATACTTGTGATGGGAAACATTTTTTAGAAAATGTTTCTGTAAGGTTTTTTTTATAACGCGGTGCTGAAAAGGGCACTTTTTTGCACCTTGTTATGAAAAATATCGTTCGTAACTAGTGCTAGCCAATTTTTGAACAAACACTTTTTTGGAACAAACTGTAGACGAAGCTTCGCTTCGCCTACAGTTTGTTGCAAAAAAAGTGCTCGTTCAAAAATTGGCAACTGCTCGCGCTCGTTACGAAATATACTATTTCGTCCTCTTTCCAATTAACCCAAAAATTACCCAAGAATTAGGGTAAACTTTTTAAATATTAAAACATAAAATACACCATTTGAAAGAGGACGAAAAAACCTTTCAGAAACATATTCAAAAAAATGTTTCTCATTACAAGTATGTTCAGAAAAAAATCACAAAGTAGCCGATGTTGGCAAAATTGGTCAAATTGACCCCCCTCTACCCCCTCCAATTTTTCGAAAAAATTAAAAAATTTATTGGGTCACATTTCTACTTGATAGAACAACAAATTCCTCGAGTTTCAATTTTTTTCAAGAAGTTGAAATTTCAACTTAGGATATTTCACGTAAAATGCCTCATATATATTATATTTTTGGTATAGCTATACAGAAAAGAACTATTTTCTTTAAAGAAACATTAAAAATTGCTGCAAAAATGCAATAAAATCTCTTTTTTCACATTCAATTAGTTTTTGGGTCCATTAATTATTCACACATTTACTTTATTATTTTTGTATTTGCTTTTTAGATGAAAGGGAAACTTTTTCAGCCCGGCACTCATTGATATTAAATAATTTTACAAAAATGGCCAGGCTATTCTCCATTTTGTTCAACGGAAATAACAAATAGGAAAATTGCTTTTTAAAAAAAGGAGGGAATTTAATTATTATTTTTATTGGTCTGAAGCATCTATATTTTCTTTGGGGATTGTGATTATGTTTTACAATTAAATATTAAATATTCACTTCATTATGTTCAAATGCATCAACAAATAAAAAATTGCTTTTTTTAACCGAAGCGATCTGGATAGTACGCGGTTAGGGCACTATAGCGTCCCAACTACGTCCTCCCCATCAGGGCCGGATCTAAAAATTTTTATAGGGGTTCAGAAATGAAATTCGTCACCCTTTTCTTTAAGGGCAGGTGGGAGAAAAAATGGTTTCGTAATTGACGTCTCATTTAACCCTTTAACGCCCAGCGGTTTCGATCGAAACCACTTTTGATTTCTAAAATCTATAACTTCGACAAAAATTAAGATATTTTTGATTTCTAAACGCTCACGACCCACAAATTTATTAACCTTTATGAAAAAAATTTAGATTTTAAAAAATAATTAACAATTTTGTAATTACAACAATAATAAAAAAAAATTTGTTGCAAAATTTGCAACAAACTTACAAATTCGGAAATGAAAGGAAACAAAGCTACGGAAAATTGTTACTCGGGGGTTTTTGCGTTCGCTGATTACGAATTTGATATCAGATTTTAAAAATTCAAAATTTCGAATCCAATATGGCGGACATCATTTTTAAAAACTGATTTAATTTGCCTGAAAATTGTTACTTGGGGGTTTCCGGGGTCGCTGATTGCGAATTTGATATGAGATTTAAAAAATTCAAAATGGCGGACATCTTTTCTAAAAATTGATTCAATTTGCCTGAAAATTGTTACTCGGGGGTTTTCGGGGTCGCTGATTACGAATTTGATGTCAGATTTTAAAAATTCAAAATGGCGGATCTAATATGGCGGACATTATTTCTAAAAACTGATGCAATTTACCTGAAAATTGTTACTCGGGGATTTTCAGGGTCGCTGATTGCGAATTTGATATCAGATTTAAAAAAATTCAAAATGTCGGACATCTTTTCTAAAAATTGATTCAATTTGCCTGAAAATTGTTACTCGGGGGTTTTCGGGGTCGCTGATTACGATTTTGATTTTAATTTTTTAAAATGTGAAATAGCGGTTTTAATTTAGTGTATAGAATGTCTAAATAAAAACGAGATCAGAATAAAATGTTCGCCTACATTCGTGACAATGTGAAAAACAAATGCCTAACGCGAAACCAGCATCATAATGATTAATGAAATATTCATTACTATATTCGTAATAATCAGAAAAACAAATGCCTAACGCAACGACGAAATCAATCTAAAATGATTGACTATATTTGTAAAAATCGGAAAACAAAAGCCTAACATGAGAACGTGATCCGAATAAAATATGAATCTACATTTGTGACCATCCGATAAACAAATGCCTAATGAGAAAACGATGTCAAAATTAAATGTTCGTTTACATTCGTGACTATAAAAGAACAATTGCCTAACACAGACTCTAACATTGGATTAGTAAAGAGCAACCCCGAAAACCCCCTACTAACAATTTTTAGGCAAATTAAATCAATTATTAAAAAAGATGTCCGCCATATTGGATCCGACATTTTGAATTTTTAAAATCTGCCATCAAATTCGTAATCAGCGACCCCGAAAACCCCCGAGTAACAATTTTCAAGCAAATTGAATCAGTTTTTAGAAAAGATGTCCGCCATATTGGATACGCCATTTTGAATTTTGAAAAAAGGACATCGGATTTGTAATTAGCGCTTCCAAAATCTCCCGAGTAACAATTTTCAGGCAAATTAAATTTATTTTTAGAGAAGATGGCCGCCATATTTGATCCGCCATTTTGAATTTTTAAAATCTGACCTGAAATTCGTGTTCAGCGACCCCGAAAACCTTTATATACGAGCAATGATGTGAATTGCACTGCTACAAAAAAAGTCGGGCGTTAAAGGGTTAAAAGAAAAGAATATTTATTTTTTAATCGGGATTTTTTGGAAAATACAAAACTCTGTAATAAATAATTACAGATTTAACTCAATATTGGTATCGAAGGTTTATTAGGGATGTTGATTAAGATCTTAAAGGCAAATTTTTAAAAAACAATATGGCGGATCCAATATGGCCGTCGGATTTACAAAAATGTGTTGAATTTGTACAAAACTTGGTATCTGTGGCTCTGTAAAAATTCAAGAAATTTCTATAAACCGGACAGCCATATTTATTGAGATAAATACGACAATATTTAAAAAGATGTGTTATGAGGTGCGTTTTTAGCTTTAACAACAAATATACAAAATCTGACTACAAATATTTAGCAAAAACCTTTAGGTATATCTTCAGGGGACCCAAATAAGGACCTAAATAAATCGTGATGAGAATAAATTCAAAAAATATACTTAAAAGTTGGAATTTTCTTTTTCGCAAAAATTTTCAAAAGTAGGGTCAAAACACACTTTATATTATAGACACCACAAAAATGAACAAAATGTCACATAACTTCAGACATTTATTTAGCCCCAGTCTCCCCTATCTTTAATTAATTGTAAGTCATTGACAGGTGCTAATGTGGCTTTTTGACAGGTATACGAATTTTCAAGTAAATTTGAATAACAAAAACTTTAAACTGACTAACGTAAAACACCGAGTTCCGATTTTAGAAGAGGAAACTCTTTTTGGAGTAAGTAAATCTTTAATGAGTATATTATAAAACATTGCTCATCCACATTGACTGATGAACAGCACCAGGAGCAATAATATTAAATTATCTTGTTGAATTTTCACCAAGAAGCATTAGTGCCAACTGTACCTTAGTTGTAGCGCGCAAAAATTGACCATTTTCATAAATTAAATAAAAAAATCCACAAACATTTTTAAATAAAACAATTTATTGTCTAAAAGTACATAATTTAAGCTACAAATTTCGATAAAAAATTTTTAAAAACATTTAAAAATGGAAGCGTGGTACGTGATCTTGTCGAGGTCTGTATAAAAAAAGGGTTTACGGTGACTACGATTATAAGGAGCTGGTTCATGTGAAACACAAAATTTAAACGAATTTAGTTAAAGTAGAAAATAATTTAGTCTTTAATCGAATATTAAAAAAAATTTTTTTTTGTCCAAATGGCAACGGCTGAAACTCAATTTTTCGATTTAAAAAAAAATGTTTTTCAGCTGTATGTAAAAAAAAGTTTTTTATAAAAAAATAAATCCTTCGATTAAAGACTTTAACTAAATTTGTTTGAATTTTGTGTTTTAGATGAACCAGCTCCTTATAATCGTAGTCACCGCAAATTATGCAGACCTCGATAAAAATCACGGATTTATCTTAAGGGGTTATGCCACTCTAGAAACCGAAAAAATAGGCATTTTTTGGGAATTTTTTTCAGAGAATTTATAAAGTCAATTAAAATTGAAATATGAGGAGTTTATTGTACATCTTTTGAAGTTTAAAAATATTAATTTTTATAATAATTTAATGAAAAATGGCGACGATGTTAGGGTTTTCCGTCGACATCTCTGTGGCGCATATGGTCTGTGGCCGCACCAACTGTTCCCGTAAATTTTGAAATATCTTGAGTATATAATTTTTTATTTATTGTACATTACAATAGCTAAAGCAACACGTAGGATTTTTTCGATATATTGATTTATGGTCAAATGGCGCACTTCTAAAGTTAACCTTTCTAAATTCTACCAAAAAATCGTCAGTAAATTGTTAATAACAAATGAACAATACAAAATAAAAAAAAATCCTACGTGATGCCTTAAAAAATATATTTTCAAAGATGTTTGTAAAATTTGAACTTAATCGGTTGAAAATTGTACGAGTTGTTAGTGCGGCCAACTCGAAAAATGTAGTTTTCAGATAATCGCGTTTAAAGTTTAAAGTTAATATGCTCTTCACATGCTTGGCTATGCCTAACTGACTGAAACAGACGCTTGCATACTGTTTGTGAAGCCAAATTGTGTAGAATAGACTATAGTTTAGACAGAAAAGTAGCCTTATACCTGCTCTAGATCCTTCAAAGATCACCTCCCGTAGCGCGCTAACAAAAGGACCTCGCCGCTACGAAAATACGAAACTTCGAAAATAAATTACTTAGAGATTTTCCCTAGCCGTAATACTACGATATGTTATTTCTGATACCCTAAGGGACTATTTAATGCAAAAAAAAATCGATTTTTTTAAAATCCTAGAGTGGCATAACTCCTTAAACTATGTAATTTTGTAGTACTTGGGGTACTAAATAACTGTGCCGAACAGGTTTGCAAAAAAAAATTTTTTTGCAAGATATTTACATTTGAATATTCGGAATTTGAAAAAAATCACTTTTTTCGAGAATTCTTAGATAGAAAACTATTGATTCTACAAGAAAAAGTCATATATATTTAAAATTATAGAGAAAATGTCAATTTTTTATGATATTAAAAAAAAGTTTTAAAAAATTATATTTTCAATAATTTGTTTAAACAATAATTTTTTATTGTTAAAAAAAACATGCTAGGAACATGATGGAATTTCCTAGAAAAATTTTTTTCTTAAAATTTGAACCTTCCTTAATAAGTGGTTAAATTTTTAAAAAAGTGCTTTTTGATGTTTTTGAGAATCAAATTTTTGAAGTTTAGGCTACGAGTTTTTGTGTGTTACGCTAACTAAGCAGCGCCTATAACAGTGTATATTAAAAGACGATATGACCTTTACTGCTCTCCCCTTAACCCCTTCACAGTGTTTGACGTCTATAGAGGCAAAAATAATTCGTGCCCCCAGTGTGTATGACCGCTATAGCGGCATCGAAAAAATATATATATAAAAGTTAACGAATCTTGCTAAAAATGCCTACTTGGGGGTTTTTGGGGTCGCTGAATCCAAATCCGTTATTGAAAATTTTAAATTCAAAATGGCGGCTTCAAAATGACGACCAAAAATTTTTTTAAGTTTACGAATTTGGTTGAAAATGCTCATACGGGGGTTTTTGAGGTCTCTAAATCCAAATATTTAGTCAAAAATTTAAAATTCAAAATGGCGGCTTCAAAATGGCAACCAAAAAAATTTAAAAGTTTACGGATTTGACTAAAAATGTTTACTTGGGGGTTTTTGGGGTCGCTGAATTCGAATATTTGGTTAAAATTTTTAAATTCAAAATGGCGGCTTCAAAATGGCGACCAAAAATTTTTTTAAGTTTACGAATTTGTCTGAAAATGTTAATTCGGGGGTTTTTGAGGTCTCTAAATCCAAATATTTAATCGAAAATTCAAAATTCAAAATGGCGGCTCCAAAATGGCGACAAAAAATTTAAAGTTCTCAAATTAGTTCTTAAAACTTAAAACAGAGGAATTAATATGTCCGATGTTTTAAGACATTGTGAAATACTCAAAATCAATCTATATTAAAAAATTTAATAATAGTAATTAAATTAAATAGTTCGTGACTCCGGATTCGACTAAGAGCGGTGTTTTAAATAGTTTGTGTAAATATATATAAATATAAAAATATAATATATGTAAAATATAATATATATATAAACCCCAAAATACTCAAATAACTATTTATAACCACATTCGTAAACTTTTAAATTTTTAGTTGATATCTTGAAGTCGCCATTTCGAATTATAAAATTTTAACCAAATATTCTAATTCAGTGACTCCAAAAACCCCCAAATGCGCATTTTTAGCCAAATCAGAAAACTTTTAAATTTTTAAAGCCGCTATTTTGAATTTTAAAATTTTAACCAAATATTCGAAATCAGCGACCTTAAAAACCCTCAAATGAGTATTTTTAGTCAAATACGGAAACATTTAAATTTTTTAAGCCGCCATTTTAAATTTTTAAATTTTGATCAAATATTCGGATTCAGCGACCCCGAAAACATAAAATATAATAATATCAAGTAATTAAAAAAATTTTTTTTTTGCACATTTGTGGCACGAAAAGCTTATTTTGACTACACTGCTAAGGGGTTAATACATTTTTTAATTATATACGTATATATTATTATTATAAACAGTTTAACAATATATTTTTAACTTTTTTATAAACATTATTTTCCTTTTTTAATGTAAAAAATCTTTTTCTATACACTTTACCCACGCTTATATTTCTAATTTTTTATTTTTAAGGTCCTCAATGGAACAAAATTCAAACGTTATTGTGTCAAATTTATTTTCTACTAACTAGCCTTAACCCTTTCAGTCCCATAATTAGGGCAATTGAAAAATATCTACAATAGGTATAATACCTATGGTTTTCGGGGTCGCTGATTGCGAATCTGGAATCAGAATTTCAAAATTTTGAAAATTCAAAATGGCGGAGTCAAGTCAATATGGCCGACTATAAAATTAAAAATTATTTAATTTTACTTGAAAGTTGTCACTCAGGGGTTTCTGAAGTCAGTTTTTTAAAATTCAAAACGACGGATCCAATATGGAGGACAAAAATTTATTATCGAATTAGGTTCAAAAATAGGTCAATCGAAGCGTTTTTTAATGCTTTACAAGTTGGTGACGATAATTTTAAAGTTACTTCTACATTTTTCAACAAAATTTTTTTAAAAAAGTCTTATTTTTCAAAATTTTGGATTTTTAAAAGTTTAATATTTTTGAATTTTCCCAGAATTTTTCACGAAACGATTATCAATTCTATAGTAGGTTCCTTTACTAACCGTGAAGCTGAAAACCTACCACATCGATCAAGTTTTAAATTCAAGGAGTAATGATAATTAAATCTAAATGAAAATAATTTTTAAGAATAAAAAACGATGCTGAAAAATGGTCAAAATTTGCCCCCGAAGGAGATTGTCAAAGAAGTATATGTTTTTATAGATTTTGACCTGCTGAATCCGAAAATCAACCTTAGAAAGTTCTAAACCTTGATGAAAGGGTTGAAAAACCACCCTTAACTCAGAGACACCGTTTTTAATAAACAACAGTAAAATATGATAAAATTATGTAAATAAAAAATGTTTACACTATAATTTAATTAATTAAGGTAACAGTAATAACAACCGCATAATTTCAATCACGATTACGACCCTTGCAGTTTAAAAAACTACCCCCTCATACATTAACACTTATGCCAAACCCCCAAAAAGGTATAAAACGTCAATATATTGATACATAACAAAGCAATAATTAATCCTTTAAAAATAAACAACGCTTACCACTACTGCAGAAATATCGGCCACCCCTAAATATGTTAAAAAATCACCCCTAAACAACAAAAACCAAAAAAAAAATCTTAAAATGTCATGGACTAAGATTCTAATGTTTTTGTTAAAGAGTTATCCCTACCAATAACAAATAAGCAACTATTGTTACATGTACCATTAACTCAACAATCCTTAATCATGATCAGAAACTACCCCTATATGATCTTTAAGAAATTACCTCCGAAGTTACAAATTAAAAACCAGATTATTTTACTATTTATGACACTTTAAATAATCAAATCAATTATTATATGGGTTATCAGGTCCAACCACTGGAGGTGAGAAACATTGTCCAATCAATGAAGATCAGGGTTATCAGATCAAACCACTAAAGGTAAGATACATTGTTGTCCAATTAATGAAGATCAGGGTTATGGGATCCAACCACTGAAGGTAAAAAACATTGTTGACCAATCAATGAAGATAAGGTTTATCAGGTCCAACCACTGAAGGTAAGAAACATTGTTGTCCAATCAATCAGTGGTTGGACCTGATAACCCTGATCTTCTTTAATTATTCAACAATGTTTCTTACCTTCAGTTGTTGGATTCCACAACGCTGATCTTCATTGATTGGACAACAATGTTTCTTATCTTCAGTGGTTGGACCTAATAACACTGATCTTTATTGAGTGGTCAACAATGTTTCTTACCTTCAGTGGTTGGATCTGTTAACTCTGATCTTTATTGATTGGACAACAATGTATCTTACCTTTAGTGGTTGGACCTGATAACCCTTATATTTATTGATTGGACTACAATGTTTCTTACCTTCAGTGGTTTTATCTGATAAACTCTGATCATTATTAATTGGGCCACCAAAGACTGTACCTTCAAGGTTTGAATATTTTATGTGTTTTCTTTATTGATTGTAATAAATTGATTATCACCATATCAAACAATTATTTAAAGTGCCATAAATAGCAAAATAATTTGGTTTTTAATTTGTAACTTTGGAGGTAATTTTTGAGGGATGATATAGGGGTAGTTTCTGATCATGATTAAGGGTTGTTGAGTTAATGGTAGATGTAACAATAGTTGCTTATTTGTTATTGGTAGGGATAACTCTTTAACAAAAACATTAGAATCTTAGTCCATGACATTTTAAGTTTTTTTTTCGTTTTTGGTTGTTTAAGGGTGGTTTTTTAACATATTTAGGGGTGGCCGATATTTCTACAGTAGTAAACGTTGTTTATTTTTAGAGGATTAATTATTGCTTTGTTATGTATCAATATATTGACGTTTTATAACTTTTTGGAGTTTTGGCATAAGTGTTGATGTATGAGGGGGTAGTTTTTTAAACTGCAAGGGTCGTAATCGTGATTGAAATTATGCGGTTGTTATTACTGTTACCTTAATTTATTAAATTATAGTTTAAACATTTCTTATTTACATAATTTTATCATATTTTACTGTTGTTTATTGAAAACGGTGTCTCTGAGTTAAGGGTGGTTTTTTAACCTTTTCCCCAAGGTTTAGAACTTTCTAAGGGTGATTTTCGGATTCAGCAGGTCAAAATCTATAAAAACATATACTTCTTTTACAATCCCCTTTGGGGGCAAATTTTGACCATTTTTCAGCATCGTTCTTTAGAACTATGAAAAAATGTGGTACTAACTGTGCTCGGGCTCGAAACCCAGGATAATTTAAAAATAACGCAGAAAGAAGAATGCGAACATCTTGACCAATGAGTCCGATGAACTATGAAAATTTGTTGGAAGTGGACCTCTGTAGCTCAGTGGAAGAGCAATCAACTGGCAATTGATAGGTCCTGGGTTTCGAGCCCCAGCAGAGTTAGTTCTTATTTTTTCATAGCTTTAAATTTGTTTTTCAAAAAAAATATATGTATAAACAATAAATGTATGTAAAATCAAAAAACCCCGAGTTAAAATTAAACCATGTATGTGGCCCTATAAAGGTCTGGTTAACCGGCCCTTTTCAGGGCCACATACATTGTTTAATGTAACACTCTTCAATCGTCCCTTTTCAGGGCTACATACATGGTTCACTGTAACACACTTCAATCGACCCTTTTCAGGGCCAAATACATAACTTAATGTAAAAAACAGTTTTTAAAAATTACCAAACCTTTAATCGGACCTTCTCAGAACCACCTAAATCATGTCATCCGCCATTTTGAATTTTAAAAATCTAATACTAGATTCGTAATTAGCGACCTCAGAAACTACAGAGAAACGAATTTCAGGCAAATCCGATGAATTTAAAAAAAAGTCATCCGCCATATTGGATTCGCCATTTTGAATTTTAAAAATCTAATACCAGATTCGTAATCAGCGACCTCAAAAACCCCCGAGTTAAAAAATTAGAACCAATAATCTTAATATAATAGCACATATAATAATTTGTTTAAGAAAATTGTTTATAACTATTATGTTTTATTAATGTATGAATTTACATTAATTATTATCTCCAAGTATAATTACAACCATTTTATGAGATATTAAGTTTTTGTTTGTTTTATTTTTTAGAAAAAACCGTGCATATTCTTAAAAAGTCAAATTTTATCAGTATATTTGTTTATTTATAAATTAAACATTAAGAAGAATAAAAATTCAAAAACGACAGTTCTCTAAAGAATTTTGTTCTGAAGAATTGAAAAAAAAAATTTTGTGAATCGGTTAAAAATTGTGGTCTTCAGTTGATTATGAATGAAAAAAAATACATTTTAAACCACTGTGATTCATTAGCTCTAATTTTTATTTTGCAGATATATTATTTAATAGAGATTTTGTTAGCCCGAAGAAACATTTGACATTATTTTCATTTGTCCAATTACTTGTTTAGACTAATTTTCGATTTTCCGAAATTTCATCTATTATAATTCTTATTTTTTAAAATCATTAATAATTAACATTTGTTTTTTTATTCGAAATGTTTTTTAACCTAAATATCAATTGCTCTAAATGTAATCAGTTATAAATTTCATTTAATCGAAATGACATTCGTTATAATTACCAGTATTTACTTTTTACAGAATTGTCATATAAACTATATCCTATTTGGTCTAATGTTTATTTAACAGAAATTCACTT
This sequence comes from Leptopilina syphax, assembly GCA_032872505.1. Classification (NCBI taxonomy): domain Eukaryota; kingdom Metazoa; phylum Arthropoda; class Insecta; order Hymenoptera; family Figitidae; genus Leptopilina; species Leptopilina syphax. The sequence continues at coordinate 21,403,017 of CM065474.1, forward strand.
ACCTCGAAGTAGCATTCAGCCGAATGTTTATTTGTCAGAAAGATTATTTAACATAATTTTCGTTTTGCCGAAACTTTATTTCACCTAATTTTAAATTGTTATATTAATTGTTTAACATAAATCTATTTCTACCTTATCTTTATGTGACATATTGTTCTTTTATTCGAATTGTCAAATCATCGAATGCTCAGAACATCGAATTGTCAGTTCGTCGAATGCTCAAAACGTCGAAATGTCTATTTGTCAAATCGTCAAAACATCGAATTGCCAAAAATTTGAAAAATTTGTTTGATCTAAGTTAACATTAACTTAAAACAAACAAATATTTACTTAGATCAAACAAATTTTTTGAATTTTTGGCAATTCGATGTTTTGACGATTCAACAAATAGACATTTCGACGTTTTGAGCATTCGACGAACTGACAATTCGATGTTCTGAGCATTCGATAATTTGACAATTCGAATAAAAGAACAATATGTCACATAAAGATAAGGTAGAAATAGATTTATGTTAAACAATTAATATAACAATTTAAAATTAGGTGAAATAAAGTTTCGGCAAAACGAAAATTATGTTAAATAATCTTTCTGACAAATAAACATTCGGCTGAATGCTACTTCGAGGTAAGTGAATTTTTGTTAAATAAACATTAGACCAAATAGGATATAGTTTATATGACAATTCTGTAAAAAGTAAATACTAGTAAATAATTATTCGAGACAATGGTAATTATAACGAATGTCATTTAGATTAAATGAAATTTATAACTCATTACATTTAGAGCAATTGATATTTAGGTTAAAAAACATTTTGAATAAAAAAACAAATGTTAATTAATGATTTTAAAAAATAGGAATTATAATAGATGATATATCAGAAAATCGAAAATTAGTCCAAACAATTAATTGGACAAATAAAAATAATGTCAAATGTTTCTTCGGGCTAACAAAATCTCTATTAAATAATATATCTGCAAAATAAAAATTAGAGCTAATGAATCATCGGGAAAATGAAAATTAGATTAAATAATTATTGTAATAAATATAGCTTATGGCAACTGGTTATTCGGCGAAGTGAATTTCGGTTACTTGTTAATATGTCAAATGGGATTTGTGGAAGATTGATGCGTCCCAAAATTTAAAGTTTTTTAAAAATAAAGGAAAAAATCTAAACAAAAGAACAGCACAATATAAAGGAAAAAATTGTTTATAAATTCTATTTGTCAATTACGAATTTTAATTGAAATTGAAACTTTTTAAATTTTTAGAAAATAAAGGAAAAAATTTTACTCAAAAAAATGTTCTGTTACATTTATTTATTAATTTCTTTTAAATAATTCGAAAACATAAATAATTTGTTTTTCAAATAAATATTTTATTATTATTCTTCTTCCATATTAATTAAGATTTTCAAAAATTTTAAATTCAAACATTTTTGAAATTAAACAACTTATAAAAAATTGTTTTAAAACATGAAGAAATCGATCACTCCAAGTCTTCCGCTCGGAGCAATAGATAACTTCATGTTTAACCCTCCTGCGTACCTATTTTCACCCATAAAATTGTTTCCAAATGCACAAATTTTTCACACTGTTGGATTTTTCTACAAATTGGTACCTAGGGGTTTTTGGGGTCGCAGATTACGAATCTTAGGTCAGATTTAAAAAATTCAAAATGGCGGATCCAATATGGCGCATGAATTTTTAAAAAATTGTTTAATTGTAATAAAACTTGGTATCTAGAGGTTTTGGGGTCGCTGATTATGAATCTGAGGTCAGATTTAAAAAATTCAAAATGGCGGATCCAATATGGCGGATGAGTTTTTAAAAAATTCATCCAAATTTATTGAAAATTTATAATCGGGGTTTTTTGAGGTCGCTGATTACGAATTTAAGGTCAAATTAAAAAAATTCAAAATGGCGGATCCAATATGGCGGACAAATTTTTAAAAAATTGTTTGGTTTTATTAGAAAATTTTTTGAGGTCACTTATTACGAAGCTGAGATTAGATTTAAAAAATACAGAAGATCAGAGCCAATATGGCCGCCAGTTTTAAAAATATTTTATATTTGTTATAGATATGTTGGTATTTTACAAGTCTTTTATAAACTACGTCTCTGTTATATGAAACAATGTGCATTTTTTAGACTTCCTAAGTTGAGTAGTAGGGGAGCGTGGGGGAATTGGAGCCCCCTAAGGAAAATTATTTAAAAAACCAACTTATCTTTATAATAATACATTGCTTTCGTTATTTCCTACTCATTTCGTTATTTATCTTTAATTATGTTTAATTAGAAACTTAAAAAAAAGTAAATTGGAAAAAAAAATTTTCAAAAAAAAAATACATTTTTTCCGATTACCCAATTTGTGGGGTAATGGGAGCTTTCACTTGAAATTTAAAAAATTTCTATATTTTAGGAATATTTTTTGTTTTCTAATAGAAAAAAGTGTTAATACTTACAATGAAGCCAAAACTTTAGACTTAGAATAAATTTTTTCCTAAATTATAATTGAATAAAAAATTTTTGAAAAAAAAAATAAATTTTTTATTTTTCCCACCAAAAATTATTTTTTAATTAAAAGTTTTTTCATAAGGTGATATATTTTACAATTTTCAAAGAAATAACGAAAGACGCAACATAGTAACGAAAATTCTTTGGTCTGACACTAATTCTCCCATTACCCCACAAAATTTTTACAGGCTAAAATTTGAATAAAAAAATAAAAACATAAACAAATTTTAAAAGTTAACAAGATCAGTATTATTGTAAGTTTCATGTTTGTTTATTGCAAAATTGGAGGTATTTTATTCAACTTAGTTAATGGCAAAATTAGAAGAAATTGAATGCTTTTAGATGTTTTTTGTAAAAAGTTAGTAAATAACAACATTATGTTTTTAAACAATTAAAGAATCGTTCAATTTATGAAGAATCTTCATGTAATATTACTTAGCTTAGTTAATTGTAAAATTAGAAAAAAATTGCATGATTCTAGATATTTTTTTGTAAAAAGTTAGTACATAACAAAAATTATTTGTTTAAACAATTAAAGAATTTTTAAATTTATAAAATATTCTTATATTGCCATTTTGAGTTTTAAAAATCTGACCTCAGATTTGTAATCAGCGACCACGAAAACCTCTAGATACCAAGTTATATTAAATTCAAACAATTTTTTTTAAATTCATCCACCATATTGGATCCGCCATTTTTAATTTTTTTAATCAGACCTTAGATTCGTAATCAGCGACCTCAAAAACCCCCGATTATAAATTTTCAAGAAATTTGGATAAATTTTTGAAAAACTCATCCGCCATATTGGATCCGCGATTTTGGATTTTATTAATCTGGCTTTAGATTCTTAATCAGCGACCCCAAAAACCCCTAGATACTAAGTTTCATTAAAATTAAACAATTTTTTTTAAAATTCATCTGCCGTATTGGATCCTCCATTTTGAAATTTTGAAATATGACCTTAGATTCGTAATCAGCGACCTCAAAAACCCCCGATTATAAATTTTCAAGAAATTTTGATAAATTTTTGAAAATTTCATCCGCCATATTGTATCTGCCATTTTGAATTTTTCTAATTTGACCTTATATTCGTAATCAGCAACCTCAAAACCCTCGATTATAAATTTTCAAGAAATTTGGATGAATTTTTTAAAAACTCATCCGCCATATTGGATCCGCCATTTTGGATTTTTTTAATCTGGCATCAGATTCTTAATCAGCAACTCCAAAAACCCTTGAGATACCAAGTTCCATTAAAATCAAACAATTTTTTTAAGAGAAGTATGTATTTGCAACTTTTATTTTGTGACCTATCCTCTAGTGTTTATAACAAATATTTAATACTTTGTTTATTAACAAATACTTTAATTGGAGACTTTATTATGTATGTATCATTAACTATGAACCTTACACTGTAAGTTGCACTTTGTCTCGTGTGTTAAAGTTAATTTGTTTAAAAGTTATGAGAAAAAATATTTGAACGAGTGTACTCGTCCTCGCGCATTTGGTAACAACTTAGTTTGGACGAGTATACTCGTCACGGTACGCAGGAGGGTTAATAAGAGTTAAAGATGACCGAGTGATAAAATCATTATTTTATATTATAAAAAAATTGTTACAGTAGGTAACATCTTCAAAATTATTTTTATCATTTTGATTAAATTATTATTTTCTGAAATTTTTAATTAATATTTATGAAAATAATTCATTTCCAAAAAAAATTCTTATTTATGAAAATATTGGAATTATTGCGAAGATATTTATAAAATGTTGTAAATAATTGAATTCCTGTGAAATTTTTGTTATTTATGAAAATAATTAAATGTTTGCGTACAATTTCATTAAATTTTTTTTAAATATTAAAAAAATACATTTTTGTTTGTCTTTTTTAAAAAATGCAAAAGAGAAAACATTTAAATCATTCGATTGCTTATCCGCATACAAAAACATCTTTGACATTGCGAAGAATAAGGATGTATTACTTTTGTTTTACTTCAAACTTTGCAATAATACTTTAGGAGAGTATTCTTGACACTAAGAAATCCGAAAATAAAAACAAAAAAAATCGATTTTTTTACATTTTGAACTGGAATGTCCCCTTAAAAGTACCGCATTTTCGTTTTTTTAATTTTTTTTAATTTCATCACATTAGTCTACTAGGTATTAATGTATACTAAAGAATAAATTTTGTTTTTTTGATTTTAGACTGTCAGGAGCGGCTGTAGAGGGGGCACCGCAAACTCTTACAAATTTTAGATCGCCAATTTTTGAGGCCCTCTACGAATCGTAAAGAACGGTTAAAAAACAAAACAATTTTTTCTTTTTGTAGTTTTTTTAATGTACTTTAAGGTGCAAAAATCGTTTTTAATATTTTAAATAAAATGACTGTGAAAAAAAACATTAAAGTGGGGCCTATTTTTTGCCTTCGCAAACGCAAGTACGCCTTAAGTTATGTTAAAAAAATCGGTGGTTTAAAAGGTGGTCGATATATCGACCACTGGGACTGAAAGTGTTAAGGAAAAGATTTTTTCCATTAATCCATTGATGTCTATAGGCAAAGGAATGCAGATATAAAAAAGTAACTATTGGGATCCTGTCATGAGGTCTAATGATAATTTTTTATGTTAAATGTTAAAATTTTTTTTTAACAATTTGTTATAAACAAATGAAGAAAAATTGATTTTCATAAAAAAACTTATAGCGCCATTCATTTTTACGCGAAAAACTACTACGAAAACATATCCCTGGTTAAAAAACCAGACAGATTTCGGACTAATCCAAAATTTGTCCGAAACAATGCGGTTTATGGTCAGGTTTTTGTCACCCGAAATTAATCCGGAAAAATCCGAACTCTATACGGTTTGTGAACAACTAGTGAAACCGGAGTTGGTCCGATAAAGTCTGAAATTAATCAGTTAATTTTAACTAGTGAAACCAGAATTAGTCCGAAACAGTCAAAAATTAGTCTAGACAATTTAGTGAATGTTAATAAAAAAATAATTATACAAGTAACACATATTATTTATTATTACTTTGTGGTACATTCCAAATTTTTTTTCGATTTACCTATCGCAATTATATTTACATTAACTTAAAATTTCTAACGCTTGGGGAATCGAACCTACACCTATCTAACATTATAACGCACCGAAATCGAATACACTAACCACTATACCACGCTCGCATGGGAGTTCAAATTCATAATAGAATTTATGAAGTGCCACGAAAAGAAATGAAAAGAAACTAACTCATCAGTGTTAATTTTAATATTAAAACAAGATATAATAGAAGATGGAGATATTATTGTTGATCAGAGTCAATATATTGTCATAGATGTTTATTAATTGTCAATGAACTGATCAGTATAAAACTTTGATATAATTATCGAGCTTTCGCCTCTACGAAGTGAGGCCTTTTCAAGAATATAACACTGAAAATCAAGAATATAAATATTCAGAAATAAAATGTAAATAAACAGACATACAAACAAAAATCCTAACCTGTTAAAAACACGTGTTCAAAACTTTAAAACAGTCATCCTCATTCCACATTTGATGTCAATACATTTATAAATAAATAAAACAAAAAACTGAATAAAAACAATTACTGGGACAACTATAAACATCATTAAAAACATGTAAAAACAATTCACATGTTTTTTACATAAATAAAGCACGTGCTTAAAACACTCATGTCAGAGAAGCATACAATACAGGAATAAGTTCCTACCTAACCTGATCTTACATACTCAAACCTCGCTCACATTCCTGTATACTAAAGACTCGTCCATTACATGTCATTTCCTTAAAAAACATATTAATGCTAGATTTAAAAGGATTACTGACTTGGATTCTGTTTTTTCGCACGTTCATAATACTACCACTTTTGATGTCGAGAAAGTTATATCCTTACCTTATGTTGAGGAACTTTATATGTTTTTGGATAAAACTTATAGGGAATTCGGCATTAAGGTTGTATTTCATTATTATAATGACCCTTTTAAATGTTTCTCAAAAAACAAAGACCTGACTCCGTTTGATTTACGAAAGAATGTTGTTTATTGTATTCCGTGTAATTTTAATTGTGTGTATATTGGCCAGACTTCGAGACATTTAAAGGATAGATTAAGTGAACATAAACGAGATTGTAAAAATGATAAGAGAGCATCGAGTCTTGTGACACATTCTCATGATCATGATCATTTATTCAATTTTAAAGATACAAAAATTTTATGTGTTGAGGATAATTTAAAGCAAAGGCTTTTTAAAGAAATGTTTTACATTTTGAAATTTGAGAATTCTGTTAATGTCAGATCAGATGTTAGTGGTCTAAGTGATTTTTATTATAATTTAATCTCATCTACTAAGTTGTAGTTTTTGTGTTTTCTTTATAATTTTATACTTTTTACTTTTCTATATTTTTAAATTTATTAACTTTTGTTTTTCTTTTTATGAAGATTAAAACAAGGTTTAAAGGTTTTTTGAATGAATGACCATGTCTCGATTAATGTGAATTCGGTTTTATCAATGACATGTAATGGACGAGTCTTTAGTATACAGGAATGTGAGCGAGGTTTGAGTATGTAAGATCAGGTTAGGTAGGAACTTATTCCTGTATTGTATGCTTCTCTGACATGAGTGTTTTCAGCACGTGCTTTATTTATGTAAAAAACATGTGAATTGTTTTTACATGTTTTTAATGATGTTTATAGTTGTCCCAGTAATTGTTTTTATTCAGTTTTTTGTTTTATTTATTTATAAATGTATTGACATCAAATGTGGAATGAGGATGACTGTTTTAAAGTTTTGAACACGTGTTTTTAACAGGTTAGGATTTTTGTTTGTATGTCTGTTTATTTACATTTTATTTCTGAATATTTATATTCTTGATTTTCAGTGTTATATTCTTGAAAAGGCCTCACTTCGTAGAGGCGAAAGCTCGATAATTATATCAAAGTTTTATACTGATCAGTTCATTGACAATTAATAAACATCTATGACATTAAAACAAGATAACTAATAATACTAGTAAATTTGTAAAAACAAATTGACTGCAAAATTAAATATTTTATTTACCATAAGTAAATACCCTAAATAAAATGTGGGACCGATTTTGGACTAATTCGGAATTTGTCCGCAACAGTACGGTTTATTGTGGAGTTTTTTCACACCATGAATTAAGTTTGAAATCAATACCGTTTTTTATAACTATTAAATCGGTAATTAGTCCGATTTAGTCTGCAGTTAGTCAGATCATATGCGACTAGTAAATGTAGAAGTGATCCGGTTAGTTTAACCGGTGAATCCGCAGCTAATCCGAAACAGTCTGCTTATGGACAGGTTTTTGTCGCTCGGAATTTGTCCGGATAAATTCAAACTCAATGCGGTTTGTGTATAACGAGTGAATCCGGAATTAGTCCGATCTAATCCGAAGTTAGTCTGATAATACGTAACTTACAAATATGAAATTATTAAATCCGGAATTAATCTGGTTTTTGTTAGGTTTTTGTCCTACAAAATTATAATTATAGTTTGAATTTAGCTGCATTTAATACAAATTGTTTTTAATATACAAATTCAATATTATACCAAAATCATTCTGGATTAAGTCTTTGAATTAGATTGATTGTGGATTGTTTTGAACTGTTTCTGGATTGTATATATTTACAAATTCTTATAAGACTTATTTTCGGACTGTGGTGTTTCGATCCGATATTATTCGGATTGACGCTGACTATTACCGGATTCTTTGCATACAGATTTTAGATTGTTCCATACTTGTTTCGGATTAAATCTTTTAACTGGATTAAATTCGGATTATTGCGGACTGAATTCGTATACTTTACATATTGATTTCGGAATAGTTCGTATTTATTTTAGATGAGTTTTTTGACGGACATAATTTCGGATTGTTGCGTAATAATTACGGACTTAATTCATAGACATTTAAGATTACTCCAGACTGATTTAGGATTTAGGTTTTCGTTCAAATTGATATCAGACTAGCACGGATCATTTTCGGACCTTTTTTGTACAATTTTCGGACTAATCCGTACTTATCTGTCCGTATTTAATCCGGAATTAGTCCGAAATTTTTACCAGGGATATTATATAATTTTTTAAAAAAGACCTATTGTTGTTAAAATGTTATAAACAATTAGCCTGTGTTTATACTGTATGAGGTATAAGAATAATTTTTGAAGTTAAAATTTTTTTAAAACAAAATTAGTTTAATTAGGAGAGTTTTTGATCTTAAAAATTTGTTAAACAAAATATTTAACGTCAAAAATTATTATTAGACCCCATGCCAGGATCCCAATTGTTACTTTTTGCTTCCTCATGAGGAAGCTTTGCATTCGTGACGATTTTCAATTTATCAAAAGAAGGTTATATGGACTCATTTTCATCTATAACATATGTATATTCAATTCTGAGCAAATGTCCAGATGTATGTGTGTATGTGTGTGTGTGTATGTCACAAAAATTGTGTACAAATTATCTCAAACAAATTTTGATAGATTGTCCTAAAATTTTGCAGGTTTATTGTAGTCATTAATACCTAAAATCTGCCACAAGGATTTTTAAAAATATCTAAAAAAAAATTTTTTTATACAATTTTTTTAAAATTCAAAAAAAAATTTTTTTGTATTTTTGGAAATAATTTTTTTATTTGTTAATATTTTCATAAATTATTCTCAAAATTACATTCCTGACAAGAAAACGAATCGATTGATGTATACTAAGTATATTTTTTATCAAAATTTTTAAAATTAATAGATATTTTTCTTTATCACAAAAAATTCAAATTTTGTATTTTTTCATAATTTAATTTTATACATATGTTTAGATGGAGTTTGCTAAAATTTTGTAAGTGAATTACGTCACGAATTTATATTTTATATGTTGAGGAAGCTAAATGGTCATGAAATGAACAACTTGTTTATATTTGCGTTCCTGTGCCCATATGCATTAATGGGTTAAAAAAGGAAAATAATGTTTATAAAAAAGTTAGAAATATATCAAATTTTGAGAAAAAAATTTTTCTTAAAAATTCCATGATGTTCCTAGCATGGTTTTATAACAATAAAAAATTATTGTTTAAAACAAATTATTAAAAAATTAATTTTTCTTAACTTTTTTTTTAATATAAAAAATTGACATTTTCTCTATAATTTTGAATAAATGAGTTTTTTTGTAGAATCAATAGTTTTCGAAATAAAAATTTTCGTCAAGAGTCATTTTTTTTCAAATTCTAAATTTTCAAATGGAGGGGAGACTGGGGTAACCCGCTCACTTTTTTCAGATCGGTTAAAATCTAGAAAATTATTCTCTAAATCTAAGTTAATTTATTTCATTTGAAAGCTTATAATTTCTACTAAAAAAATAAAAAAGAGTTTTTAATTTATCTTTTTTAGTTTTACTTATTTATATTGTTAGAGAAACTTTTTAACACACATATGAGGCATTTTACGTGAAATGTCCTAAGTTGAAATTTCAACTTCTTGAAAAAAATTGAAACTCAGGGAATTTGTTGTTCTATCAAGTAGAAATGTGCCCCTAAAAATATTTTTAATTTTTTCGAAAATTTGGCGCCTCATCTCACGCCGGTTGCCACGCAGCTCAGTGCAACCGCGACGCTGCGCGCCGCAATTTATTCTTTGAAATTTAATTACTCAAAGACAAAAAAAGGGCATTCTAAAAATTTACATGCCGATAGGAAAAAACCTAAGCTTTCGTTTCAAAAAAAACTTTCAAAATAAATCATTAAAAAAAACGGACCGATTTTTAGGAAATTGAAAATTAAATATTAATTATCAAAAATTAGGGTAAATTTTTAAAATATTAAAAAATAAAATACACCATTGGAAAGAGGATGAAAAAACCTTTTAGAAACATATTCTAAAAAATTTTCCCATTACAAGTATGTTCAGAAAAAATTCACAAAGTAGCCGGTGTTAGCAAAATTGGTCAAATTGACCCCTCCTACCCCCTCCAAATTTTCGAAAAAATCAAAAATATTTGTTGGGCACATTTCTACTTGATAGAACAACAAATTCCCTGAGTTTCAATTTTTTTCAAGAAGTTGAAACTTCAACTTAGGACATTTCACGTAAAATGCCTCATATACCAAATTTCGAAATCATAATTTTCCAGGGTAAATCCGCTCACTTTATCTTTTCAAGTCAAAACAGTTTTATTTTTTAAATATTAAAATTCGTCTTATTCCCGTCTTAAGTATGATTTATTATTAATAAACTATGAGTTCTATAAACAACAAATTGGTTTAATAAATAATGAAGATAGATTTTATGAATTACAACTATGGATTTAAATGGGTAATGTTATATTTTATTAAGAGAAAGTGAAACATAGTTACAATTTTGGTTTTAATAAGTCATAAATTTTGTTATTGTTAAAATATAGTACGTGAAATTATTTTATTCTAAATTTTAAACTTAAAACTAAGTGAGAGGCTTCACACCGAGTTCACGTGAGCGACTTTACCCCGAGTGTATTCCTCACATTTCATTCATTTGATCGCCTCTAATTCTATGTTGAATTCATGAAACTAAACGAAAGTTCGTTAATATAAGTTGAATGATAAGTACACGGAGACAAATGGAAAAATGATTTATGCAGTCAGTGTAGTACTTCTTTATAGAATAATATGTGACAGGTACACACTATAGTATTAGAAGTTTCATAGCTGAATAGTTTGGGACTCAACACAAGTTATCCCAATCATCAGCTTAAACAAGACTGTTTATATAGTCTAAGAGGGAAGTAGTATAGCTAGGCCGGTTCTACGTCGTATCGGTAATGTAGATTCCTACTTACCGACCGCGAGGGTAAGTTACAGGGCGTTAGTGGGGTATATGTCGGTAATTTACCAGCCGTTGGTGGGGGTATAAGTTTCTGTCACTAGATGGCGTTAGTGGGGTATATGTCGGTAATTTACCAGCCGTTCGTGGGGGTATAAGTTTCTATCATTAGATGGCGTTAGTGGGGTATATGTCGGTAATTTACCACCCGTTGGTGGGGTACCTGATTTGCATATATTTAAATTAGTTAACCCTTTTAATTGACGTTAGTGGGGTATTTGATTTGCATATTTAACTTTCATTGTTAACCCTTTTAGTTTATGCAAATTCCACCCACTATCCACCCTTTTGGACGTAGAATATGCAAATACCACCCCCTCCCACCACCCACTCACCTATGTAAAATACATTGCTCTTAGTTAACCACCACCCCCACCCACTTTTTTTCTATTATATACATATTTCCAATACTACTACCCACCACCACCCACTTAGTATAAACCAGAAATTTCAAAAATCATATAGAGATGCGCAAGGGACTAAGCGTTCGCGAGATACCGCGCAGGCGTTGTGGGTAGTGGGAGTAGGTGGTGTGGTAAGGCCCAGTGCGCAGCAAAAGTGCGCGTACGGTTACCGCGTTGAGTGAGTGAAAGTTCCATGCGTCAGACCTGTCTGTCTGACTCTCACAGCTTGCTTCACTAATACTATAGCACCATAGGGATAAATGTATTGTTCAAAAATATGTAAGCAAGTTTCAACTTGTCTTTTTCCAAGATAACAATAGTATTATTTAAAAATCTTTAAACAAGTTTCAACCTGCATCTTGAATAGAATAAAGAGATTGTCTAAAAAACCTTTAGACAGGTTTTAACCTGATTGTAGATGAGAACAAAGACATTCCTTAAAAAACCCTTTTAGTGACGTCATTTTATGCGAGTTTGAACACGTCTTCTAAATGACTCTTCATTGAGGTAGTTGCGTGCGCAGTCGTTAAAATGGGGGTAAAAGAGTGGGAGTTGAAGAAGAAGATCCTATCCTCATTTGATAGGTAAATTTCATTTCTTTAATAAAAAACATTTTGTATTCCAAATTAGTTTTTTTTAAATTTTATATTAAAAAGGTCCATCTTTCTTTCTTTGCTTACAGATATTAAAACAATGGACTTCCAAAAAGTCAACGCCACTGGTCGCATGGAGAGATTTCTACCAACAAAGCCGCTTTCTGAATTGACTGTGAATGAGTTATACAACGTAACTAAAATAAACAAGGTGCAGACGAAATATGGTTCTAGGATTGTAGTAGACCTGGATGCTACATTTACCACTTTTCTACCAGCAAGGTTTTCAAAACTATTTGAAGATGACCCTACCTCCTTCACAATGTTGGAAGAAGCCGTGCAATCGGAGAAGTTGCGATTAAAGTATATTGGTGGTAAATTTAATGTTATTGAATTTGAATAAAATATATATTCTAAGGTTATATTGTAAAAAATTATGTAAATATTTAAAGGTTTTAAATAATAAAAAAAAATTATTTTTAAATGGATTGTTTTATTATTCTACCTTCATATTTTAAATAATTTTTTTATTTAATTGTATTTTATATAAAATTATATAAGTAAATTTTTATTAAAGTTAAAGGAAAAAAATGTTTTAAGTATATAATATTAAAGGAGTAGGTATATCAAGAAAGACAACATTTTTTAAAATTATAAAATTCATTTATTCATATATATGTAGAAAATTAAACTTATTACAATAATGTTTCATAATTTTCATAAAATGATTTTAAATTAGTATTTACATCATCATCATCTACTTCGTCGATACCATTTGAGAAGTTTCTCAGTTCACTTGTTACATTCAAAAACCAATTTCGAAGCTTAAATATATTGTTTACTGCACAATTTTCAGTTTGTGTAATATGATGTGTACATGTAGGTGGTAATAATTCAGTTTTAATATTCTTAAACGCTGGACAGTCAATTTCTTCTAAATTGTATACATTCATTAAATACTTTTCTAACCACTGTTTTTTTTCATAACCTTTAACATAGATAGTTTTTGCTCCTCGTAATGCATCTTGTAAAATGGTTCGCACTTCATCGTAACACACATCTCCAACCATCCAAGGGAATGAATAATAGTTGTTTGTTAACCACAGGTTTTCACTTTTATAACGTCCAGGTAGAGAATTCCAAGCACAAGGTGGTTCAAAGAGATAAACTCTTGGTTGAGCATCTGCCTCCAGAGGAACTATAGCCAACTCTTTGAAAATAAACTCATTGCAGGGTTTTTTAAAACCTTGAACATCTACTATGAACTCCATTTTAGAATAGAAATGAGTATCTGCTTCAGAAATATGCCTTATATACTTCTCCACTTCACCCCCACCACTTTGTTTCCCTCTCCACTCTTTATAACTTTTTAATAATACCACTGATTGGTTTATACTGAACTATACGATCATGTATGATAAGACAATATGCAGTTGTATCAGCAGGTATATTTTCTCTAGCTTCAAATTCTAAACGTACATCGACTGAAGACTGCTTTAAAAACTCATTTTGTTTCGAACAATCAATAACAATTGAAGGTGCTTTTGATTTAAAAGTATTAATAGCTAAAGTAGGTTCTGAATCTTTTCCATAATAAGAAGATTGAAAATTAGCATACATATCATATAATAAAGAATACTGATTTTGATCAAAATTTAAATTTCCATAAGGGTAAGATTGTGAGTTCAAAAAGAGTTTTACATTTGTAATATTACAATGATCAAAGTAACAGGATGTATTTTTTAGTTTATTCTTTCTTCCAGTTTGAAATCCAACAATTACATATCGTGGTTTCTCTAATTGAGATGAAGATTTGAGTTGCCACATAATTCTTGAACTTTCTGGAAGTAAAGGATACTCATACATTTCCCACGATCGGAAACTCATAGAAATTAATGGATCCTTCTCAATAAATTTTTATAATTTAATTTTATAACTGTCCAACTTTTCTTTTTTGATTGTAAATAATTCCCATTACACTGATTTTATATGTAAACGTATTGTTATTGTCTCTCCTCTAAAATTTACTAAATTACCGTCCTGATCACCTATACGCAGCTGAATATTATATATTGTCTTTACGGTGACTGGATAGTAAATGACATTATTTGGAACTTCTATGATTTTATATCCAGTAGGAACAGAAGGATAAAATTGATGTATTGTATGTACTTTCTTTCCATTAATATATGATCCTGTTGTAATATTACACTCAACACGTATAGCATTCACCTTCATTATAGATATAATTGAATCAGAAACATTAACTGTATTTGCTCCAAGATACTTGGGAGAAAATCCAAATAATTGTCCTATACCATTTTCTTCTCTGAAGTCAATTTCACGATTAGATGCAATTGTACAGTGTAATGTATTTGTATCAACCATCATTTTTAAAACAAGACCAGTGCGTCTTATTCTATGTTCAATATGCTTTCTAATATCTTCGATTTCATAACTACCTGTAGGTATTTCTACATTGAAACCATCTATATAAAATGTATTAGCACCCTTATCAATGTTGGGAATTGAGTTAAATGTAAGGAGTTCAACAAGACCAAGAACATAATTTTTGTTAGATGATAGTTTAATTGGTGGAAAGTATGAAGCCTCAAGGGTTGAAGAATTCCCTGATAACGTGAGAGTGATAGAATCATTCATGTTAAGTGTTTAGTTGTATACTGAAGCTTAAAATTGGTTACACATTCTTATAAAGACTAAAGTTATTCTTCACTGTAAGTTGATTACATAGAAATTTAAGACACAAATGACCGCATATAAACGTATCAAAATTTTGATATCTTTCATGATTATATTTTATATAGCTACCAACACCTAAGTAAACAATGAGATCCAATGGTGGTGAAAGATTACCAAAGCTGCCAAAGTATTCAGTATCATTGTTTACCTTTTTATATGCAACCCAATGAGTTCTAGGACCTTCTTTATTATCAAGATTTATTATTGCTGATTCATATTGAAATGGTCCTCCTATGGGTAATTCATTTCTCATAAAGACTCCTCTAAAATATGGTATTTTTAAACTTTTAGAATATTTTAGAAGATCATAATCACTTAGTGCACGGTGAGGTAGCTTCAATATTAGTTTTTTGATATTTTTTTCTTATTATATAATCCTTTGCCTTTGTAAGGTTGCATATAAAGGCCAAGTCCTCGTTGACATAGTTTCATGTATAGACCTTTTCCTAAAGCAATGGATTCCATAGTATGATTATGTCGTTGAGCTTCTGAAAGTTCTTTCTTAGCAACATTAGCTTCATTTACAGCTTTCACTATACCGCTAATTCCACCACTAAGCGCCCCTAAAGCACTCAGTCCAGCAAAAATTGGTACATGAGGTAAAATACCCCCAACTTTTGAGGGTATAGGAAGAATTCGAGGTGATATAATCTTAGATTTACCGCCATACTGTTTTATAGCCTTTCTTGCACCAATCATAGCAGTTCTAATTGTATCTAAAGAGTTGTTATTAGATTTCATAGACTTTTTAGCAGCATTAACAATCTTCTTTAAAGTAACATGTTTTTTAGAAACAACCTTCTTACTTTTCTTCTTCTTCTTTGATTTCTTTGTCTTAATCTTTTTATATTTCTTATTAACTTTTATCCCCATCCTAAATTTAGACTTGGCTTTTATTATACACTACCGTCCAAAAGTATCAGGACGATTACATTCGACTCTATGAAAAAACATTCCATCACTTTTTCAATCATATCTCGGAAATAAAAAGTAGTACAAAAAAAACTTAAATACGGTTAAAAAGCTAATTAAATTCTGCGTAAAATAAGCCGTCTTTGAAGTCATTTCGTTAATTATTTTTTAAGTTGTAGAGTGAGAAAGAAATAAAAAAAATTATCAAATTTTCTCATTTTTGTCTCTTGACTTCAACTTTTTCAAAAATCTAGAAAAATTTAGATAAAATTTTTTTAAATACACATAAATTTCGGTTAGATTGTCAGCTTTAAAATAAGCCTTCGAAAATTAAAAAAGGTTAATCCGTCTTCGATATATCATTTAACATGTGAAGCCGTGTTTCAACCGATTGGTGCATTTAAATTTAACTGTGACGACTCGATTCTCGCTTCACGCGGCAGCGAATGAGAGAAAACAGGGACGAATTTTTGCTGGAGAATAATAAATAATGATGTTTCACGAGTAATATAAAGAAACTCAAAAGTTCATCGTTACCCCCCCGCATGAATTCGTTCCTGTTTTCTCTCTCATTCGCTGCCGCGCGAAGCCACAATCGAGTCGTCACAGTTGAATTTCAATGCACCAATCGGTCGAAACACGGCTTTACATTCTTAATGATATATCAAAGACGGATTAACAATTTTTAATTTTTGAAGGCTTATTTTAAAGCTCAAATTCTAACGAAGATTTATGTGTTTTTAGAAAAATTTTATCTAAATTTTTCTAGATTTTTGAAAAAGTTGAAGTCAAGAGACAAAAATGAGAAAATTTAATTATTTTTTTTATTTTTTTCTCACTCTACAACTTAAAAAATAATTAACGAAATGACTTCAAAGACAACTTATTTTACGCAGAATTTAATCAGCTTTCTTACCGTATGTAAGTTTTTTTTGTACCTTCTTTTATTTCCGAGATATGATTGAAAAAGTGATGGCATGTTTTTTCATAGAGTCGAATGTAATCGTCCTGATACTTTTGGACGGTAGTGTATTAGTTACAGCTAATGCAACTGCTTTTTCACTTAATTTAGCGTCTTTAGAAACAACCCGTTCCCACGCCTTCTCAGCAAGTATTTTATCTGCAGAATTTCTTATAGCCACGTCTTTATCTTTTGAATAAGCTATATCATGATCTTTACAAGCTGCATCTAAAAGGTTTATACCAGAATCACCACGTGCAAGACGTTTTGCTAACTTCGTACCAGGTCCAGAATATTGATAACCCGGGAAATGAAACTCGAATGGTAATTTATTGATTATAGTATTGAGAAAGCCTTGACCAAGACAAGAAATTTTTTTATTATTCTTTTTCACTTTATCATGAGTAATCATTCCTCACTCGACTATGGTTCACAACTAACTGATTGGATACAGCTATATAAACGCTATATTTATACCTATACCTTCAGTCGATTTCAAGATGCGGTTTAATGTACAAGATGTTCAACTCCCAATAGTGAATGTTGATAACCTTCTTCCAAACAAGGATGATGGTGTAAAACGTCATGGATGTTTATTTTCAAACAGCATTTGTGCAGCTTTTTGTGGACCATCAAATTGTGGAAAGACAAATGCTCTTTTGTCTTTAATCATACATCCGAATGGTTTAAGCTTTGAAAATATATATTTATATTCAAAGTATTTACAACAACCAAAATATCAATTTTTAGAAAAAGTTCTCAGTAAAGTTAATGGTATTGAATACTTTCCATTTAGAGAACATGAAGAAGTGGTTTCACCTAAAGACGCTAAACCAAATTCAGAATTTATTTTTGATGATATTGCTTGCGAGAAGCAAGACAATGTAAGAGCATTTTTTGCATGGGTAGGTATGTCAACGTTGACAGTTTCTATCTATGTCAGACATATGCCCACATTCCCAAACATCTTGTTAGAGATAATATTAACTTACTAGTACTTTTTAAACAAGATGAGAGAAACCTTAAGCATGTTTATAACGATCATGTAAATACAGATATGACTTACAATCAATTTCGTGATTTATGCTCAACATGTTGGAATTCTGATAGATATAGGTTTGTTGTTATAGACAAAGACCGAAATTCAAATGAAGGAAGATATAGAAAAGGTTTCGATTGCTTTATTCAGTTATAAGTATCTATTGGTTTACAACTTTCATTAGTATAATTTTAGACATCAATATATAAACATGTTTCGGAAAGAACGAGAAACGCTTCATGAAATAGCAAAAGCAAGTGATGCTATACAAATGCGTGGTGTGGATGAAACATGGCAAGCAGATTTGGTTGAAAAGATACCATATTCGAAAGTTAACAAAGGATTCAAATATATGCTTACTGTTATAGATATATTTTCCAAGTATGCATGGGCAGTACCTGTAAAAAGTAAATCTGGGAAAGATGTTTCTACTGCTATGAAATCTATACTCAAAGATGGACGTATACCTAAAAATTTACATACTGATAGAGGCAAAGAATTTTATAATTTAATATTTGAGAATTTAATGAAATCATATAAAATTAAACTGTATTTAACATATAGTCATTTGAAAGCTTCAATAATTGAAAGATTTAACCGAACACTTAAAAATATGATGTGGCCGCAGTTCAATTTAAGAGGAAATTATAAATGGGAAGATATATTACCATCTCTAATTTCAAAGTATAACAACCAGAAACATCGAACTATTGGTATGAAACCCAAGGATTTTAGGAAACAAGATGAAAAAGAATTATTGAAACGTATCTCAAAACAAAGGAAAATTTTAATTAAAAAAACAAAATTCAAAGTTGGCGATAGAGTTCGAATAAGCAAGAATAAACATATTTTTGAAAAAGGATATACACCAAACTGGACAACTGAAATATTTACCATCTCTCAAGTTAAATCAACAAAACCAGTAACATATAAGTTGAAAGATTATCAGGATCAACCCATCGAAGGTGGTTTCTACGAAGAAGAAATTTCTAAAGTGAAATATTCAGATATATATCTCATAGAAAAAAAAGTTAAAGTTAACTTTTTGAAAAGTTAAAGTTAACTTTTTCTTATTTAAATATTTTTTATATTGAAATGAATGTATACTTAGTACGGACCGTGACTTAGCAGGTTATAACTTGATTTTGAAGGGTGACAAATGTATTGTCTAAAAATTTGAAAGCAAGTTTCAACTTGTCTTTTTTCCAAGATGACAATAGTATTGTTTGGAAATCTTAAAGCATGTTTCAACCTGAATCTTGAATAGAATAAAGATATTGTCTAAAAACCCTTTAGACAGGTTTTAACCTGACTGTAGATGAGAATAAAGACATTTTTTTGAGAAACCTTCAAACAGGTTTTAACTTGATTTGAAGATAGAACAAAGTTAGAAATGGTTTAAGAATTTATCTTTACTTGTGTGAGTTATAAAGTTGGTATTACTGTTTTAAATTTAATTTAATAATAAGTTAATATAATATTGAATAATATATAAGCTAATTGTACAAGGTTTTATTAAATAAAGTAGACATAAAATTGGCAACAAATTTTTTGGTTTATTAATAATCTTCATATTTCACCCATCCAATCTTTTACAATATATAATACTATAATATAAATAAATATAACATCTAATATATAAATACGTAGAATATATGAAACAATGAATATTTAAACTTCTAACATCACAATATCATTATTATAAGAATCATTTTCATCGTTTTTGATTTTATAATGTCCCCAAGCAAGAGTATCTGTACTGTTTTCTAATAAATATCTTTTATCATCATAAGGACTTAATGCTATTTTTGTTTGTTTCAGTGTATGTACATTGTGTAGTTTTGATCGTATAGAATATTGTACTCTAGTTTGTATTTTAATGTTCTTTAAGCAGTGTACATAATCATTGAAAGTAATAGATTTTTTCACAACTACCGTTTTGACACCTTTTGCTTTTTTCATAAAATCTTCTCCATCTACACGAATACTATACATTTTACTTTGTAAGCCAACAAATTCTGTTATTATTCGTCCATTACACTCATCTTTCATGAGTCCTAAGACTTTTTTGTTAGCTTGCGGAATTCCATATATATTATCAGCAGGATAGTCAGATGTATCAAATTTACAAATATCTGCTTTCATATCAGAGTAGATATATGTACATTTAATTTTATAAATAAGGCTGTCAGTATCAGTGTAGAGCAATTTACAATTTTTACCATACTTGTTTCTCATATATTTATAATGAAAATCATACATATTAATGTAAAAAACGCTAAGTCCAATATAGATGGGTTTATTCATAAGCACTTCCGTTTTGTTAAGCTCCACAGCAACCAAGTTTTCATTGAAAATAGCTCGTGTGTGGAAGTTTGGTTTTGAAATAAGAGCCTCTGCTCCATACCTACCCTCCCATTTTGTTACAAGTTTTACATCAACACGTTTTCGTACATTCTCCATTGTCTTGCCATAAACTGCATTGTTCATGAGTTTGAAAAGATTTTTTTCAAACTCATTTTTTGCATCTGTTCGCAACTTGGTGTTAAAATCGATATACTTCTTCAACCATGGAGATTGTTTAAATTTTAAAACTCGATGAATTTGAGTAATTTTGCGTGTTAATAACTGGATCTTATTAACATCATAAGACTCAAATTCGGAATGTACTATTTTATATTGTGACAGATATTAAGCCAATTTATCGAAAGATGATGCCATGAAACGAAATGAGTCAATAAATTTAAATTTTATACTATTTTCTGGGAGGTGTTTTGTGAAGCTAATATATTTTTCTTTAGTAATAGGAAGGAGATCAATTTTACCTTCAAACTCATTTGCAATAGCTTCTATAATGAAATGAGCATCATAACCACTCAAATTATGGAAAACAACAGGAATAGTATGTAATTCCTGATAATTTAGATTGCAATACTGATGAGCTACACCTCTGTATTTACCAGTTAGGTGACAATGATCTCTAACCTTAATCTGACCCTGATTAATCACTTGCTTACAAATGTGGCTCTTATTAATTTTTCGAAAAAGATTCCCTTGCTTAGTACTTAAAACTTCCATCGGAATGATAGTTTTAAATACAGGTTCAAGTGTCTCAGCAACTTGCTTCAATTCACGAGCAAACCATTTCGCTGCATTTTCTTCATCAACGGGAGATGCTTTGTATATAGATTTTGTATTATTACATCTTTGTTCATTACATTTGAGAAAATATCCAATACTTAAAAGTTTATGATTTTGAATAATTTCTGTATTACCTCCCATGGATGAAGAATCTGTTTTAGGAAGTAATAAGCTTTCGCAGTCTGCATATATGATAAATGGAGCACGCTCCTGATTTGAAAAGTTTTTAAAATTGAGTTTATTTTTTTCTGGATTTGGTAAAATAATTTTCGTTTTATTTAATAGGAAACAAGTTAATGTATGTGTAGAAAGTTTATCTTGACTATGAAAATAATGCAAACAGCGATCGCAAATATACTTCTTATGTTCCTTTTGAGATAACTGAGAGCTTACAAGTCGTGATAAATTTTTAATCCAAACATAATGATATTTAGTTTTTGCTTTGTCTACCTCCTGATTATTGTAATTGTCTTGAATTAATAAAAGGTTAACATGCTTTTCTTTTTTGATTGAAGTTATATGTAGTGGAACTACATTAAATTCATCATCATTCTTTGAACGTTTGTTTCCTTTAGGAATTTCAAGACCATATACATTAATTGAAATAGGGTTCTGTTTTTCAAATTTTGGAATTTCAGAAACAGAAACGGGGAAGTTAATTCCCTTAACATTTAAAACATTTTTATATTTTATATAACTTTTAACATACTTGGAGTTTGCAGTATGAGGTGGATAGAGCGCGGAAAGTATCGACCACTTTAAGCATTCATTATCATTGTTATGAACATTAATGCAAGCTTTTTTTGCTTTAATTGATTGAGGTAAATCTATAAAAGAAGGAGCCTTCAAGGGGTTGTATCTACTGAAATTTACGTCTAATCTCTGAATTGAATCAAGTCGCCGATTTGAATCTTTTTCTTCAAAATCTTCACAGAGGCGTAGCATTATTTGTTTAATATTTTCATTATAGAAGTTATTTAAATTAGTTGTAGGAAAAACTTCTTTTGTACTCGCGGTAAAACTTTTTATATCAAAAACTATTGTATTTTCAGGTAGAACTTGTTTATACTTTGCTTGAAAAACTGTGTTAACTTTTAGTGGTCCTTCCCTTAAAAATCGTTCTACCTGATCTTTGAAAACTGAGTAAGCATCATCTAAGAAATCATTAGTGTCTAAATGTGATATATTTATAATACTTCCGTTTTGAAGTTTATTGTTAAAGGCCCTGTCAGTAACTACCCATTTAATTTTATCATGTGAGGTATCTAGTCCAGCTCCCTTTTTCATAAGTGTATTTAGTTGGTATTCATAATATTTTACTTGTAATAACAAATTTTCAATCCTACTTTTATGATGTCTCTCAAGTATGCTACGTCGCAAGAACTTTGCTACAATACCAAGAAGATTTATACACTTACTAAGCCACTCAGATGCGCTTATCAAACGATCATCACGATCTGTTTTAGATTTAATAGATTCCAATTCACCATGAACAATATTAAGGAAAGTTTGTGAGGTTGTACAAATTTCATTAGTACTGTCTTGGGATACTACTCGGGGTGCTCTTCGCGCTACTCTTGCATATGGGTTTCTACCTATTTGCGACATGGTAATAAAAAAATAAAAAAAACAGAAGCTGAAACAGATAAACAGAAAAATGATGTCCTCAACTAACAGTTGTCCACAGCTAACTCTTCTTCTGTAGTATCCTTAACGGTAGGAGGAGGAGGAAAGAGTCTTTGAAGATCTGTAATACATTAAAATCAATTGTAATAAGTAAAAAGAATTGATAATATAATGATATGTAATACATATAATAAAAAAAAACCTACAGAATCAAAATAAACAGAACTCACCATGAGTGGACCACTGTTTATAACCATGAGTGGACTGCCTATTTTTTATATTTTTAATGTCAGTTTACCATTTTTATGGAAATAAATTGACAATAAATTAGTTTGAAACTGTTTTATGTTCTTTATTAATTTTTTTGTGATTTTGATGTGATATGTGCCAAAATTATTGAAAATGGTTTCACTTGTAAACATTGCGACATAAACATGGTCTGAAGCTGCATAAGCATAAATTCTGTTTCAATATATCAGAAATATTAAATACATTAAAGAATTTAGAATAACTTTCACAATTTTTTAAGAGTGGTCCACTCAAGGTTACACTTTTTTCATTCCTTAAAGATGAGCTATTTTTTTAAAGTCAATTATTTTTCCCAAATAAAAAAAAATCAAAGCTATTATGGTATAAACACTTATCTAGGGATCTAAACTAAAGCTTGGAATAGAAACCTCCGATTAATTTGCTGTCATAAAGAATTTTTTAGAAAAAAAGCTTAGGCGGTCCACTCAAGGTGACATTACCCTAATACAACGACTGCGAGCCGGTTGACTGACACTGCTGCAACTGTAATGGTAAGCAGGAAGGCAGCAAGCAGGTGGCAGGCAACAGACAGGTACGAAGGCAGGCGCCAGGCGGGAAGGTAGGCGTCAGGCAGGCAATAGATAGGCAGCAGACAGGAAGGCAAGCACCAGGTACGAAGGTAGGCGTCAGGCGGCAAGCAGGTGGGAAGGCAGGCAGAACGGCAAGCACCAGGCAGGAAGGCAGGCACCAGGCTGGAGCTGGAGATGTTGCTGATGGTGATTCCTAAAACAGAATGACGGTCCCTGGCTCGGGAACTGCCTGAGGTAACCTTTCTCCCTACCATGGGTCTTACTCCCACTCCTGTAACTTCCCCCACTAACACTTCACCCACTATTGCACTACCGCCGTAGACGGAGAGTATTGAAAACATGATGAACTACTTGGAAGGTAAAGTAGAAATTCATGAGTAACATCCGTAGTTGTATCAATGAAAGATAAATTTATCTACAAATTGTAATTTTATCATAGTATGGAAACATACCTATAGGTGATAACTTACCTGTTGATTAACCTACTTTTGAAGTCGACTTATTTATTTAAATTTATTTTAAAATTTTTTAAATATTTTTAAATTATTTTATTTATTTTTTTCATTTATTTATTTACTTTAAAACATAAAAATTAATTTAAATTGGAGGAAAAGAATGTAACACTTTTTTTCATTTACAGACACTCATACTTTATTCATAATAGTTTAAATATATTTTATTTACAAAATATACAAAACAAAATAATTAACATATGTATAAAAATTAAAAATAAATAAATATATATATATATATATTTTTTATTTAATTTAATTATTCCAACGTAAGGGACGGGTTTGCTTTCTGAGTAGAGGAAAATAGGGTGCACACTTTGGGGAGCGAATGGGGGACAATAATTTCCTAGGTCTTAAATGAGGAGGAGGTTCGCTGTAGCATATTAAATTAGCTGTTGATGTTGATGATGGTGGTGGTGACGTTGGTGGTAGTGGTAGTGGTAGTGGTGGTGGTAGTAGTAGTAGTAGTAGTAGTAGTGGTATTGGTAGTAGTAATAGTGTTAGTGGTGATGGTGGTGGTAGCGGTGGTGATGGTGGTACATCTCATCTATTCCAGACAATTTTTGGAATATTTTCAATCCTTCTTTTATTATACCTTTTTATTAAAAATTTATATAGACGTTGATCATAAATAGGTCCTTCTAGAAACCATACATGGGTTGGTAGTAAGACATCCCACCTATTCCTGACAAGTTTTGGACTTTTTTCATCTCTTCTCGGTATATCCCTCTTGCCTAAAAACTGCCATGGACACTTATTCCCTATTACTCCCTCCAGGATATTTACAAGGGCGAATTTATCCTGGAAAAGATATACATTTTTTATTAATTGAAAAAACATTTATTTCATTAAAGCATTGTAATATATACGGTGGTAAAATTATTTATACATACCATCCATTTTCTGCTCAATTTCATCCTTTCACAATTCAACACTTTCAATTTCATGACTCGTGGCTTAAGGAATGTCTTTGTTATTATATGTAGGCAAGTTAAAACCTGTCTAAAGGTTTTTCAGACAATGTCTTTATTCTATTCAAGATGCAGGTTAAAACTTTGTAAGAATTTAGATATCTCTAAGGTACGTGAATCGTTGTGTGTGTTGCGAGAGATGGGAGAGTAGAAGTAGAAGGAAGATAAATTTGATGTCGCATTGTCGAATTTCGTTGTATTTAGTGGTCAAGTACCCTTGGCATGTTTAACATGTGAAAGGGATATTTGAAACTTTTTAAATAAGTAAAGTATCGATCTGATTCCAAATTATAAGACAACGCCCGATTGGGGTAAATATTCATGTTAATTTTATTTAAATATTTTAATATTGTGCATTTGTTAAAATGAAATGATTTATTTGAAAAATGTAGCGAATTGTGAGCATCGTGAGAACACATTTGTCGGCGTCAGATTCGTTGCCTGTTCTCTTTTACTTGTATCAATCGGATTGGACCTAATCACCGAATTATCTTTTTTGATATTCGACGGACTTCTGCAAAATTATTTCTGCGTTGTTGCTGATCCTTTACTCTAAAAAAAATTGGAAATTCGATCGTCATATCGCTCCAAAAATAATAAGAAAAAGGAAGCAGAGCATCAAGAAAACGTGGACCGGAAGTTCGACGAGCAAATAATTCATTTCGACTTGCTACATGTTCGTAGGATTTTCTGATATATATTTTGACTACTTGGTGAGTCCAATTCATCCCATTATAATTTTCTTTATTTTATAACAAAAAAAATAACTTTATTGCTTGACCACACATGAAAACTGAATTTTAATACAACTAAAGACATCAATTAGTATTTCGAGAATCTCAAATTGAACATATTTTATGACGATTTATCTAAATTTTTAATAATAATAATTTGATATTCGATTTTATTTGTAAATTGTATGAATGGATATGTGTGTGAATGCGTGCGTTTAATATTGGGCGAAATATCAAATTTTTAATATCGAACTCATTACCTTATGTGACTTTCTTTGTGTTTGTTCGTAGACTAAAAAAAAATATATATACGATTAATTTGTTAATAAAATTATAGAGTTCTGAAATTATATTTGTTTTCTTCTAACCGAATATTTCACTTATCTATTTCATTAGAAAAAATAATTAAATTTAAAATCATATTAAAAAAAAAATTTTATTATTAATAATAATGTAATATAATAAAATTTTGTATAAACTAAGAAATATATATTTATATAATAATAAACAAAATTGGCGCCCGACGTAGTGTCAATTTGAGGTTTTGTAATTTTTGAAATATTTTAAACATTATCAAATTTTAATTTGTCTGAATTTTATTTTCATGATTGATGGTTGAAACTCGTTCTGGGAGTAATACAAACAAAAACGACAAGTGTGAGTCACCTCGAACAATGTCGTTTAATCAACAGGCAATGGATGAGCTGAAAGAGGAGCTGGCGAGAATTAGCAAACAACGTATAGAAGCCGAAAAGGAAAATACAGTCTTGCGTCAGGAAATATTACGGTTCAAGGACATAGTCGAACATATGAAAAATAACAGCGAAGGTGGAAATAAGGTTGATTCCTCAATACAAACTGAAGAAATTGAGGTATTTAAAGATAAAACTAATTTTGTAAATCAAAATGTAATCGACCAAACGACGCATGACGATAATTTTGAAAATAAAAAAATTTTGCAACCGGGTAATCAATGTAATGCTTACGAAAATCGAAAATCGATTGATTCTTTTAATCAGAGTTGTATAAATATCGGGGGTTGTCGAAATGATAAACAAGATATTTTAGTTACGGGTTTAATGAATTATTTTCAATCAATGCAGGTTACGACTCCTTTGTCAAAATTTGATGGAATAAAATTAAATCCAATAGAATTTATTAAACAACTTGAGAAATATTTTGTGAGAAAAAATGTTTCTGAAGACGCGAAATTATTAATGGTTGAAGATGCGATGATAGGCCGAGCAAAATTATGGTATGATGCGCGAGTTTTCCCTTTTATAACTTATTCACATTTTAAAGATAAATTCCTTGAGGAGTTTTATTCGATTGAGGCAAGAATGGTTGCTAAATCTAAGTGGGAGAATCGCCGGTTTAAGGACAGTGATCAATCGTTGCAAGCATACTACGTAGAGCAATTACGCGACGCGAAATTTTGTTTAACTTCTCTTCAAGAATACGAAGTAAATTATTTGATAGTGAAACAATTACCACAACGAGCTCGCGAAGTATTGGCAACGATTGATTATATGGATACATCAAAAATAAGTCAGACGTTGTCACGTTTGGACGTGACTCGTGGTGATGCGGAAATAGGGGTGCCGTCAAGGTCTCATAATAATAGTAATTTTTCGGAAAAATCTAATAATTTTAAAAATCAATTTGGGCAAGCTCGACAAGGTTATGATCGATCTGAATCTCAGAATAACGAAAAACGCGGTAATGTAAATTCAGCCAAGGCTGGTCCCGAAGATAACGATCGTTCCCGAAATTGGAGACATAGGCCGGTAAATAATAATCCACAATATTATCGAGAACAACAACGAGATAAAATATCGGAAAATAATCAAATAAGGGAAAAAAATAATATAACTGATAATAATCCTGGATCGAGCGTTCGAGCGATTAATAAATCGAATATGTCCGAGTTTTTAGAGGATTTGTGTTGGGATGTTGAGCCCACAAAAAAAAACGTCTGTCGAAAATTTAGAAATGAAAATAGTTAGTCCTCGTATTCGCGCGATAATTGAAGAAAATGAGGTACCAATCTTGGTTTATAGCGGTAGCGAAGTAACAGTTATTTCTGAGGCATTCTATAATCAATTAAAAACTAATTGTAAAATAACAGAATTATTTGTAAATAACGTGACAGTTAATGTCGCCGTCGGTAATAAATCAACCACAATAAAACGACAGGTACAATTATCGGTTAAAATTGATACGGAAATTTTAGATTTTCCCTTTTTAGTTGTTCCGGGATTATTAACAAGTGTCTTGGTCGGAATTGATTGGATGGTACGATTTAAATGTGTCATTGATGTTGCGAATCAACGCATTAGATTAGGAGAAAAAGATTTATCCGAAAAATTTGTAACATTTAGAATGGCTCGCGAAATGAATGCTTCGTGTAGACTTATAAAAACGGAAGGAATTTTATGGTATGATTCGGAAGGATCGCAAAGTAGATTAGGAAATGGAATAAAAAAGAGAGAGGAAATAATTGTTGATATTGAAGATTCATTTAATGCTGCTTTGGGGCCCATTTAAAATAATGAGGAAATAAAAAATGTCATGTATATGTCGGAGTGCGATTCTGATTTCATTGGTGAGGTAGATGATTGTGTATCACAGATTAATAGTATAGATCATGATCAAAAGGAACAAGTAAAAGCGTTATTGTTGAAATATGAAAAAGTTTTCTCTAAGATTCCAGGATGTACAAATGTGTACAGTCACTCAATTGTATTAAAGGATAATAGATCAATCGTTCGAAAATCTTATCCTGCCGCGTTAAGTCAAAGAGCAGGTGTACGCGGGGTTTTGGATCACATGGAGAGATTAAATATTATAAGACGTTCTAATAGTAAGCATTGCAATCCGCTTCGTATAGTGGTAAAAAATAATGGAGAAATAAGGGTCTGTTTAGACGCACGATTTATAAATGATAAAATTGATTGCGATAACGAGTGTCCACCACGTATAGAGGAATTAATGCAAAAATTTGAAGGTGTTAGGTTTTTATCTACAACTGATATGAATTCGGGTTATTGGCAAATTCCTCTTGAGGAGGACTCTAAACAATATACAGCCTTCCTATTTGATGGGCATCTGTATGAATTTAATCGTGTTCCGTTTGGGTTGAAGACAGCAGGTAGTGGCTTCATTAGAGCGTTAAGTTTAGCTTTGGGTCAGGAACTCGAGGAGTATATCTCGTGCTACGTCGATGATGTACATATAGCTTCGAGGACATTTGAAGAGCATTTGAATCATCTGGAAAGTTTATTTATTAAATTAGAAGAGGCAGGTTTTACCCTTAGTTTAAATAAATCTATGTTTTTTAGGGAAGAAGTGTCCTTTTTAGGATTTAAATTATCGTCTGAGGGAATCCGAGCCGAAGAAAAAAAATTGTCCGTAATTGCTGATTTTCCGTGTCCCAGGGATAGGAGACAATTGCAGGCATTTTTGGGCGTTTGTGGTTATTACCGGCGATTTAGCATAAGGCATTCAGAATTTATAGGGCCTTTTAGGGATTTATTAAGTAGCGCAAATAAATGGTCTTGGACAGAAAAACACACGCAGGCTTTTAATAATTTAAAAAGAAATTTCCTGCATGCAGTAACTTTAAGTCATTATTTGCCTCATAAAAAATTTAAACTTCAGACTGATGCTAGTGATATTGGTCTCAGCGGTATCCTTTATCAGGAGGATGATAATGGGGATTATAGGATTGTATCGTTAGCAAGTAGAGTACTTACACAATGTGAAACTAGATATACAACGTCTGAAAAAGAGCTCTTAGCTGTAGTCTATAAAGTTTAGAATGTATTTGTTGGGTTAGAAGTTCGAAATTATCACGGACCATCAAGCGTTGACGATTTTATTATCAACCCCGTATCACAATGCTCGCTTAATAAAATGGATCTTATTCATGCAAGAATATCAATTTGATATTCTTCATTGTAAGGGTTCAGATAATTTAGTTGCCGATTTTTTCAGCCGAAATTTCGAACATGAGACATCGGTAGATAATCGAAATCAATTTCTTATAGGGAAATTGATGATTAATAGTCTTGAGCGAGAAATTTTGGGTGAATCGACAAGTCAAACGAAAATCCCTAGTATTGATTTTAATAAAGAAATAATTTCTGAATTCAAAAATCTTGGTGATGCTCAGCGAGTAGATGTAGATATACAGGAGTTGATAAAAAAGAATTCGTCCGAGTTAAGGGTTAAGAACGTTAATGGAATAATATATTTTAAAGCTAGTCGCGATGAAAATTGGAGAGTTGCAATGCCTAGAAATCTGGTGGGAAAATTATTAAGCGCGGTTCACGAGCAATTTTGTCATGTGGGAAGTTATAAGATGCACGAATATTTGAGTAAATTATTTTATTGGCGATATATGCGTCGTGATATTAAAAATTACACGCGAAGTTGCGATTTATGTCAACGGACGAAATGTTTAAATTATCGGACTGAGGGTGTTTATCAATTTGTAAAAGCGTCAAAACCAAATCAAATGATCGCAGTGGATTTTTATGGGCCATTACCAGTTTCTGTAGCTAGTGTTACATATATTTTTGTTGTTCAGGATTTGTTTTCGAAATTGGTCTCGTTGTACCTGATAAAAAAGGCAAATACAAAAATATGTTTAAAAAAATTAAAGGACCATTATTTTGCGAATGTAGGAAGGCCGGGTCAAATACTGTTTGATCATGGGACACAATTCACGTCCCCACTATGGAAAAATAGTTTAAATGCGGAAGGGGTTAAGGCAATTTTTTCGTCGATTAGACACCCGCAGTCGAATCCTGTGGAGCGAACAATGAGGGAGTTGGGACGACTTTTTAGGACTTTATGTTCCGATAAACACACTAGTTGGGCAAAACACATTCCTGCAATACAAAATTGTCTAAACGTAGTATCTCATCATAGTACTGGGTCGGTTCCGTATACTCTCTACTATGGTAAAATTCCTCGTGATAAAATTATTGATTTGTTCCCGACAATTAAAGATAGACAAATTTCGAATAAAATCTATGTACAGCTTGCCCAAAGGAATTTGCAAGAATCGTTTGAAAAAAGATTAAAGAATCAGGGACACGTTAGTAAAATTAAATTTGAAGTAAATGATTTGGTGTTATTGAGGGTACCTCATTTATCTAATGCGTCACAGCGAGTTACGCACAAATTTTTTCATTTGTATGAGGGGCCGTTTCGTATCATTAAAATTCTAAATCAAAATGCGTGTGTGTTGGTCGATTCAAACGATGCAAATATAGTTAAAGGCACCTACAACCGTTTCCACCTTCGAAAATATTGTCAAGCTCCAGAGCTTTGAAATGTTGTATACGTAACTAAAAGATATTCAAGCTAATTCTTGCAAAATGCTCGCTCTTGATGCTGTTCATTGGCATGTTAAGGATTGGATGTGTCTTGTATAAAGAAATATGTATCAACGATTAGCGTAAATGTGAAAGGGATATTTGAAACTTTTTAAATAAGTAAAGTATCGATCTGATTCCAAATTATAAGACAACGCCCGATTGGGGTAAATATTCATGTTAATTTTATTTAAATATTTTAATATTGTGCATTTGTTAAAATGAAATGATTTATTTGAAAAATGTAGCGAATTGTGAGCATCGTGAGAACACATTTGTCGGCGTCAGATTCGTTGCCTGTTCTCTTTTACTTGTATCAATCGGATTGGACCTAATCACCGAATTATCTTTTTTGATATTCGACGGACTTCTGCAAAATTATTTCTGCGTTGTTGCTGATCCTTTACTCTAAAAAAAAATTGGAAATTCGATCGTCATATCGCTCCAAAAATAATAAGAAAAAGGAAGCAGAGCATCAAGAAAACGTGGACCGGAAGTTCGACGAGCAAATAATTCATTTCGACTTGCTACATGTTCGTAGGATTTTCTGATATATATTTTGACTACTTGGTGAGTCCAATTCATCCTATTATAATTTTCTTTATTTTATAACAAAAAAAATAACTTTATTGCTTGACCACACATGAAAACTAAATTTTAATACAACTAAAGACATCAATTAGTATTTCGAGAATCTCAAATTGAACATATTTTATGACGATTTATCTAAATTTTTAATAATAATAATTTGATATTCGATTTTATTTGTAAATTGTATGAATGGATATGTGTGTGAATGCGTGCGTTTAATATTGGGCAAAATATCAAATTTTTAATATCGAACTCATTACCTTATGTGACTTTCTTTGTGTTTGTTCGTAGACTAAAAAAAAATATATATACGATTAATCTATATTAATAAAATCAGACTTTTGTCTGTACATTGCACAAAATTAATTTTTTCTAGCATAATTTATTTATTTGAACAACGGAGAATCCAAAAATGGTAAAAGAAAATTTCCTGTCTGTATGTATGTATGTGTGTATGTATGTATGTATGTATGTATGTATGTCCGCAAAATTTTGTTCACGTATAACTTGAAAACGTCTTGACCGATTGAAGTAAAATTTGGCAATCTTTCAGGTATTGGTCTAACTTAAGATATTAGCTATATTTGATGAAAAAATATTGAGCTGAACAAAAGTTATTAATTTTTCAAAAAATTCAAAAAAAATTTTTTTTTCAATTTTTGCAGATTGGCATAAATTTTTTTATTTATTAATAACATAAATGATTTTAAAGATATATAAAAATAAATTGATTAAAAAATAATATTAATATGAAAAAAAATTATGAATTTTCCAAAAAATTCAAATTTTTTTTTAAATTTTGACAGATTGCTGTAAATTAATCAGTTATGACTTTTGTAAGATATATATAAGCAATAAATTTGCAGATTTTAAATATAATTATTAGAACGGGAGGTATTCAATTTTTTCAAAAAATTAAAAAAATTGAAAATTTCCAAATTTTATATTTTTTAATGTATATTTTTTAAACTTTCTGTAATTAAATATTTTTATTGTTTATACTCCTGCCCTATTGGCCTTACGCACTTCGACAAGAGTCCCCGAGAAATACTTTTTTGGATTAAGCATAACTATTCTACTTTAGAAATTTTCTATATATTAACCTAATTTGCGTCTACAGCCGACTTTATTAGGAGTACTCAATTGCAAAAATTTCGAAAATATTAAAAATAGAGATTCTTATGATAAAATTGATACTGCAGGAATTCAAGAATATGTGATACGATACTTGCATTATGCTACTGGGAAAAAACTTAGATAGTAAAAAGTTTGGTTATTTTAATACTAGATTTAACTTTTAGGGATGTTTTGAGCATTGTAAAGGCAAAAGTTAAACAGGGTGTCTATTATTATTTTTGTTTAACAAACTATCCAGTTTTTCCCAGCTTTGTCCAAATTTTTCCAGGTGTAACTTTTTTCATCAAATATAAATTTTCTTGATAAGAATTAACAATAAATAAAACTACAAATGGCTACAAAAATTCACTTATTTTATGAAAATACTCTTCGACGGGTTTTTGTTTTTACTAATACTTTTAACAGGGGTTCTACTAACTGGAAAAAACAGAAAATATGCAGGAATTTAATTTAATCGGGAAAAACTGTGAATTCAGCCTGCAATATAGGTCTTATTTTAGATTTTAGCAATTATGATACAATTAGTTCGAATTTTACTTTACTATAAAAACTGGTGGAAATTTTGGATTAACTTATAATACAATAATTAAATTTCTACAAATAATTGACAAAACATTGTTCTCTGCATTTTAATTAATTAAAAATAAATTATTTGATGGTAAAAAGTCAATCACTGATTTAAAATAGTAATATTTTTCTAATGAAATAGTTCATGGTAGCTAAATATTATTTTTTCCGGTTAAATTAAATTCCCCGCTATTTCCCATTTTTCGAGACTGGTCGACACACTATTGAATGTATTTGTAGAAACTAAAACCCGTCGAAGACGGGTACGACAGCTAGTTTGTTAATAAAATTATAGAGTTCTGAAACTATATTTGTTTTCTTCTAACCGAATATTTCACTTATCTATTTCATTAGAAAAAATAATTAAATTTAAAATCATATTAAATTTGTTATAACTTGTTTAAAGATTTTCAAATAATACTATTGTCTTGGAAAAAGACAAGTTAAAACTTGCATGGAACTTTCACTCACTCAACGCGGTAACCGTACGCGCACTTTTGCTGCGCACTGGGCCTTACCACACCACCCACTCCTACTACCCACAACGCCTGCGCGATATCTCGCGAACGCTTAGTCGCTTGCGCTTCTCTATATGATTTTTGAAATTTCTGGTTTATACTAAGTGGGTGGTGGTGGGTGGTAGTATTGGAAATATGTATATAATAGAAAAAAAGTGGGTGGGGGGTGGTGGTTAACTAAGAGCAATGTATTTTACATAGGTGAGTGGGTGGTGGGAGGGGGTGGTATTTGCATATTCTACGTCCAAAAGGGTGGATAGTGGGTGGAATTTGCAGAAACTAAAAGGGTTAACAATGAAAGTTAAATATGCAAATCAAATACCCCACTAACGTCAATTAAAAGGGTTAACTAATTTTTTTTCTTATTGTTTATACTCCTGCCCTATTGGCCTTACGCACTTCGACAAGAGTCCCCGAGAAATACTTTTTGGAATAAGCATAACCATACTACTTAGAAATTTTCTATATATTAACCTAATTTGCGTCTACAGCCGACTTTAATTAGGAGTACTCGCATTGCGCCTGGACCACCCGTCAATGGGTTTTCTCGCCAGAGAAGAGGGAAACTGTAGAAAACCTCTTTGAGTACAACCGGTTTATCGACAGTCGAGTTCTAATGGTGTGTACCGGACAATAATCGACGGTGCACATCATTAAACCTCGACGTCAAACCTCCCGCTCAGATTGTCTCACGTGCCGGAAAAATACCAAGCCAAGTGGGCGCGAACCAAGGATACTTATACCCTTGGTCCTTAAACGACCGCCAATGCGAGGCATCTATCCGACTGAGCTAATCTGTCGGTTAGGGTTAACTAATTTAAATATATGCAAATCGGGTACCCCACCAACGGGTGGTAAATTACCGACATATACCCCACTAACGCCATCTAATGATAGAAACTTATACCCCCACCAACGGCTGGTAAATTACCGACATATACCCCACTAACGCCATCTAGTGACAGAAACTTATACCCCCACCAACGGCTGGTAAATTACCGACATATACCCCACTAACGCCATCTAGTGACAGAAACTTATACCCCCACCAATGGTTGGTAAATTACCGACATATACCCCACTAACGCCCTGTAACTTACCCTCGCGGTCGGTAAGTAGGAATCTACATTACCGATACGACGTAGAACCGGCCTAGCTATAGTAAGCTGTTTCACCCAAGTCTCTCCTAAATATTTTGCAAAAAAAAATTTTTTTGAATTAGTTATCTAGCGGTTGCAACTCTTTTAGTTGCTTCCTTATAAAGATGATGATAGCTTTACAAATTAGAGTTATAATATAAAATATATTAGAATCCTTTAATCCTGATTCATATTTACTTTTATCAATTTTAACCCATTCTTTTTTAAATCTTTCAAATAATTAATTTGATTTTCGGTCAAGTAGAAGGACCAAAAAGTAAAATAAAAACCGAACTGAGATGTAATTCCAAAATGTGATGTCGACAAGCAAGAGCAAGAAGAGATTTTTCTAGATTGTTTTCGAGTAGAGTAGAAGCTCCAGAATTCGCACCGCTGTTACTCGCAGTTGTATTAAAGGACATTCTGACTCCAAAACCGAATCAGTACTAAAAAAGTATTAAAATCAGTACTGGCAGAAAACTGGCATAACACCAAATCAGTACTGCGAAGAAGTTAAAAAACAAACAAAATTTGTTATAATGGCATTAAACCGGCCACTATTAATAACAACATCGTTTGGTTTATTAACTATTGAAATATTTTCCGAGATTTTTAAAAACATTATTTATCAACAATAACATCCAACATTTAATTACTATATTATTAATTATTACTTAATAGATAGGGTAGGGTGGGGCATTACTATTCTTGTTTGGATTTTTGAGTCTAAAAAATGTATTTAAAAAAGAATAAAAAATGAGTAGGAAAGTTTGAAAACTTGACTTCTTAGCTACAATTTTGCCACGTATTATTTTGCTGTAACTCGATTCTGTTCCGAACTACAGCGATTTTACGAATTTTTTTTCTTTTTTAATGTCGAAAAAAACGAGGGGCGAAACTATTTTTGCAGCTATTAATGATATATGGGCATATCTGTAGAACTTTTAAACTTTATGTTTCCGTTTATTATTGGGGCATTCTTTGTCAAATTTTACCCCCTATCTGTCCATTTTTAATTTCAAAGAAAAAAAATCAAAAAAGGGCTTAAATTAAAGCTTGGAACCTCTACTTTTATTTGCATGATGGCCTTTTTTAAAAATTCAACATGGCGGACTTGTACGTCGCGTTAAAGCAGTCGAGGAGCATAAAAAAATTCTACTTTTTGATAAAAAAATATTAATTTCAGAGTAAAAATAGTTTATTTTTGGCACAAAACATACCTCTTTATACGTACTTTATTTACCCTTATTGACATTTTCAAAATTTCAAAATGGTGGATTAAATATGACCGAAAAAATATAAATTTTTGTCAATCTTTGCGAAACTTACTATTAAGGGGTTATTTGGGTCGCTGATTAAGAATCTGAAGTCAGTTTTGCAAAATACAAAATGGCGGATCTAATATGGCGAACCTATTTTTCAAAAATCGTACTTTTTTGCATGAAAGTTGTTACTTAGGGGGTTTTGAGGTCGCTGATTACGAATCTGAAGTTAATTTTTGCAAAATTCAAAATGGCAGATCCAATATAGCCGAAAAATATAAATATTTGTCAATCTTTGCGAAACTTACTATTAAGGGGTTATTTGGGTCGCTGATTACGAATCTGAAGACAGTTTTGCAAAAAACAAAATGGTGGATCCAATATGGCTGATCTATTTTTTTAAAATCGTACTTTTTGCTTGAAACCATTTACGCTGTTTTTATTTATTTGCACTTGATATTTAGTTATTCTTATTAGTACTTCAGAAACAAGTTTCAGGCAAAAAAGTACGATTTTAAAAAAAAAAATCAGCCAATAAAGTACGTATAAAGAGGTATGTTTTGTGCTAAAAATAAACTATTTTTACTATGAAATTAATATTTTTTTAGCAAAAAGTAGAATTTTTTTATGCTCCTCGACTGCTTTAACGCGAAGTACAAGTCCGCCATGTTGAATTTTTAAAAAAGGCCATCATGCAAATAAGAGTAGAGGTTCCAAGCTTTAATTTAATCTCTTTTTTGATTTTTTCGTTGAAATTAAAAATGGACAGATACGGGGTAAAATTTGACAAAGAATGACCCTATTATATTTTAAAAATTATTAAAATAATTTTGCAGTACCATAATTTGATAAATTATTGTGCTCTTTAAATATACCTTGTGTATAATAATCATTTTAATTAGGTAGGGAACGACAAAAGTAAGTAAAAGTGTTGAAATCGCCAGTTTCTCGTGTGTGACATTGACTGTTTTTTTCAGTTTATATGGTATAACTTTTTTAACGAGTCATTATATATTTTGAGACTTATAGTAGATGTAGTGGGAGTATAAGGAAACAAAAAATCATTGAAACAATGATGTGCCTCAATTAAGATAAAAATGGTGTACCATCAAACTTGCGAGACAACTTTTCTTTAATTTTGACAATTTAGTGTTACGTCAAAACTGAAACCTTTTTAAATATACCTAACATTCCTCGTTTTAAATTAGTTTCAGAAATTGAATCTAATTTGGGATGAGGATAAGTCAATGAGCCTACTAAATGTTGTGAGAGAATATTTATTTAAAACCAACCAAGAAAGAAAAGAATTGACAATAGTACAAAAATATAATGAGTATAA
Organism: Leptopilina syphax; assembly: GCA_032872505.1. Taxonomy (NCBI): domain Eukaryota; kingdom Metazoa; phylum Arthropoda; class Insecta; order Hymenoptera; family Figitidae; genus Leptopilina; species Leptopilina syphax. The sequence continues at coordinate 21,440,841 of CM065474.1, forward strand.
GAATCTTACTTTTGGAATAACGATTATTGCAGGTGTTGAAAAACTGGTGATTGTTATCTCGATTTCCGATCTGAAGTGATTATGAGAAGTAGACACAAAGGAGCCTGTGGTTGGTGTCCTCAGTGGTTGTATATTAGCCTTGTTGTTTACACTAATGAGATTTAGTGTATTGTATTCTTGGGGATTTTTCTCTTCTTCCAGACTGTCGCCTCCAAAGCAAATCTCGATGTTTAGAAATTAGAAATACTGTTTCAATATTTGATTTTGAAACGTGGAAACAATTTAGTTCTTCTTGGGTTATCACTTATTGCTCGTAGTTAAATAAGTGAATTTATTAATTGTTGTACCGAACTTGGTCTCATAAATATACTTGGGGATGTAGTTTAGTTAACTTCTAAACTGTATACTGGGATTGCACTTAAGTTGACTTCGATGTGTTATGGTTGATGTTCAGAAAAATACTCTCTTTCAAAGATGTTATTAGGTTGATTTCCAAAAAAATACTCTCTTTTAAAGATGTTATTAGGTTAATTTCCAAAAAAATACTCTCGGCTCTATCGAAGATGCTACCCCTTTTTATATCAAATTTCTAATGCAAAGTGGTTCACGAATATTACACGTGCCGAAATGCTACACGTGCAGGTAGGTGCAGCGATACCTCACCGGACTAATATCAGTAGGGTTTTCTTCATTCGCCATGTATTTGGAAAGGTCTCACCGGACTTGATTCTGGTATGTGTCGTTTCTCTCTCTTTCGGAGTGCATTCTTCTTTCCTTATGTGTGGTCTAGTTTGCAGAAGGTTGTCAAATTGATGCGTAATTGTTATTCCTTTTACATTATTTGAAATATAACTTCTCTTTCTTGGATTTGTTATAACTTATAAATTTGTTGTAATTACATAAATATAATAAGATATACCATATTAATAGAAAATGTACTGAATATAATGCAATGATATATGGCATACACATACACACACATACATATACACATGTAAATATTATAAGAATTATATAAGTATATCAGGAATATTAATAAGAATATACGTAAGTAATTCAAGAATATTAATAAGTTACGGACGTAACACCTCCCCCCTTTAGATTGAGCATGGGAGAGAAACGAAACATGCTCAAACTATTCAAAAACGTATATTATATAAAGGAAATGTTATGGCCGCTTATGCATGCATCTATTTTTTATATTTTTTTAACAATATTTAGAAAAAAATTATTTTTATTCAAACTTATCTTATTTCTCTGTATATTTTTCGTCTGAATTACAATAATTGTTTTTATTATTAATGTGTGTTCTTTGAATCAATCTTCTAAATTTACAATATATAATGAATTTTATGTTTGATACAATTTGATGCTTACAATTTTTATCTATAGAAAGAAAAATAATTTGTTTTATACAAAGTATTGCTTTTGCGTAAAATTTTGTATCGAAATTTATAAAATATATTTATAAAATGCAAATTATGAATTTTTTATAGTCTGCTTTGAAATATATAAAACAATTTTTAGGATTGGCAGGTTACTATCGAAAATTTATAGACGGATTTTCTAAAATCGCTAATCCTTTAAATCAACTTTTAAGAAAAGATATTCCTTTCCTTTGGACTGATAAACAACAGACAGCGTTTGATACGTTGAAAAGTAAACTATGTGAAGAACCACTTCTGAGAAGACCCGACTTTTCGCAACCATTTATACTGACAACAGACGCTTCAGGTTTCGCAATAGGAGGGATTTTATCGCAAGGAGTGATTGGAAAAGACAAACCAGTCGCCTACACGTCAAGAACTTTAAATGAATGCGAAAGAAATTTCCCCCAAATTTTTTTTAAAAAAATTCAAAATTGTTGAAGATACGCCATTTTGAATTTTAATATTAATTTTATAAAATTTTGAATATCTCGGAATATTGTTTATGGATTTTTATTAAATTTACACATTTTTTAGGTAAAAGTATGTACTTTAAAATGCAAATAAAGTTAATAAAAAAAATTAATTTTTAAATAAAAAAATTTAAAAAAATTTTTTTAAACAATTTTTTGTTTATTTACTCCTCTCTAAGAAAAATGTTATTAACATATTTGGATTCCTTATGAATTCACCTTTAATTTCATAAAAAAAAATTGATGGAGACTCAACTGGTTCCGGAGATATTGAATTTTTTGTAAAAAAAAGCGTCGCCGCGCCATAGCACCATACTGCACAAGTCGCGTAGTACGTTACCGCAGTCGTGCATTGCTGCTGTAACTATGACTATTTTTTACAAAAAATTCAATATCTCCGGAACCAGTTGAGTCTCCATCAATTTTTTTTATGAAATTAAAGGTGAATTCATAAGGAATCCAAATATGTTAATAACATTTTTCTCAGAGAGGAGTAAATAAACAAAAAATTGTTTTAAAAAATTTTTTTTAATTTTTTTATTTAAAAATTAATTTTTTTTTATTAACTTTATTTGCATTTTAAAGTACATACTTTTACCTGAAAAATGTGTAAATTTCATAAAAATCCATAAACAATATTCCGAGATATTCAAAATTTTATAAAATTAATATTAAAATTCAAAATGGCGTATCTTCAACAATTTTGAATTTTTTTTGAAAAAATTTGGGGGAAAGAAGTCTCTTATATAGAACTATTATCCCACGAAGTTTTGCGAAAATCGGCATACCCTTTGCAAATCGTGATATTTCTGACGTGAAATGCCTCATTTTTTACATTTTTTGGTTTTGGGAATTTCTTTACCGCTTCTACTTTTTTCGGGTCGGGTCTTACCCCGTTTTTATCTATTATGTGTCCTAAGTATCCTACCTCTAATCTCAAAAATTCACATTTGTCTGGCTGCAATTTTAAATTAGCAAATCGTAATCGTTCCATAAGTTTAGAGAATTTTTCTTCGTGTTCCTCCAAGGTGTCTGCATAAATCACAATGTCGTCTAAATAAACAAATAGTTCTGATCCTTGTAGACCTAATAATACCTGATCAATAAGTTTTTGAAATGTACTTGGCAAATTTTTCAGTCCGAAAGGCATTCTGTCGAATTCATAGTGTCCAAATGGCGTTGAAAATGCTGTCTTATAAGAATCTCTAGGATCCATTTTAATTTGGTGAAACCCTGACGCCAAGTCAAAGATTGAAAAATATTGAGCATTTCCGAGTTGGTCCAGTAGGTCCGTAATATTAGGTAGTGGGTAAAATTGACCTACCGTGCGTTCATTAAGTTTCCTGAAATCTAAAACTAATCTCCACTTTTTATTCCCTTGTGAGTCATCTTTTTTTGGTACAATCCATATTGGTGTATTGTACGGTGAGTCCGAATCTTTAATAATTTTTTGTTTTAATAATTCGTTTACTTGGCGTGTCATTTCTTCTTTGTGAACAGGCGGAAATCTGTATTGTTTGGTTATAATTGGTGTATCATCTGTCGTTATGATTCTATGTTTTATGAGATCTGTTCCTTCTAAATATTCTCCAGGTATATGAAATCTGTCTGAATAATTTTTTACTAAGTTCATGATGTGTTCTAATTCTTCTTTGTTTAAGTGTTCAAGACGAAGTAATTTTTTAATTTCTTCAACTCTATCGTTGCCTGTAATGTTGAAAACATTTTCTGATTTAATATTTTTTGAAAATACATCAATTATTTGTTTAATTGATGAGTCTTCATTTTTACTATCAGATTTGTTTACTGGAGTTTCTTGTTTTATTTCATCAAAATCTTCTAAATTTATTTCAAAAATTGGAATGTCAATTGATTCATTCAATGTGTTGATTGCCTTTAAATAAGCTATGCCTTCTATGTTTGAAACTACTGCATCACCTAAGTAAACACCATCTTTTACTTCTAGTCTTGGAATAAAACCCTCTTTTTTATTTTTATTTAAAATCTTTACATGAATGTTACAGATGGACCTTGGTGGTATTGTAAAATAATTTTTTGAATCAAAATTAAATTTTTGTTTATTGATTTCAAGATGTCCTTCTTCATAATTAATTTTTACTTTATTCTGGACAAAAAATTCTGTTCCTAAAATACCGTCATGTTCGATTGGAACTTCATTAGATAATAAATTAAAAATTGTTGGAATCCCGAAAATATTAATTTCTACTTGTCCTAAAGTATAAACTGCGTGATCGTTAATTCCTGTTAATTTAAGACATTTATTTTCATCAATTTTTATATCAGGATTTAATGCGCGAATTTTTAATAAATTTGGTCCTGCTCCTGTGTCAATCATCATTGTTATTGGAACTTTCAACTCTTTAGTATCGATTCGAATGTATGGAATTGCATTAGTTTTTGCTAAATTAATGTTTCTGGATGCATAGTAATTTCTTCTTAATTCTTCCTCAGAGCACCCTACTGAAGAGGAATTTTGGAGTTTCCCTGATTTTGTGTTTGTGAATTTGTTTGTTGTTGTTTATTGTTATCATCCCACATCTTTTTCCTACAATTGGTGGAAATGTGTCCTAATTTTTTGCAATAATTACACGTTACACTTTGATTTCTATTCGCAAAGTTTGTAGTATTGTTAGTTCTTGGTTCTTGAGAGAAATTTCTTTGTTGATTTTGGAAAAAGTTTTGTTGTTGATTTTGTCTTTGATTTTGGTATGGAGTTCGGAATTGATTTTGTGGTATGTTTCTAAACTGATTTTGTGATGTGTTTCTAAATTGATTTTGAAACTGATTTTGTTGAGGATTTTTGTAAAAGTCTTGACTTTGAAATCTATTAAACATTGGATTTGGATTGTTGAATCGATTTTGATTCTGGTTTGAAAAATTTTGTCGTGATCCTGGATAAAAGGAGTTTTCTCGTTTTGGTCCTATCAATTTATTAAGTTGAAAACAGTTTACTGCAAAATGACCTTTCTTTCCACAAACTAAACAAGTTATTATGTCATCTTGAGCGATATTAATTTTTGTTGTTTTAGCGAAGTCTCTATTATTTTTAGGATGAGAATTATAATCAGTATTTTGCTCACTTTTTCGTAATTCACGGTGCGATAATAATTTTCTTTCTATTTCTACTGCTTTATTTACTATCTCTTAAAATGTATCTGCTGTTCCAATTCGTATTTTAATTTCTGGTCTAAGTCCTCGTGAAAAACAATCAACACTTGTTTTGTCTAAACTTGCTTTAAATGGTTCATCTACTCTATTTTCATTGCTAATCCTATGCGCGTCTAATATTCTTTCTGCTGCTTCTGCGATTCTTGACCCATAAGAAATTACATTTTCGTGTTCCCACATATATATTGCTCCCAGTTCTCCTTGTAACTGATATACAGATTTTGCTGGCGCGTAAATTTGTTTTAATCTTTCTGTTAACTGTTCTACTGTATTAAAATTATTTCCTATTATAATTCTTCTTGCTTCACCCGAAATTCGACTCCTAATTAATTTTACTAAATTTGTTTGTACTTGTGCATTATCAGGAAGCATAGATTTTGCTTCTAAACAACTTTCAATAAATATAGATAGTGATATGTTTTTTCCGTCAAACATTGGTATTGTTTCTAAAGCGTCGCGTAAAGACACTTGCTGATTATTTGGAAGAGCCATGTTTTCCTCAAAATTGTTACTATCTCTACTGTTATTAAGAGAATTATTTTCAGAGTTATCGTTTGTTTTAATTTCGTCAGTTGAAGACTTATTTAAGCTTTTATTTGAATTCTGTTCCACTAAGGTTTTTTCAGTTATGGTATTTTCACTATCGTTACTGTCACTGTCGAATGAATTATCGTCAGTATCAAAAAGTTTAGAATTAATATAGCCTGAGTCAAACTGTTCCTGTAATTCTAAGGGATTAGGGTTTTCTTTAGAATATCTGGGTGTACTTGTCGATGATTTTGTTTTATAATTAGGAATTCCTGAATTCAATGCTAATTCTGGATTATTCTTTATGTGAGAACGAGTTAAATGTGAGGAATCGGTAGTATTTTTATTCGAAGAAGACATTAAAAAATATCATTATCAAAATTTATAATATACGTAATAATTGTAAAATTGTCAATCCTGTCTCTTCAATATAAAATACACTTTTTCTTTGCGGTTAATATTTTTATCTTGCTTCAGTATAATAAAATATTTTTAAACATGTAATAATAATAACAAACCACAATTAAATGAACAAAAGAAATTTTGTTTTAGCATAAATTAATATGTCAAAAATGATTCATATATAAGACAAAAATTTCATAAGTCTAGAGGACTTGAACCCCTATTCAGTAATATAACAAAGGATTTAATTTGATAAATGCACCTTGAAACTTTAAAAATTATAAGTTGAGAGGACTCGAACCTCTATTTATTAATACAGAATTGCATTAATAAATGCACCATGCACATTAAAGAAAAATTCATAAGTTAAGAGGACTCGAACCTCTATTCATCAATACCAATATAAGATGTATATTTATGAATGCACCTTGCGACTTAAATCTTGTATGATGTTATCAATTAGCATAAAATGTGTTAAATTAATAAAAATCTTTTTTTTTATGTTACTGATTAATTTCGATTATTGTATGTTGATATCATTTGTTATTATTATTTGTTACAAAAAAAAAAAAATTTTCCCCTTTTTTTAACAATTGGTATACTCATTGATTTATTTATTTTTATTGAATTATTTCATTAATTTAAAAATTATATTCATTAAAATTTTTCGAATGTTATTAAAAATTTGACAAAATTATATGGCTGATCGACTTTATAATTTTCCCAGGCCGATGCACCAAAATTTAAAAGGGCTTCTGTTACGTCAAAACTGAAACCTTTTTAAATATACCTAACATTCCTCGTTTTAAATTAGTTTCAGAAATTGAATCTAATTTGGGATGAGGATAAGTCAATGAGCCTACTAAATGTTGTGAGAGAATATTTATTTAAAACCAACCAAGAAAGAAAAGAATTGACAATAGTACAAAAATATAATGAGTATAAGAATCTTACTTTTGGAATAACGATTATTGCAGGTGTTGAAAAACTGGTGATTGTTATCTCGATTTCCGATCTGAAGTGATTATGAGAAGTAGACACAAAGGAGCCTGTGGTTGGTGTCCTCAGTGGTTGTATATTAGCCTTGTTGTTTACACTAATGAGATTTAGTGTATTGTATTCTTGGGGATTTTTCTCTTCTTCCAGACTGTCGCCTCCAAAGCAAATCTCGATGTTTAGAAATTAGAAATACTGTTTCAATATTTGATTTTGAAACGTGGAAACAATTTAGTTCTTCTTGGGTTATCACTTATTGCTCGTAGTTAAATAAGTGAATTTATTAATTGTTGTACCGAACTTGGTCTCATAAATATACTTGGGGATGTAGTTTAGTTAACTTCTAAACTGTATACTGGGATTGCACTTAAGTTGACTTCGATGTGTTATGGTTGATGTTCAGAAAAATACTCTCTTTCAAAGATGTTATTAGGTTGATTTCCAAAAAAATACTCTCTTTTAAAGATGTTATTAGGTTAATTTCCAAAAAAATACTCTCGGCTCTATCGAAGATGCTACCCCTTTTTATATCAAATTTCTAATGCAAAGTGGTTCACGAATATTACACGTGCCGAAATGCTACACGTGCAGGTAGGTGCAGCGATACCTCACCGGACTAATATCAGTAGGGTTTTCTTCATTCGCCATGTATTTGGAAAGGTCTCACCGGACTTGATTCTGGTATGTGTCGTTTCTCTCTCTTTCGGAGTGCATTCTTCTTTCCTTATGTGTGGTCTAGTTTGCAGAAGGTTGTCAAATTGATGCGTAATTGTTATTCCTTTTACATTATTTGAAATATAACTTCTCTTTCTTGGATTTGTTATAACTTATAAATTTGTTGTAATTACATAAATATAATAAGATATACCATATTAATAGAAAATGTACTGAATATAATGCAATGATATATGGCATACACATACACACACATACATATACACATGTAAATATTATAAGAATTATATAAGTATATCAGGAATATTAATAAGAATATACGTAAGTAATTCAAGAATATTAATAAGTTACGGACGTAACACCTCCCCCCTTTAGATTGAGCATGGGAGAGAAACGAAACATGCTCAAACTATTCAAAAACGTATATTATATAAAGGAAATGTTATGGCCGCTTATGCATGCATCTATTTTTTATATTTTTTTAACAATATTTAGAAAAAATTATTTTTATTCAAACTTATCTTATTTCTCTGTATATTTTTCGTCTGAATTACAATAATTGTTTTTATTATTAATGTGTGTTCTTTGAATCAATCTTCTAAATTTACAATATATAATGAATTTTATGTTTGATACAATTTGATGCTTACAATTTTTATCTATAGAAAGAAAAATAATTTGTTTTATACAAAGTATTGCTTTTGCGTAAAATTTTGTATCGAAATTTATAAAATATATTTATAAAATGCAAATTATGAATTTTTTATAGTCTGCTTTGAAATATATAAAACAATTTTTAGGATTGGCAGGTTACTATCGAAAATTTATAGACGGATTTTCTAAAATCGCTAATCCTTTAAATCAACTTTTAAGAAAAGATATTCCTTTCCTTTGGACTGATAAACAACAGACAGCGTTTGATACGTTGAAAAGTAAACTATGTGAAGAACCACTTCTGAGAAGACCCGACTTTTCGCAACCATTTATACTGACAACAGACGCTTCAGGTTTCGCAATAGGAGGGATTTTATCGCAAGGAGTGATTGGAAAAGACAAACCAGTCGCCTACACGTCAAGAACTTTAAATGAATGCGAAAGAAATTTCCCCCAAATTTTTTTTAAAAAAATTCAAAATTGTTGAAGATACGCCATTTTGAATTTTAATATTAATTTTATAAAATTTTGAATATCTCGGAATATTGTTTATGGATTTTTATGAAATTTACACATTTTTTAGGTAAAAGTATGTACTTTAAAATGCAAATAAAGTTAATAAAAAAAAATTAATTTTTAAATAAAAAAATTTAAAAAAATTTTTTTAAACAATTTTTTGTTTATTTACTCCTCTCTAAGAAAAATGTTATTAACATATTTGGATTCCTTATGAATTCACCTTTAATTTCATAAAAAAAAATTGATGGAGACTCAACTGGTTCCGGAGATATTGAATTTTTTGTAAAAAAAAGCGTCGCCGCGCCATAGCACCATACTGCACAAGTCGCGTAGTACGTTACCGCAGTCGTGCATTGCTGCTGTAACTATGACTATTTTTTACAAAAAATTCAATATCTCCGGAACCAGTTGAGTCTCCATCAATTTTTTTTATGAAATTAAAGGTGAATTCATAAGGAATCCAAATATGTTAATAACATTTTTCTCAGAGAGGAGTAAATAAACAAAAAATTGTTTTAAAAAATTTTTTTTAATTTTTTTATTTAAAAATTAATTTTTTTTTATTAACTTTATTTGCATTTTAAAGTACATACTTTTACCTGAAAAATGTGTAAATTTCATAAAAATCCATAAACAATATTCCGAGATATTCAAAATTTTATAAAATTAATATTAAAATTCAAAATGGCGTATCTTCAACAATTTTGAATTTTTTTTGAAAAAATTTGGGGGAAAGAAGTCTCTTATATAGAACTATTATCCCACGAAGTTTTGCGAAAATCGGCATACCCTTTGCAAATCGTGATATTTCTGACGTGAAATGCCTCATTTTTTACATTTTTTGGTTTTGGGAATTTCTTTACCGCTTCTACTTTTTTCGGGTCGGGTCTTACCCCGTTTTTATCTATTATGTGTCCTAAGTATCCTACCTCTAATCTCAAAAATTCACATTTGTCTGGCTGCAATTTTAAATTAGCAAATCGTAATCGTTCCATAAGTTTAGAGAATTTTTCTTCGTGTTCCTCCAAGGTGTCTGCATAAATCACAATGTCGTCTAAATAAACAAATAGTTCTGATCCTTGTAGACCTAATAATACCTGATCAATAAGTTTTTGAAATGTACTTGGCAAATTTTTCAGTCCGAAAGGCATTCTGTCGATTTCATAGTGTCCAAATGGCGTTGAAAATGCTGTCTTATAAGAATCTCTAGGATCCATTTTAATTTGGTGAAACCCTGACGCCAAGTCAAAGATTGAAAAATATTGAGCATTTCCGAGTTGGTCCAGTAGGTCCGTAATATTAGGTAGTGGGTAAAATTGACCTACCGTGCGTTCATTAAGTTTCCTGAAATCTAAAACTAATCTCCACTTTTTATTCCCTTGTGAGTCATCTTTTTTTGGTACAATCCATATTGGTGTATTGTACGGTGAGTCCGAATCTTTAATAATTTTTTGTTTTAATAATTCGTTTACTTGGCGTGTCATTTCTTCTTTGTGAACAGGCGGAAATCTGTATTGTTTGGTTATAATTGGTGTATCATCTGTCGTTATGATTCTATGTTTTATGAGATCTGTTCCTTCTAAATATTCTCCAGGTATATGAAATCTGTCTGAATAATTTTTTACTAAGTTCATGATGTGTTCTAATTCTTCTTTGTTTAAGTGTTCAAGACGAAGTAATTTTTTAATTTCTTCAACTCTATCGTTGCCTGTAATGTTGAAAACATTTTCTGATTTAATATTTTTTGAAAATACATCAATTATTTGTTTAATTGATGAGTCTTCATTTTTACTATCAGATTTGTTTACTGGAGTTTCTTGTTTTATTTCATCAAAATCTTCTAAATTTATTTCAAAAATTGGAATGTCAATTGATTCATTCAATGTGTTGATTGCCTTTAAATGACCCTATTATATTTTAAAAATTATTAAAATAATTTTGCAGTACCATAATTTGATAAATTATTGTGCTCTTTAAATATACCTTGTGTATAATAATCATTTTAATTAGGTAGGGAACGACAAAAGTAAGTAAAAGTGTTGAAATCGCCAGTTTCTCGTGTGTGACATTGACTGTTTTTTTCAGTTTATATGGTATAACTTTTTTAACGAGTCATTATATATTTTGAGACTTATAGTAGATGTAGTGGGAGTATAAGGAAACAAAAAATCATTGAAACAATGATGTGCCTCAATTAAGATAAAAATGGTGTACCATCAAACTTGCGAGACAACTTTTCTTTAATTTTGACAATTTAGTGTTACGTCAAAACTGAAACCTTTTTAAATATACCTAACATTCCTCGTTTTAAATTAGTTTCAGAAATTGAATCTAATTTGGGATGAGGATAAGTCAATGAGCCTACTAAATGTTGTGAGAGAATATTTATTTAAAACCAACCAAGAAAGAAAAGAATTGACAATAGTACAAAAATATAATGAGTATAAGAATCTTACTTTTGGAATAACGATTATTGCAGGTGTTGAAAAACTGGTGATTGTTATCTCGATTTCCGATCTGAAGTGATTATGAGAAGTAGACACAAAGGAGCCTGTGGTTGGTGTCCTCAGTGGTTGTATATTAGCCTTGTTGTTTACACTAATGAGATTTAGTGTATTGTATTCTTGGGGATTTTTCTCTTCTTCCAGACTGTCGCCTCCAAAGCAAATCTCGATGTTTAGAAATTAGAAATACTGTTTCAATATTTGATTTTGAAACGTGGAAACAATTTAGTTCTTCTTGGGTTATCACTTATTGCTCGTAGTTAAATAAGTGAATTTATTAATTGTTGTACCGAACTTGGTCTCATAAATATACTTGGGGATGTAGTTTAGTTAACTTCTAAACTGTATACTGGGATTGCACTTAAGTTGACTTCGATGTGTTATGGTTGATGTTCAGAAAAATACTCTCTTTCAAAGATGTTATTAGGTTGATTTCCAAAAAAATACTCTCTTTTAAAGATGTTATTAGGTTAATTTCCAAAAAAATACTCTCGGCTCTATCGAAGATGCTACCCCTTTTTATATCAAATTTCTAATGCAAAGTGGTTCACGAATATTACACGTGCCGAAATGCTACACGTGCAGGTAGGTGCAGCGATACCTCACCGGACTAATATCAGTAGGGTTTTCTTCATTCGCCATGTATTTGGAAAGGTCTCACCGGACTTGATTCTGGTATGTGTCGTTTCTCTCTCTTTCGGAGTGCATTCTTCTTTCCTTATGTGTGGTCTAGTTTGCAGAAGGTTGTCAAATTGATGCGTAATTGTTATTCCTTTTACATTATTTGAAATATAACTTCTCTTTCTTGGATTTGTTATAACTTATAAATTTGTTGTAATTACATAAATATAATAAGATATACCATATTAATAGAAAATGTACTGAATATAATGCAATGATATATGGCATACACATACACATACATACATATACACATGTAAATATTATAAGAATTATATAAGTATATCAGGAATATTAATAAGAATATACGTAAGTAATTCAAGAATATTAATAAGTTACGGACGTAACATTAGCAATTAACTTGATATAACTTTTTTAACGAAGATTTTTAAGTAACCATAATTAAAAAGCAATAGAAGTAAATAAACAAATAACCACGAGATATAATTATTTTAACATTCTAAAAAATTTTCTAGTTTTATTTTATATTAAAAGTACAAACAGTATGAATAAAAAATGAATAGGGGAAGAGGTTCGGTTGTGGGCATAGTTTCGTTTTTGACTCATAATTTGTGTCCTTGTAGATAATAAGCAAACATATGTATATGTATTTAAACCTAGGGACCTTAGCTAACTACTGATGAAGAAACTAAATTGATTCCATTGACTAGAAAAATTTTATTAAAAATTCAATAAAGTAGGCATTTTTCTAACAAAGAAAATTTTGGTTCGGTTGTGGGCACTCTTGAAAAATCAAATAAAAATGCAAAAAAATTAACTCAGTAACCATTCATTAACTACGTAAGGATGATTTTATCTAATTTTGACATTACTTCCTCCCCATGTAAGGACATATAAAATTTCTAACACTCAACCTCAGCAGCATAGTCACTAGTTACGAACGACGCATAAAAATCAAAGTCTTGTCATATTAATTTCCGTGCTAAACTACGAAACTTTTACAATTCATAAAACACTATTAAATGTTGTAAGGAATTACTTATGATTATATCGACTACGATATTTCACGATTTGCCAAGAATAAGAGTGGTGTTCACAACCGAATCAATTTAGGTGCCCACAACCAAACTTTACCATCATTTTGAAACATCATGAAAAAAAATTTGCTTGTGAACATGGTTGTGATATTTGGTATTGGAGCACAAAATATAACATATTTACTGTTTAAATACGCATTGAACTTATCATTTTAATTAATTCAATTCGATTTGTCGAATATTTAACAATGTTTAAAAATACATTTTTGTTATATTCAATGTGTCGAAAAATTAATTTATATATAGTAAAAAGCACAGTTGTCTAATCACTTTTGTATTCGCATCGATAACTACGTTTGGTCATAACACACACGTGACATTTGTCAGATTAGAAAAATCTCATTTCTGTCAAAAGTTCTGCGGGGGTGTCCACAACCGAACCATGCCCACAACCGAACCTTTTTCCCTAACGTTTTGAAAGTTTTACTTCCCTTTCTTTATCCATAATTAATATTATTTAAATAAAATACATAATATCTCTCTCTAAATTTGAATTAGTAGAATTTTTACTATTTAAATTAGTAGTTTAATATTTTATTAATGAAATAGTAGTTTTATGAACTATGACTAATGAATTAGTAGAATGTCAACACAAAAATATATCTAATTCAAATTAGTAAGAATTTTTACTTTTTTGATTAGCAGTTTTTACTATTTGAATTAGTAAAAGTCAGGTGACGCGAAAGAGCGCTCTTAGCGTTCACTTTCGGTAACACCAAACGGCCATTTGCTTCCTGTTGTGTAGTGTCAAAGGTTTTTCCTGAGCAAGCTGCAATCTTTTTCCAAGATTTTAAAATTCAAAAAATATTTATACAAACAACAAGTGCGTGACGTGATATTGAAATCATCGTTCATCACTTTTTTAGAACTGGGAAAGTGTGTACACATTCTCTTTATTTTCTTTTTTTGTTTGTATATATATATATATATATATATCTTTAGGCGCCGGTATTTTCATCATTGCATGCTGGAATGATAAAAACGTGCATACAAAAAATGTGTATTAACTACATTTTTATAATATAAATTATTTATTGTATTATATATACTGTCGATAAAATAGTTAACATATATAATATTCAATTTTCTTTTTTAATAATTAAAAAATAGTATATTAACTCCTAACCTCAAACATTCTTTCCCTTTTTCAATTATAATTATAATCTGAATAAAAGTTTAAATCAATCAATATAATTAAATAGTTTTACAATTCTTTAGATGGCATGTTTTTATAAAATCAAAGAAGCGAGTAAAAAAGACGCACGCGAGAGCATGCGCATTGACATTCTACATTCTACTAATTCAATTAGTAGCGAAAAATAACTTTTTCAATTAGTAGTTTTCTACTAATTCTTAGTGGAAGACTTTTCCCCTTTTCAATTAGTAGAATTTGACTAAGAATTAGTAGAATTCTACTAATTCAAATTTAGAAAGCGTGGAGCCAGTGTGACGGTAGTGTGATGTACTATAACTTTTGAAAGGAGATAAATTTCGTTATAAAATTTTAAACCTTTATTCTAGAAATATTGAGGCTTTTAAAAAAGCAACAACAAAAATTCTAAGAACAATTTTTTTCTCATGAGTAATTCCCCTTAAAAATTACTCTATTCCATTGCATTTTAACCCGTTCAAAATCCTCACAAAAATTAAAGCTTACGAAAATATCTATAAATTGCAAAAATTCAATGATTTATCTTTAAAACTGTCGAAGTTATGACCATTAAAGTATAAAAAATCTATCAACAATAAATTATTTTTTTTATTTCTATAACGTTACATTTTTAATATTTTTGGTATAACGATGTTGTATTAATTAATCACTGGCACTGAAAATTTAAGAAAAAAGAAAATCAATATTATTTTGAAATGCGAATCTTATATTACAAGCGTCATATATGTCATTTGTGATTTTCATAATAATATAAAAGAATTAATAATGTCGAAAACTCACGCAAAAATGCATAATGAAAATTGTTTTACCATAATTTCCAGTTTCCCTTGTCTAATCACCGGAAACATTCTCTTTGTTTTACCAAAGCACAAGCAAATTTGTTGCTTATTTACATTAAATTTTTGTGTTTTCGACATTATTAACTTTTTTTACATTATTATGAAAATCACAAATGACACATAGTCATATGTGTCATGCTTGTAATAAAATTCTCATTTCAAAATAATATCGATATTCTTTTTTTTAATTTAAAGTGACAATTATTAATTAATATAACATCGTAATACCAAATATATTAAAAATGTAATGTTATAGAAATAAAAAGAAAAAGAGTAATAATTTTCAGATGGTTATAACTTTGGTTCTAATTAAGCTATATACATTTACTTTCTTTAGATGTTCTCAAAATTATGTCCTCTTTAATTTACCCATAAGTAGCAGTATTTTTAGATTTACTGGAAGAAAGTTATTTCACAAAAACTGAAACTTTAATTTTTTGGGTTTTCAGATGTTTTTAGATTTTTTTAGGGTTTTAGTTGATGCATATATTCAGCACCTAGGGACTGTTTACTTATGTTAATTGAATTAATTAAAAACCTATAATTAAACCATACTATTATTTACTTTTTTAGAGAAAAAGTTAATTAATATTTTCAAAAAATCAAAAAATAAGTTTTTTCAAAAACGGCCCAAACGATTTTTTTCTTTTTGGGCTCAAAATTATCAGGGGCCATCCTAGAAAAGAAATCAGAAAGAAATTTAGATACGCAAGCATCTTTGGGTTGAACTTTATTCAAACCCACCGTGGTGTATTAATAACTAAAGGAGTACTTCAGCTTAATTTTGATACAAAAACCTGATCAAAATTTGTAAAATTTAATTAGTTCTTGGATTTTTTAAAATACCCGGTTCAATGTAGCCTACCCTCCGCTACTTGTTTACATTTCTTGATGTTTAAAAAAACTGTTTTTTTTTAATTTTCATATTTTAAGCAATGTACATGCAGAAGTGTAATTTTATTTATAAGGATTATATAGTTATTTATACTAAATACAAACTACTAAGGACAAATAAATGGAATAATTCAATCTAATAAATATTGCTTTAAATCAATTATAAAAATAGCTTGATTTAATAATTCCCGTTTTTTTAATTCGAATAAGCGGATTTATTTGCAACAATAAAATAATATTTTTGAAATAACTACATATATATTTGTATAAAATTTTTAATTATTCATTATAAATAATTATTTTAATTGAGACTAATATCCCTTTAATTGCAAAAAATAATTAATTATTGGAATAATTCAGGTACTTCTGGATAGTTTATTAATATTGTGACATTTATTAAATTTTTACAATGTTTCAACACCAACGTTGGTATTTGAAATTATTTATTCCAATAATATAAATGTTTTTACTCTGGAGTAACTGGACTAATTATAGTCAAATTTAAAAAAATAATTAATTATTTATCCTACATGCTTCTAAGGACTCATATGCTTGGAAATATTGACATTAAATTCTTACAATAATAAATTAAAATTTGAAACTTACGGGGATCGAAACCCAGTCGCACTTACCTACCCTAAGACTTATAACCGAATCCGACCTAACTCTGCCGTACTAAGGAAATAGAGAAAACAAACTACATCGTCAACGGAACTGACTTATTTTATCTAAATATTCTTTTATTTGTTTTTATTAACTACTTTATTTGCATTAAATAAATTATTATACTTAAAGTCATAAAATGAATTGTGCCAAATTATTTTTATTTATACCAAATAAATAAATTGAAATAAATAAATAAATTTTTTTGAATAACTCATTATCTACTTTGGTTTTAATAAGTTATTTATTTGATTAAAATATTTTTTATTTGTTTTCATTAAGTAATGCATTATTTCAAAATTTGAAATATAATATAATATAATATAATATAATATAATATAATATAATATAATATAATATAATATAATATAATATAATATAATATAATATAATATAATATAATATAATATAATATAATATAATATAATATAATATAATATAATATAATATAATATAATATAATACTTGGAGCGATAAAATAAATTAATTGTGGCAAATAATTTTTATTTATGTCAAATATCCAATTAACTGAGCGAAATAATAATTTGTTTTAAAATAACTTATTATTTGTGTTAAATAAATTCATTTATAAGAGTCAAGTAATTATTTAATTAATCTAATTAAGATTCCTTTGATTCAACTAATTAAAATTATTTAAAGGAAATAAATTCTTATTAGATCGAAATAAAAACTTTTTAAATAAGATATTATTTTGTAAAAAAGTTATATAACTTTTTTACAGTGTATCTATAGAAAAGTAAAAGTTATGAATGTGAACGAACATTATAATATATTTTAAAAATTTTTTAAATTTAAAATTAATGTTTTGAAATAATTATTGTCATCAATTTTACTCAAATTTGATACAGGGTTAATTTTAGTGTTTTTTATTAGAATTTAGTTTTTAGAATGAAACTCGAGTTTTTCATTTTTTGACCATTAATTAATATAATATAATAGGGTGATTTTCACGTAACTGTGCAATTTTAAGATAAGTTTTAAAAGAAAAAAAATTTTGTTTTTTTCATGTTAAATATCACTTTTTCTCATCATTAGGGCATAATATAGTTGTAATTTGAACGGTTTTACTACAGCTATAATTATAAAAAAATTATAACAAATTTTCGAAAATTGGCTGCCACGGAGCTGACCACCCTATGCATTGAATAATACTGCCGTCAACTGGGGCTACTTTATGTACTCGAGGTATTTAATAAATAAAATTATTAAAAAGAACTTCTTTGTCAAAAAACCAAAAACAAGTTAATTAAAATCCTTAAAACGATTAAAACTTCAACCGGTGAGCAACATAACGACAAAAAATTAACTTTAATTAATATTTATAAGTTTTTCAAATTAGTCTTAAAACTATTTCTCTCGTTTCACTTAAAATTACTGGAAAAGTGTATTAGATATTAAATTGTTATTCATTTAACCTTAAATTATTAATTTCAAGTTTTTAAAAAATATCATATTCAAAACGTTTAAAAAAGCTCCTATTGAAATGATGATTCAAAGTTATTTACATGTATTCAAATAATAGTTTTATAATTATCATAATGTATTATTGTAAAATGTATATTTAAAAAGAAAAAGTGTTATTTATTTTCTGAGTAATATAAAATTTGAAGAAAGGTTATTAATTTTTAATAAATCATGATTTTAGCAAAATTTCAGTGTTTTATTTTACATTTTGTTGTATAATATTTACAAAATTTTTTGTTTAATATCTTATTCTTTTATAATTTACTCTGAAATATCTACACAAAAGATTTAATGAATAAGAAAGGATCAAAAAAATGTTTATGTAACATTATAAAAACACAAAGTTCAATGCACAAAGTAGCCCCATCCCGGGGTCTATTTTGTGCACAACTTTTAATGACTACAACTCAGACAAAAAAATTTATTTCATTGACGAACTCAAAGGAAACCTTCAGAAGAAAATATAACATATGCAAAAGTTGATTTTCTTTTAATTCTGAATTTGAATAAATCACTGAGTTAAAAAAAGCATTTTGATGCACAAAATAGCCCCAGCAAAAATATTTACTATTTACTATCAGCTTGACATAACCAGAGAATTTCATTTTCATAACATTATGAAATTAGCGCATAAAACTAATTGTAGAAAAGTATTCACAAATAAGAGCGTTACGATCAACAGTAATTATACTGTGCTTTTGCTTGGTTGTTGTAAAGGCGTGTTTTTTCGAATATTAAGGTGTTTTTTAATAAGTCAACGGTTGCCGAAGCACTGAAATATAAAAGGACACAACTATGTCTGTCCTCTTCTATAATATGTGTTGTTGTAGCAACTGTTGATCCATGAATTTGCACCTTCACACTGTACGCCACAGGCGCCACGGAGCTGATATTTTATGTGACACCACGAAGCTGAAATTTGACATTTAAACTAACATAACTCCGACAATTCTGCAAAATAATTCTTTTCTTTGGGCAGATAATTTGTTTCTATTGTAATCTTCAAAAAAATCGTAATAATTACAACAGAGAGTGTTTAGATTAAAAGAATAGTAATACCACGGTACTTACCACTTTTTTTGTGAACTTCACATTTTTACACAAAAAATTGTTTATAAGTGTACAACTTACAATTTTGAACCTTTTTTTTACTGATATTTGTTGCTAATGGATCTTATTTTAGATTGCAATTCTCAGATAACATTAAAATGTGCCATAAAAAGTTAAATTATAGAGAAAAAAATCTTATTACAAAATTGAAAAAATTTGTGGACAAAACTATTTTACATTTTATAATTTTATAAGAAGTATTAGAAGATGCATTATATGTACAAATTGTTCACCTTTATACACAATTCATATTACAAAAATTCTCGTTTTCAGTTTCGGCGTTTTCAATAAAATTTCTGAATTTTAACTTAAAATTTTAAAAAACGGACACGCCACGGAGCTGAAATTTTGGAGGGAATTACGCAATTTCTGAAAAAATATAATATCTATTTGTACATATTTGTGGTTGCGAATAGGTTTTATATATACCTGTGAAATGTATCCATACCCAAGCAAACATTTTTTATTTTGAATGTGTTTTCTGTGACGCCGCCAAATATTACAGTTACGTGCAAATCACCCAATAGCAATTTTGAATTCTGTGCAATATACTGACAAAAATCTCATATTATTAATATAGATATTGTTAATATTCTGACCTAATAGAATTCTTTTAGGAAAGTGAACTTATGAGTTTAACAAAAAAAATTTTATTGTTGACCTAAGAAATGTAACCGTATAAAAATGAATTACAAAAAAATTTCAATTTTTAAACTTTTAATTTTTTAATCTTTCAATATTTAAATCTAACATTTTTTATGCGTTATTCAAAATTTTATTATTATGACTACTAAATCTTAATAAGAAACACTAAAATTAACCCTGTATCAAGTTTGAGTACAACTCACTGAAGAATATGAAAAAACTAAAAATTTCGAATTTGTGAAAAAATGGCATAACTTCCGTTCATATTAATATTTTTTAATCTACTATCGCTAGGATTTTAAGTTAGGCTAATGCCTAAAAGCTAATGCCTAAACAGAGTGAGAATAAATTATTACAACCAAATTAAAATATTGATTTTTATCCCACATGCACAAAAATGGCGCTTTTTGATAGCAGACGACAGGGAGGAAAGTCATTCATTTCTTCGACCGCATGAATATGGCGGCCGTGTTCTCCCATGGGCCAAATACAAATCGAACAAGTGAATGACTTTTACTCCCTGTCGTCTGCTATCTGAAATCGACACTTTTGTGCATTAGGAATAAAAAATATCGTAAGTAACACGAGAATAAAGGCAGCCAATTTCTTTACGGTGATTTTTGTGACACGAGTGGGGGTGTCGGGGCGCCCTCGACCTCCACTCGTGTCACAAAAATCACCGTAAAGAAATAGCTGCCTTTGTCCTCTTGTTGCTTAATATACTATTATTGGATTAGGAAGATTATGAAGATGATGATAGAAATCTGTTTACATTGTAAACATGATGATTGTAAGGCTTTACATTATGATATGACGACCGTAAGGGTACATAGCCACACGAACTTATATATGCATGATGCATGCATGCACAAACATTTGACTGTTCATACCTAAATTTTTCGCTTTCGAAAAATCATTTTTCTGGCGGGATATTTAAAATTGATTAAAATTTAAAAATAACGTATTACTAATTATTACAATAAAAAATGAAAAAAATGAACGTTTATTATAAGGAATTAATTGTAAATAAATTTCTCTTAATTTGTGGCATATTTTAAATAATAATAAAAATTCACAATATTAAATATGCCACAAATTAAGAGAAATTTATTTACAATTAATTCCTTATAATAAACGTTCATTTTTTTCATATTTTATTGTAATAATTAGTAATACGTTATTTTTAAATTTTAATCAATTTTAAATATCCCGCCAGAAAAATGATTTTTCGAAAGCGAAAAATTGAGGTGTGAACAGTCAAATGTTTGTGCATGCATGCATCATGCATACATAAGTTCGTGTGGCTGTACCCTAAAAAGCGCAGAAACTATTCGAGTGAGAAGGCAAAATTATAGCTTTAGTTTTTTTTCACTTATTGTATATTGGGACAATAAAAGAATGGAATCCTTAACAGCAAAATTATTAGTCGATCGCTTAGCCATTCTCGTCTTAAGTGAAGGCAATGTTAAACTGTTAGGTATTTCATCAATCACTAATGGAACAGATGAGGCTCAAGCTCAAGCAGTTTATGAATTATTATTAGAATGGAATATTAGAGTTCACGTGATTCGAATGTGCTTTGATACAACTACGAGTAACAGCGGTGCGAATTCTGGAGCTTGTACTCTACTCGAAAACAAACGAAATAAATCTGTTCTTGCTCTTGCTTATCAATATCACATTTTGGAATCACATTTCATTCCGTTTTTAAACTTACTTTTTTGGTTATAAGTAAGTTCATACTAATTTCAGAAATTAACACGGTAAGTTTCAGATAGTCTTTCTGCCGTACTAAGGAAAAACTTACATAACTAACAATGTTGTGAAATTTTAGTTTTTGGTATCAATCAACTTGTAAAGAAGAACTGCATTTAACTGTGTTAATAAAACTTAAATAAATCAATTAATAAGAGCAAAAACGATAATTAAAAATGAAAGAATATGAAGAAAATGGAGAAATGCTTAATAAAAACTTATACTAAGTACTTTGCGTGCTCTGAAATTCGTACGAATCATCGAGCTCGAGCATCAAATAGGAAGGAAAAACTTACACAAAGTGGCATATATGTTATTTTTTTATCGAAAACTTGGTCGAGCACGACGGTTGCGTACGAAATGAAAACCACGTAAGTGCATTCTCGAAACATGTGTAAGTTCTTCTATCGTAAACTTGGCCAAGGCACCACGTAAGTGCACTTTAGTTACATTCGCCCTTATTTGTCGAGTATATTCGGTGAGGTACAGATTACCATGCACTGCTCCCCACCAAGGGACATAGGAAATGTGTAAGTTTTTAATTCTGATCGTTGTGCCGAGCTCGAGTACCCGTGCGGGAAGAAACAACGCAAGTGACGATGTGTAAGTTTTTCCTTCGTATTTTCAAAAGGTAGACATCGTAAGTCACATTTTGCATAGAATTTATTTAAATAATTAATTTTTTTTTACAAAATTAGAACCAACACATACACAGAAAAAAAACCCGACTCACTTTTGTTGCAACGCATTTGGAAGTCGGTCTCGAAATGAGTAATAGACAACTTCAAATGACTCGAAATAAGTAATCGGCAACTTAAAGTGACTCAAAATGAAAAAATGTCAGGTTCTAGTTTTTTTGTGTTATCTTGGCAACAATTGTAGAAAATGCGCGTTGCGCCGTTACTTTTTTGTGTTTCGCATATTTCGTGTTACATGGTTGCCATCCCTGACAGTCAATTCACAAGTGTCTAACCTAAAAATTTGTTTTTTTATTTCTCATAAATCGACTTCAAGTATTAATGTTTTGACAAGTGCAACGTGTTCATTCATTTTAAACAATTATTTTAATTCATATTTTTATGAATTATTCCAATGTTATTGTAATTTTATCATAAACCCAAAATGATACCGCTTTTATTCATTTTGAGTTTTTTCCCCAGAAACTCAGAATGAGTCGAAGGGGTATCATTTTTGTTGCACTTCAAAATGAGTATCATATGTTACTCATTTTTAATTCAGTTTTTTTCTGTGTACACTTTAAATAGAAAAGTGTCATTTACCCTCACAGCACGGGATATCCCGCGAATATCCCATTTCCATCCCATGAGATATCTCACGGGACGGAAATTTGGATATCCCAAGGACATCCACGGGATATGCAAAGTTTTCTTTCGTGGGTCATCCCGTGTGGGATATGTCAGCGCATGCGCAGGAAACGAAATGCAATCGTTCCAAGTGTCAAAGAGTGTGTGTCAAAGAGCTGTGAAATTATAATTAACGCATTTAAATTAAAAAAAGTTTGTTTAAATATTTGTTGCATTAAATTAACGAAAGTGGAAAATATATATATTTATCAATTTAGCTTAAAGTTATGATTTTTTTGTTACTTTTTTGGTAGATGATATATTAAATTATTCAAATATTTATTCTAACTACATTCTAAACAAATACTGCATGAATTACTAGATTAATTACTGAAAATCCAGTATATTTTTCGCTTTAAACAAGAAAAAATAAAATTTTATATGTATGTACACTCAGATGCTTTAATGTTGTCTTTCCGGTTTAAAGGAATTTTAAAAAGTCGTGTCATTTCTATCAAATTCTTAGGTCGTGACATACGAATATGTTCATTTATATGTCATGAACTGAAAACATTTTGACAGAAATCATACGACTTTACAAAATACCGTCAAACCGGAAGGACAGCATTATTGTATCTGAGTGTACTCATATAATCTTACACGCGCATGCGTCGAACTTTCCAGCTGTTGAGTGTCATGGCGACCATAGCGTCGCGTCATTAGACCAGAAGCGTGTGTTTTGCACTGTGTGATTATAAGTGTTGTTGTTTAATATGTTTAACTTTCACATTTTTTTAGTTTCTTGTAAATATCTTTAACCAATAAATATTTATCATTAATAGACAAAATAAATTGACCAAAATTAGTTTGAACCAACACACAATAAATGGTTAGCGTTAAAAAGACATTTTATTGAATTCAACTAATGTTCATTAAATCACAAAAACATAACTTTGATATTAGTCAAATAATCTTTTATTTTTGAAATAAATTTTTTCTCATTCTGGTTATAATTTAATAATGGTTTTTCAACTCTTTAAAGCTCTAATTATTTTTCAACATAATATTACTATTTCTCACGTGTCATATCCCGTGTGGAGAATATTAGGATATCCCGCGCGAGTCTCCCATGTAATGGAAATTTGGATGTCCCTGGGATATCCTTTTGCTCAGAGGGTAATTATTAAATTTTTATTTCTAAAACAGTGTTCTTGAAGCAAACAGTTTTTCTCTATTTTCTTAGTTTGACAGGGATTGCACATATGTAAGTTTTTCCTTAGTACGGCAGCTTTGTAATAACTACTATTGTCTTTTATGATTCGTAAATTCATTAATGAAGGTTTCAGTTTTACTATTAATTTCCAGACAGAACAAAATATATAGAATATTCTCTAGGTAAGTTCAAAGAATATTCATGAGGAATATTTTATTAACGTACCTGAAATACATTCAGGGAATATTGTAAACCCATATTTAAGGAATATCAGGGTGGCCGCTGGACCGGGAAACCGGGAAATGACAGTGAATTTTTTTGGACAGGGAAAAACCGGGAAATGACAGTGAATTTTGATCTTGACCGGGATTTTGGAATTTTGTTTTTAAAAACACACATTACTTTGTGAGAAAAAATAGAAATATTTATTTTAAGATTTAGGTATTAACTATATTTCATTAAAAAAGATTGAATGATCTTCTATATAATCTATTTATATTTTGTCAGAGAATTTTATAAAAAGTACTATAAAAATATTCAATTTCTAGAATTTATAAGAAAATTATGAATTTTGCTGTCCAACGTAACAGACTTAGAAAAAGAAAATATTAAATTTAATTTTAAATTCTTTCTATTTCTAACAATAATTAAACAAAATATAATTTTAATTAAATTTGTCAAAAAAATTTCAAAGAGAAAAAATTTCACATCCTATAAAATAATGAAAAATAAATCATTTTAAAAATTTTTTGCAATTAATATTATAACAAAACAAATAAGAATTATTAAAAATTTGAACTAATTAGAACAAAAGTGATACGAAATTTATAAAAATGAATTTTTGAATAATAAATAAAGTAAATAAAAATAAATAAAATTTCTTTTCTTAGAAAATAAATTTTAAAAAACCGTATTTTTCATTAATATCAATTAGTTTTTTTACAATTATTCATAAGCAAATTTTTCGATTTTTTAGAATGTTAAATTAATATTACTAATATTATTATAGACTGAATTTTAAAAAATTTCAAATTGAAGTTTTAGAAAAGTTGAATTTTAAAAGATTTTAATTAAAAATTCTGAATAATTTAGTCTTTAGAAATATTTTTATTCACATTTTTCAAATTAGTTATGTTTTTAAATATGTAATATTTAATTGAAAAATTTTCAAATTATTCAAAATTTCATGAAATTGTCTTGTAAACAAGTGGATTTTAGAAATATTTTAGTTATTTCTAGAATATA
Source organism: Leptopilina syphax (assembly GCA_032872505.1). Classification (NCBI taxonomy): domain Eukaryota; kingdom Metazoa; phylum Arthropoda; class Insecta; order Hymenoptera; family Figitidae; genus Leptopilina; species Leptopilina syphax. Next base: position 21,466,271 of record CM065474.1, read on the forward strand.
ATTGAATTGAAATTTTAAAAATAATTTTTAATAAGTTGCAGTAGCAATTCTTAAAAATTATTCAAATTTAAAGGATTTGAAATTTGAATTTTTTTTTTAAATTTGAATACCTACTATATGGAAAAATAATGGATAATAATTAAATATTTATTTCAAAAAATCTATTTAAGTTCAAAATTATTTTTAGAGTAAACTAAAATATTTTTAGGTTTTGGGAAAAAGTCAAAGTTTTGTCTAAAAATCAGGAAATTCTTTCAATCTATCATGGAATAATTTATTTTCAGAGTTATTATTTATGACCAGGAAAAATAATTTATGACCGGGAAATGACCGTGAATTTTTTTTTACAAAAAAAGTGGCCACCCTGAATATTCACAATGAATACTTACAAAATTTGCTAATGGGACATTCCACGCTAAGTCGGTATTCATTTTGCTTTTGCATGTGAAATTTTTTTCAAAAATTTTTTTTTCTTTCAGTGCTCGTTGAAATAAGCTACCATGATTTTTATCAAATTTTTTCATAAAGCGATTTGAGAGATACAGATTAAAAAAACGTCATTAAAATTTTGTTGACGGCTAACGGACGTGGAGGATAAACATAATATTGTTCTAAAGTCAGATTCGTAATTAACATACTCAAAAACCGCCGAATGACCATTTTGAAGCAAATACAATTACTTTTTAAAAATTGTCTGCCATATTGGATCCACTGTTTTTAGTTTTGAAAAAGTAACATCAGATTCGTAATCAGCATCCCCAAAAACCCCCGAGTAACTATTTTCAAGCGAATCTAATTACTTTTTAAAAAATTGTCCGCCATATTGGATCCGCTATTTTGAATTTTAAAGAAGTAACAACATATTCGTAATTAGCATCCCCAAAAACCCCCGAATGGTCAATTTAAAGCCAATCTAATCAGTTTTTAAAAAAATTACCGGCATATTGAATCCGCCATTTTGAATTTTGAAAAAGTAACATCAGTTTCGAAATCAGCTACCCCAAAAACCCCCGAGTAACTATTTTCAAGCAATTAGTTTTTAATAAAAATATGAAAATTTCTTTTTTAATAATTTACGATAAGATTTAATAACTTTTTTTAAAATTTTATTTTTCTCTATTCTTTAAAATAATTAAAATTTTCGTAATGAAGATTATTTTTAATTTAGGTATCAGATAACAATTTTAGCAAAATTCAATTTTCCTCGTACAAGAAAGTTTTAATTATTTTCAGTTTTGAAAATCTGATGTCAAATTTAAAATTAGTATCGAAATTGGTTAAAGTTTTTTTTATATACTTTAAAGTTTAAAAAAACAGCTGCCAAGTTGTACATTTTTATAATTTTGGTGTTCATTTCATGAACACTTTGCTTCCTCATAGAAATAATAATAATTGAAATATAAGATAAATATAAGATAAATATAAGATAAATATAATTACTTTTTATAAAAGGATTAAAAATCATTAAATCTTGGTCCAAAAAATGTGCTTTTATATATTCTATAAGATGGTAATAATAGTTTAATAATTACACCTAAGTTAATAAACAAGAATGTTGAAAAAATGATATTTTCCACAATTCTTGATTTTTCAAATACCAATAATTTCATAATTTCTGCCCGAATCAGGTTAAAAAATAGGTCAAACGAAGCTTTTTTTTAATGCTCTTCAAGTTGGTAATAATTTTTTTAAGTTACTTTTACATAATTTAAAAAAATTTTTATAAAAGTCTTATTTTTCAAAATTTTAGATTTTTAAAAGTTTAATATCTCCGGTTAATATGGACGAAAAATGTTCAATTAGGGCTCAAAAGATGCGTCTAAAAAAACTCTACAAAACAAAAGAAAAAGATTTATAAGTGTCTTAACATTTTTTTAAGTTATGTCCAAAAAACGTTTTTTTACTAAATGAAAAATGCAAAAAAAATAGTTAAACTTCATGAATCGGGCTGAAAATACTCTCATTTTATGTCCCCCGGGGAGACCTACAATTTAAAAAAAATTGAGGCCTTTAGCTCTTTCTCGTTCTGAGATATTGAGGCAAATGTAATGTTAGTACACACACACACACACACATCGGGACAAATTTTTAAAATCCGTTTTTTAGACTTCGGAGTTCAAAATACGTCGAAATTTTTTTTTATTTATTTAGAACATTTATACGGGGAGTTCCTGTGCATATATAAAGTACACGGAAAAAATAAATTCTGTAAGAATTCCTGAATTTGTTCCATAATTGAGGATTTGTGCAAAGTTCCAGAAATTTTTAGAAATTCAATGTAAGTATATCTGAAACGTTCCGAACTAATTACGAAACGGTTTTTGTGAGACTTTCAAAATCAGCTTTGTAAATAAATTCCTGGAGAAATACAGGACTGGTCTATAATATTATCCAAATTTTGCCGTAGAAATTATATTTCTTCTAAAATAGTATTTACAAGCGTCTAATCAAGGAGAACTCCAGTTTAAATTTCATAATAATTCCCGAACTTCCACGAAAGAAAAGATGTGCCGACCCCGTTTCTCACAAGCGCTGAATAAAAGTAAAGTCTAGTATATAAGAGACTTCCCAGGTCCCTACAACCAGCGTGCGATTCAATGCGTCGTGTATTTGCGTTTATTTGTGTATAAATTATTTGTGCGTTGGAATATATGTAGGTAGCTATAAGTGTATTATGTATGTATGTATGTATGTGTGTGTGTATCCTCCTCAACCAATCACAGTTCGCCTTGCTTGACGAATGTCGATCAAATATATACGCGTATACACAACTTCTTTTTTTTTATTTTCTTTGCTACGGAATTGTTTCGGAACTATTCTGCAGCCCTTATAAGAGCTTCTTCATATATGAAGCGACCCTCTGAATTTTTCCCGAACTCATCGTAAGTTCTACCGCCCAGACTATCTGAAATACTCAGCCGCTACATTTCGTAAAAACTATCACATAAATACCGAGTTCTTACCATATAATTCCTAAATATCTATTTTGAAAGTTCGACATTTCTTCCAAATAACAGCTCTATAATAATTACCGACTTTTGCTCATATCCTCAATTTCGAAACGAATTCAGGAACTATTTCCGAATTATTTTTTTCCGTGTACTAAAGTATTAGGCATAATAAAAAAAATTTATAAATATGTCAAAAAATGACAATCCAAAATTTTGCTAATACAAAGCTTCCTTTATAAGGAAGCAATATATAATTTAAAAATTTAATTCTAATTAGTTTTTCAGTTTTGTGTCATAATAAGTATTTCTTTAAGAATTACTTAAATTAAAATGACTTGAAATTGTTTACAATAAACAGTGTAGTACAACATTCCCGCGCGCTTTGTGCTTATTAAGGTAGAGGAGGGTAGGCTACATTGAACCGGGTATTTTAAAAAATCCAAAAACTAATTAAAATTTACTAATTTTGATCAGGTTTTTGTATCAAAATTAAGCTGAAGTACTCCTTTAGTTAATACACACGTTACAAACACAAATTATTATGATTAAATAATTAAATTAAATTTTTAGGGTTCCGTACCCGGTAGGAACCCTATTGGAACGGTTACAAAAATGACCATGTACCCATCCTAGAACTCACAGTTTTACACCTAGAGAGCTAAAAATTGGTACACGTATGTATTTTCACGCGTAGATTACAGGAAAAATATAGCGAACGTGATTGGGATTGATCTTCATAGAGTTTTCGACGAAAAACATCAAATTTTGGCCATTTTTCGCAAAAAAAGGCATGTACCCCCCCTAGCGCTCACAGTTTTTTACCTAGAAAGTTGAAAATTGGTATGCATATGTATTTTCAAAAATGGATTAAAGGAAAAATATAGCGAACACATTTGGTATTGATCTTCATTCTGTTTTTATCGAAAAAGTCAAAAATTTTGAAAATTTCGAAAAAAATCCATGTACCCCCCCCTGGCACCTAAATTTTTTTACCTGGAGAGCTGAAAATTGGCATACTTATTCGTTTTTACGTATAGATTACAGGAAAAATATAGCGGAAGTGATTAGAATTTATTTTCATGGTGTTTTCAACGAAAAACTAAAATCTCTTTTTGCAAGCTCGAAAATACTTTAACCCTTGCTGGTTCTCTCAATTCTTAATCTAGTGGACTGGCGTTATACATTTTTATTTGTTTTTTCGTGCAGATTTCAACAAACATACAGAAAAAATTATTGGAATTCATCTTCATATTTTTTTTGCAAAAAACTAAAAAAAATTTCGTTTTAAAAAAAAAGTGTGTACCCCCCCTTGGTTTTCACAATTCTTGGCCTATTGGACTGCAGTTTTGCTTATTTTATGTGTTTTCGTGTGTAGATTTCAGGAAAAATATAGCGAACATGATTGGATTTGATCTTCATATTTTTTTCAGCGAAAAACTCAGTTTTTAAAAATTTCGTCAAAAAAGCGTGTATTTCACCCTAGCGCTCACAGTTTTTACCTAGACAGCTGAAAATTGGTACACTTTTGTATTTTCACGTGTAGATTACAGGAAAAATATAGTGGAAATGATTAGAATTGATCTTCATTGCGTTTTGAGCGAAAACCTAAATTTTGTTTTTCAATTTTTGATAATAATTATACCTTTGCTAGTTCTCTCAATTCTTAGTCTAGTGGACTGGCGTTATACATTTTTATTTATTTTTTCGTGTAGATTTTAACAAACATACAGAAAAAATTATTGGAGTTCATCTTCATATTTTTTTTTGCGAAAAACTAAAAAAAATTTTTGTTTTAGAAAAAAAGTGTGTACCCCCCCTCCCTTGGTTTTCACAATTCTTGGCCTATTGGACTACAGTTTTGCTTATTTGATGTATTTTCAAGTGTAGATTTCAGGAAAAATACACCGAACATAATTGGATTTTATCTTCATATTTTTTTTTAGCGAAAAACTCAAAATTTTTTTAATTTCTTCAAAAAAACGTGTTTTTTACCCTAGCGCCCACAGTTTTTTATCTGAAGAGATGCAAATTAGTTATTTATTTATTTTCACCTGTAGATTACAGAAAAAATACAGCGAAAAATATTGGAGTTGATCTTTATATTTTTTCCAGCAAAAAAGTAGAAGTTTTATACGAGGGTACGGAACCCTCGGTTTTAGTACGAGTTCTACTCGCACTTGTCCGGTTTTTACTAACAAGTCACACTTTTCTTATTTTGAAGGATCTGTGTCTACATTGAACCACCTCTAATAAAACACTACAATTTACTTCAAAAATAATATTTCCACTTACACATTGTAAAAATATTATTTTTCACTCAAAGAAATGGAAAACTGTTAAAGAGTTATTATTTGTTAATATAGGAGATTAATATATTTTGATGTCAGGTTAGGTAGGTAAAGTGACAGTTTGAGTTTATCTCGTTCACAATTGTGATAAAAGCATGTCTTCCAGTATTTTTCTTACTAATTAGTAGAGCAGACAACTTTACAACTCTCAAAATTGAAAATTCTTTGCTTGTTCGGGTGGTTCAATGATGCCGCACTCACTGTATTCACATGACATTTACAACAAAAATTGTTTATAATAAATTTATGTAAAAGTTAAAATTCTTTATCACATCGGAATATTGAAGTTGACACCCTAAGCGAAATAAATCACAAGTTTACTAATTTTTAAAACTTCCTATTAAAAAAAAAACTTGATTATAATTCCACAAAATTTTTTGTTTTGTATGTGAAAAAACAGTTTTTTTAGTTTTTCTTTATAAATAATAAACCTACGTGCCCAAAATTTTTGGACATAGTTTGTTTTAGTAAAACTAACTTATATATTAAATAAAAAAAAATTTCACTCAGTCATTTCTCAGAAATTTGAAGTGGTTCACTGTTGACGCTGGTTCAATGTTGCCTACTCTCCCCTAATGCTATTTACTTCTTTCTCTATCTAACAAATTTATGATAAGAATTTCGTACTTTACCTAATTTGCATATCTACTCGTTTCATAGTAAGAACGTCTGTACTTTTTGACAATCTTGTCACTTGAACACAGAAAATTAACCAATAGCAAGCGCCATCGCTATGATTTCTTACCAATAGCGACCGTCATCATGGTTTTTCAGCCAATAGCGACCGTGATAATCGTATTTCAACCAATCGCGACTGTCATCATCATATTTTCAACCAATGAGAAGCGTCATCACGGTTTTTCAATCAATCGAGACCGTGATCATGAAATTTTCAACCATCTTTACGAGATGTAAACAAACACTTGTATAGCCAAGGTTGTAGGCTAAAGACGAGTGTATAAACAAATAAATAAATAAAAAGTATAATAATTTTATGGAGTAAAAGATATTGCGTAAATGTGTCGATATGTATATGAAATTGGACAATAATTAACCAACTCAGGTCTATTCTTAATTATTTACTTTTTAAATTGAATTCCTTCCGCACAAATACTTTTTATCTTTATCTATGAATTTATCACTTTTCTTTAATTATTTACTTTTCTATTTATTTTTTTATGAGAAGAATGGTAAATATTTAGCAAAAACAATTCGAATTTATTAAAAACAACTCTCATTTCGAGAAATAAAAAATTAAGAACCTCCACCTTTAGAGTAAAATAAAAATGTAAAAATTGCAGAAAACTCCATCGTTAAACCGAAGGAAATCATGGATCACGCCCCGAAATTTCGTTAAAATATTAATAGTTTATTATAATATTATATTCTTCAAGATTGTCAGGCAATATTGACTCAATATTTCGAGGCAATAATACCTGAATATTGCTAGACAATGTTCCTACAGGTCTACCCTGTAGCATTGATTTGGAAACATTGACCCATTCCACGTTGACCGACTTTATTGGGATTGTTAACTGTATATTATGTTATAACTCTTACTCTTTTGCATAATACATAATGTTTTTTAGAAACTTACCAATTTAGTTTTGCAATATTTTTTCAGGGCGGTTTTTATTTCTTTTACCTTTTGGATCGCTATGCTGCAGGATATTCAATGCTATTTGCTGTTTTGGCAGAAGCAATAGCGGTTAGTTGGATTTATGGTGTGGAAAAATTCTGTGCTGACATCAAAGACATGATAGGTTTCACTCCTGGATTATATTGGAGAGTTTGCTGGAAATTTGTGGCTCCAATTTTTATAATTGTTCGTACTAATAAAATAATAACACAATAAATTGAACAAATAGTTTAATTAAACTAATAATTAAAACCATTCTTACAGTTTATTATTGTTTATGGTTTGATGGCCTATGAACCATTAACTTATGAGGACTATGTTTATCCAGAGTGGGCCAATATTTTGGGTTGGTGTATTGCATCTTCTTCAGTTGCAATGATACCAGGTTATGCCATCTATATATTTATTGTTACCCCTGGAACGTATTGTCAGGTAAGGTAATAATTTTAATCATATAAGAAAATAACGTTTTTTCTAATATTTCGTAACGTAAGCTGAAAACATTATTATCTTTATTTGTTTCAAAGTAATAATAAAATGAAAATAAAATTACCCAAAACTTCAACGCCTGATTACTTCAATAATAAAATTTTGTTTTGAAAAATATTGTAGGGGGAAAAAGTGTACTCATATATCTACCAAAAACCATAGATAACTTGAAAATTGGAGACAATTTTTCAAGTGGTCGGTTTCACTTATTTTGGCCCATTACCTCCCTACACTACATGCATTTTCAATATATAACAGGACCTGGATACACAGTAAAATGCCACCACCTTACTATTAAGGATAACACAGCTCAACAAAAAATTGAAAAAATGTTGCGCCTGGGTTTATATAATGATTTTATTCACTAAAATTAAAGAAAAATATGGGGCATTCTTTCTGAATCCGGCCACCCCCCAGCACACTTTATTTTTGAAGATAAAATGTTGTATGTATACTCAAAATTTTCGTAAGAAAGTCAAGTTTTTGATGCCGCATGGCGAATTTATAATCGGTTGCCCGTAAGTCGATTATGAAAAGTGTCGAAAGGGAGGTGAGAAGGGGAATAAAAGGAAGACTTAGATAGTTTTTTAAATCCATTACAGAATGGATTCAATCAGTTAACGGAGAAACCGATGGCTTCGTCGTAATCAGTATCGAAGACTATACATTCAATGTTTTCTTTTTTACTATTTTCCGCTAATTTTCTTGAATTTTCCGCTAGGCTATTTTCCAAAAATTCCTCTCGTCGTTTGTCCCAGTTGGCTCGTACATATTACCTTTTCGAAAAAAATAAAAATTCATTTTTAAAGAAAAATATATATGATATATATATATATATATATATATATATATATATTAATAAAATCAGACTTTTGTCTGTACATTGCACGAAATTAATTTTTTCTAGGATAATTTATTTATTTGAACAACGGAGAATCCAAAAATGGTAATAGAAAATTTCCTGTCTGTATATATGTATGTATGTATGTGTGTATGTATGTATGTATGTATGTATGTATGTATGTATGTATGTATGTATGTATGTATGTATGTATGTATGTATGTATGTATGTATGTCCGCAAAATTTTGTTCGCGTATAACTTGAAAACGTCTTGACCGATTGAAGTAAAATTTGGCAATCTTTCAGGTATTGGTCTAACTTAAAATATTAGCTATATTTGATGAAAAAATATTGAGCTGAACAAAAGTTATAAATTTTTCAAAAAATTCAAAAAAATTTTTTTTTTCAATTTTTGCAGATTGGCATATAAATTTTTTAATTTATTAATTATATAAATGATTTTAAAGATATATAAAAATAAATTGAATAAAAAATAATATTAATATGAAAAAAAATTATGAATTTTCCAAAAAATTCAAATTTTTTTTTAAATTTTGACAGATTGCTTTAAATTAATCAGGTATGACTTTTGTAAGATATATATATAAGCAATAAATTTGCAGATTTCAAATATATTAATTAGAACGGAAGGTATTCAATTTTTTCAAAAAATTAAAAAAATGGAAAATTTCCAAATTTTATATTTTTTAATGTATATTTTTTAAACTTTCTGTAATTAAACATTTTTATTGTTTATACTCCTGCCCTATTGGCCTTACGCACTTCGACAAGAGTCCCCGAGAAATACTTTTTTGGATTAAGCATAACCATTCTACTTTAGAAATTTTCTATATATTAACCTAATTTGCGTTTACAGCCGACTTTATTAGGAGTACTCAATTGCAAAAATTTCGAAAATATTAAAAATGGAGATTCTTATGATAAAATTGATACTGCAGGAATTCAAGAATATGTGATACGATACTTGCATTATGCTACTGGGAAAAAACTTAGATAGTAAAAAGTTTGGTTATTTTAATTCTAGATTTAACTTTTAGGGATGTTTTGAGCATTGTAAAGGCAAAAGTTAAACAGGGTGTCTATTATTATTTTTGTTTAACAAACTATCCGGTTTTTCCCAGCTTTGTCCAAATTTTTCCAGGTGTATCTTTTCTCATCAAATATAAATTTTCTTGATAAGAATTAACAATAAATAAAACTACAAATGGCTACAAAAATTCACTTATTTTCTGAAAATACTCTTCGACGGGTTTTTGTTTTTACTAATACTTTTAACAGGGGTTCTACCAACTGGAAAAAACGGGAAATATGCAGGAATTTAATTTAATCGGGAAAAACTGTTAATTTAGCCTGCAATATAGGTCTTATTTTAGATTTTAGCAATTATGATACAATTAGTTCGAATTTGACTTTACTCTAAAAACTGGTGGAAATTTTGGATTAACTTATAATACAATAATTAAATTTCTACAAATAATTGACAAAACATTGTTCTCTGCATTTTAATTAATTAAAAATAAATTATTTGATGGTAAAAAGTCAATCACTGATTTAAAATAGTAATATTTTTCTAATGAAATAGTTAATGGTAGCTAAATATTATTATTTCCGGTCGAAGACGGGTACGACAGCTAATATATATATATATATATATATATATATATATATATATATATATATATATATATATATATATTATTCGTTGTTATTGTTTTTTATTTGTTTGCATGTTTTATTTTGAGAGAGAAGAAAAAAAATATGTATAAAAGAAATTTTGTTATTTTGTTTCTTTTATTTCGCATCAATTTTATTACAATTTATTACAAAATTAAGTTGAGATTTTGGTTTTATTTTGTAATTATAGCGCGTATGTTAATATGAAAAAAGAGATTCGCACAGAACAACATTTTAGAACTAAAAGTATTTTTGTAATGATACGTGAACGGAAAAAAATTTTGTCTGGAGAAGAAAACATAAGGTAGGTCATAATTTGTGTGTACAAAGGTAAACTTAATGTGTTAATGTTTTATTGAATTTTGGAATCAAAGTGGCAAAAAGGGAGAAAAAAAATAATAGGTGTGGATTCTATTTATAGTTTTCTTTGATTTTTTATAAATTCTTCGATTTCCATCTTATTGTTTAATCTTAGTTCGTTACATTCCCTGTCCTGTAGATTCCTTTCCTCGAGGAAAGGAATTCTGGAAAGGTTTCTTTCCAGAATTTCCTGACGGTCGCACCTCCACCAGAGCATGCCAAAAAACACCCGTTTTTCCTTTGCGTATGAATAGACGTGTTTTTTAAAGTTGATTTTTTCTGGTTGATTCCTCTTCTATTGCTTCTTGTTCGTCTATTTTCTCTTGTTCTTTTCTTTCTTTTATTATTCCTAGTTCTTCTTCCTCTTCTATTTCGTCTTGTTCTTCTCTTTCTTCTATTATTTCTAGTTCTTCTTCCTCTTCTATTCCGTCTTGCTCTTCTCTCACTTCTATTATTTCTAGTTCTTCTTTCTTCTCTATTTCGTCTTGTTCTTCTCTCTCTTCTGTTATTTATAGTTTTTCTTTATCTTTTATTTCGTCTTGTATTTCTCTTCCTTCTGTTATTTCTAATTTTTCTTTCTCTCCTATTGTTTCTCGTTTTTCTTTCTCTTCTAATTCGTTTTCTGATTCTGATTCGTCTGACAAGCTGGTGCTGTCTTCGTCTGAAAGTTGCATCATTTTGACGCAGTTTTCCAATGGCGTAGTCTAAGTAGTGTTCTTTCTATTTCCCCTTTTGTTTTTTTCCAATGATTTGAGTTTACTTTGTAATTCTGCTGTTGTTACGCGTAACCTTGCGAGTTGTTTTTCTAATTTTTCCTTTTCTATCTCGATTCCTTTAAGTGTTACTTCCTTTACTTCTCTTCCACTAAGGTAGTACGCTCGCGACAGTCACTCTCAAAAGTAAATTTTAGTAAAATGCTATAGTATGGTGCAGTTACTGTAGCATTTTTTGCTGGGACTGTACTGAATACATAGTCAGCCCTATGTACAGACACACTCACACACAAGTATACTAGTCAGATTAGAATATTATATTATATTATATCTTTATAACTGAAACGGTTAATATTGTTAATTCTTTTTGTTCTAAATTTTTCAAATATTTATTTATAATATATTAGTTTTTGAAAACAATCTATAGAAAATTTTAGAAGTTATTAGAAGAAATGTGCCATTTATATGCACTCTTTACAGGTTAACCATGTTAAATAACAAACTTTTAACTTAAATATCTTGTTTTAGAAACGGTCAATTGTTTTAAAATTGTGCAAGTTTGTAGATCTTGTTATTAACTATTCAGATTTTAAATTTCAGGTAATTCTATAAAAAAGTGCGATCGCGAGCGTACTACCTTAAGACGAGTCGGGTTCATTTTCTGTGAAAATAAATTGAATTTTGTTTATATAGTTTACATTCATCAATGTAAAAAAAATAATTGTCTGTTTTGTCTTGTTTAATGTTCCTACAATTTTAATTAATTTTCCCGGAATTTTCCTATTATTTTCACTAAATATTCATTAAATTTTCGTTAAATTTTCTTGCAATTTTCCTACAATTTTCCACTAATTTTCTCGGAATTTCCTATATTTTCTGAAAAATTTTCTCTAATTTTCGTTTTCTATGAATTTTCGCAAATCATTTATATTCCACGATCCAATCGATTTTCTTCGAATTTTTCCTAATTCGTACATTGAGGGGGAAATTTTTCGAATGATTTTATACGGCCCTTCGAAATATTTTTTCAATTTTCGCGCAATTCCTAGATTTTTGCTGGAAAGAGATTTGTCTTTTTTCCAGACTAGATCTCCTACTTCGAATTCTAATTTTCGCCTACGCAAATTGTAGTATTTCGCTTTATTTTCGTTCGCTTTATTCAAATTTCGTTGAACTTCGTCCTTAATAATTTGTAAACGTCTCAGTCGTTCTGTCCATTTGTCTACTTCCTGAAATTCAATTTCGTCTGGATTTTCGAAATCTTTTTTCAGTGTTTGAAAAGGTTGAAGTTCACGACCTAAATTAAGGAAAGCTAGGGTTAAATTAGTCGTATCGAGGAATGTTTGGAGGTATTTGAAGCAAATTGTAGATCGTCGATGTCTTTATTCCAAAGATTCTGTTCCTTATCTAAATAAGACTTAATAGCCGTTTTAATCGATCTATTAGACCTTTCGGTCGGGTTTGCTTGCGGGTAGTATTTTGGTGTGAAAGAGTGTCTTATTCCGAATTTTTCTGACATTTCCCGTATTACTTAATTGGCATATTCCGTGCCATTGTCGGAAACTAAAATTCTGGGCGTTCCCCATATGGAAATTACTCTTTTGTGAAATTCTGCTTGGATAGTTTTTCCGTCCGCTTTTTTTAATTTGAATTATTTCCACTTATTTTGTGAAAATGTCCAGAAATACTAAAATATATTTATTCCGATTTTTCGATAGGGGTAATGGGCCTATTATATCCGAAGCAACCATCGTCCATGGTTCTTCCACGATTCTTTTACCCATCGGTCCTATTTTCGGTTTATTATTATTTGCTTTTGTTTGTTGGCAAATTTTACATTTTCGAATATATTTTACTATTTCCGTGTACATCCCAGGCCAGAAAAAATTTTCGGAAAATCTATAGAAAGTTTTCTCCCTACAATTGAAGATTTTGTATAAGTATAAACAGTGATTTTCAAAAGTGAAATTTTTTTTAAATTCAAAATTTAACCCTTTTTTAAAAATAAAAATTTTTTTTGATTTTTTTTCAAAAAAAGCCCCTTTCTTCTTGTACTAAAAGATAGCTTATGATGTGTACTTTCAATATGTGAAACGAAAAAAATTACGTTTTTTTTGTTTTTGAATTATTAATTAATTAATTAATAAAAATTGAAATATTTTACGATATGAAGTATTTTGATAAAATTGACGTTTTACAAATAAATAATTAAAAAAAAAAGATAAGGTGTTAGTTTTTTTTTAAAACAAATGTTTATATAATTCTACTTTAAAAAAATTTATTCCAGTTATTTGCAACGATTGTTTAAATAAAATATTCAACACCTTATGCGTGTATCACGCTTGATATTGATATTAAAATAATAAAAAATTATTCAGATAAAAAAAATAAAAGTGTAAAAAAAAGTAAAAAAATAAAAAAAAATTTTAAAAAAAAAATAAATAAATAAATAAAAAAATTTTAAAAAATTTTATAAAAATAAAAGTGTTGAAAAAATTTTTAATGGATTTTTATGAAACTTGGTACCTTAAGATTTCTGGGGTCGCTGATTACGAATCTAAATTCAATTTTTCGAAATTCAAAATGGCGGATCCAAGATGGCGAAAATTTTTCAAAATTCGTCGAATTTGCTTGAAACTTGTTACTCGGGGGTTTTAAAAGTCGCTGATTACGAATCTAACATTAGTTTTCCACAATTCAAAGTGGCGGATCCAATATGGCGGACAACGAAATAAAAAATTGATCAGATTGTATTAAAACTGAATACTTGGGGATTTTCAGGAGTAGTATAGCTATGAGGATACTGGGACAGGTCGGTAAGGTAGATTCCTACTTTATCAGTGTTAGGTAGGGGTGTTCTGCCTTACCGACCTCGTGTAGTTTCGACTGCCGCCACTAGATGGCGCTACTTACAAATTCCAAACCCCTTGGTGGGAAATTTAAAATTTTAATTTCAAACTTTCGAGTGGCTTACAAGGGGTGTTCTGCCTTACCGACCGAGCGTAGTTCCGACTGCCTCCGCTAGATGGCGCCATTTGCGAATTCAAATTTGCTTGGCGGGAAATTAAAAAATTTATTTTAAACTTCCAAGTAGCTTAGAAGGGGTTCTCTGTTTTACCTACCGATTTTTTAGTGCCGACTGCCGCCGATGGATGGCGCCACTAGCGAATTCAAACCTGCTTGGCGGGAAATTTAAAAATTTTATTTTTAAAATTTAAATTGTATTGGTCGGAAGACCGCCATCTTGTTTTACCGACAGAGTGCGGTTTGAGTGTACAAAACATAGCTCTATTATTTATTATAAAATATATTATATGTGTAATATATTCAATTTATTATAATTGGTTTATTTATATTATCAATCAATCAATTAATTATTTATAATCAATCTACTATAGTTGTTTAAATTAAGGTAAGTTTAATCATTTATAAAATTTTTTAGTGTATATTTTATATTATATTGTACAACTTATAGCTTATTTAATAATAATTATTATTTATAACTGTTTATATTTATTTTCTTATATATATCATATTTATTTTATAATATATTACCAAACATAATAATATATAATTTTAAATTCAAATTGTATTTCGCGCCAAAGAAAAATTTCAATTGCTATATCTTAAAATCGATGTTCCTTCAGTCCTAAAAGAAGTGGACGTCTCTCATTGGTTTATTCTTTTAGTGAAGAATTATTCAACTTCAACAATAAAAATTATAAGAAAAATATTTATTATTACAAATTTTGATTGTATATTTATATTAAAAGTATTATAATTTAATGTATAAATCTAAAGTTAAATTTTATTTCAATTTTATTTATTTATTCAAGATTGGACTTTACTGAAATTTCTACTATTTTAATTTGTGGCGGGATTTTTAACTTTTATATTAAATAAATTGTAATAAAATTTTCTGTATTCAATTTTCAACTTAAAAGTAATTTAAAATATACAGATTAATTATTTATCTTGCTATAAATTCTTTAATTATAGTAATATTTATGAAAACCTTTTTTTAACTATCCTACCCCTGAGCCTAATGTCTATACTTAACCTAACCCTAACCACAAATAGAACAGTGATAGAAATTAATGCATTTTGTTTCATAGTAAAAATATTTTTATCATGGTGAGTACGCTATACTTATTTAATTAATATTATTATAATCGTATTACAGAATCATTTTATAAATAAATTTTTGTTTTTTTTTCTTTAGGATCCGTCAAATATGATAATAAAATGTTTCTGCAGCAATGAGAAATGTCGCTTCCGTCATCTGCAGCGAGAAAACGTGAGTAAAGTTTGGCGTAAAGTAATTATTAATTATTAATTCCAATCTTAAATTAATAAAATTTTTTTTTAAAATACATTTTTATGAATATTATATGTTTTCTCTTCGAGATTTTTGAGTGGATTCTAACCTAACCTGTGAAATTTATAAGTGAAAATTCTTTTGAATGTAAAGTTTAACTTAAAGTGATTTTAAATTATAAATCTAAACTTATTAGTGAATCTTTTAATAAATATTTTTTATTAGAGTATATTTAAGTCAATCTTAACCTCACCAGTTAAAGTTTTATGAAATATTAGACTTTATCTTATTCCAAAACTTATAGTTATATTTAGTTTATCCAAAGTTATAACTTAAAGAAAATTTTTTTATTGTTTACAATTGGTTTATAGTTTTAAATAAACATTTTTCTTGATTTATTTTTTTAAATATTGACAGGTTTACAAAAATAAAATCACCCTTCCTAGATGTTTGAAAAATGTTTCTATTAACTATAAACCGATTGTAAACAATAAAAATTTTTCTGTGTGAATGCTCAAAGTATAATGAACAATTTATAATTAGTAAACATTTAAAAAATCATATAATCTCACTGTTTTATTAAAAATAAGTAAAAATATGTTTTATATGTATTAATATATAATATAATTTTCAGAATCAAATAAATATAGATCTGGAAAAAATGAAAAATGAAATTTATGATCCAGAACGTCCAGATCTATTTATCAAACCACAAAGCAGGTGGGATCAGCTCCCTGCATTCAATCCTTTAGAAGAAATTCCGGAAAATCTCATAGAGGAGGTACTTCATTTATTCATTTATTCACTTGTTATAATTACAAAAATTTGTAAGAACAAGGGAGTTACGCAAAAATCCCATTAAAAACAATAAAATAGAAAATTATACTACTCTAACAATTACAAAATTTAAAATAATTAATCGTTGCAGCGCTCATAAAGAATTTTAATTAAAGTATCAACAAAACATTTAATAGTAGTATAATCTGTCGTAGATATTAAAACAAAAAAATCGTCTATCGTGCACACGTTGTTACCTAATATTTTATGAATTGGCGCTAGTAGGTGATTACAAGCAGGGCAAAAAGCAAGAATGTGATAAAGCGAATCGACTTCAAGATTACAAGAGGCGCAAGTTGCATCGGGGTGAAATATATATTTCTTTTTTTTTAAAACAACACGACATACGTGCTTGTTTAAAAGTCTGATTTGCGCAATTATTCTTTTATAAAAAAGTGGCAAACTGGTATTCAGATATCCTTGCATACCCGGATTCAAAGGAAGATTTGGATAAATTAACAGACTACTAGAAGAGGGGCAACAGATATCAATATCTTGACTTTTAAGGTGCGTCGCGAACTGTTCAAGAATGAGATCACTGTCAGGAAAAAAAGACTCTAGATTGAAATTGAACCATAAATCTGATAAACCACATAGGTCAAAAAAACAGTTTTTTTATTGTGTAAACCAATTGAAACTGTTATTTGGATTTGCCTTAGCAAGCTTAACCAATCTTTCTAAACACAACCTAGGATACCTAGAAGAATCCATTTTACTGATTTTGTTCAGCCAAGACAAGGTAAGTTTTAAGACTTTATGTGCGAGATGAATAATTCCCAACTCAGTTCTAACTGCATAATTGGGTGTACAGATAGGGAGATGAAGCAATTTTTTGAAAAAAGATAGTTGAATTTTATCAATGTCGTTCAGAAAATTTAGACTCCAAATCTGGCATGCATAAAACAGAACACTAAGAGCGAGACTTTGAAATAATTTAATACAAGATACTATTGAATTAATTCCGACAGTGTGGATCAAACTGAGAACAGAACCGACAGCTGTATTGGCCGAACTGATTGCCCTGTTGGAAGCAGAAAAAAAAGAGCAAGAGCCATGAAAAACAACTCCAAGATACAAGTATTCTTTAACCACCTCGATGCAACTCTCGCCGTATTTAAAAGATTTAAATTTTTTCTTTGCCTTCGAATTACCAGATCTAGTAAAAACAACGATTTTAGTTTTATCAGTATTGACAGTCAGTTTATTTAATTTACAGTAATCATGTAACGCTTTCAATTTTCTGTTTAATTCAACTGGTGTATCTGCGAGCATTACATAGTCATCCGCGTAACCACACAACATAATTTCTGCAAAACTATTTATTGAGATACCTCTGCAGCCCCGCTTGATAAAAAACTCTTCCATATCCGCAATAAATAGTACAAATAACAATGGACTTAAAACCTCGCCTTGCAAGACACCCAAAGAAACTTTAACTTCGTCAGTATAACCCTCAGACGTTTTAATACGTGCAAGAGCCGATGAATAAAAGTCTATTAAAATATTAATAAATTTAGAACTTAAACCTAATGCGTAGAGTTTCTTCCACAGTAGACGATGAGAAACAGATGGGAAGGCCCCTTTAAAGTCTATAAATGCTGCATACACAACAGCACCCGGAGAAGCCAAGTGAATCTGAATGACAGAAGTAAGGTTGAACAAATTGTCCAGACAACTTCTGCCACTTCTAAACCCAGCCTGGGACTCCGGAATAAGGTTGTGCTCAGAAGCCCAAGCGTTAAGACGGTCACATAAAAGCTAAGAAAAATTTTTTTCTAGGCAACTAACTAGCGATATCGATCTATAATTGTCAGGAATTAAAGGGTCACCCTTTTTAAGAAGCATAAATAGAATTATTTTACCCCAATCTTTAGGTACTCTTTCGGTCTCATAGAGGAGGTACTTGGGATGGATGATATTCTGATGGAGGATATCATCCTAGATGATATTCCGATACCATTGGGTCAGGATGATATCATAAGGCCAATGGAGGAATTAAAACAGGAGGATATAATCGCTCCAAATCAACCCATTCCATTTGTCAATGATTTGACTGAGGTTGTAGGAAATTATATCCGCACCCGCACTCAGCCAGCATTAATTATTAGAACGCCACCGGTTGGTCTGATAGATCAAAAACTACCCATACTGGAAGAAGTTCCATTACCAGCGCCACGACGCCGGATTGCGCACATTTCACGAAAATTGCCACCAGTACCAACTCCGAGAACTCAACCAGTGCCAGCTCCGAGAGCTCAAGCAGTGCAAGCACCACGACAATTGTCACCAGTGCCAACTCCGAGAGCTCGACCAGTGCCAACTCCGAGAGCTCGACCAGTGCCAACTCCGAGAGCTCGACCAGTGCCAGCTCCGAGAGCTCGACCAGTGCCAACTCCGAGAGCTCGACCAGTGCCAACTCCGAGAGCTCGATCAGTGCCAACTCCGAGAGCTCGACCAGTGCCAGCACCACGACAATTGTCACCAGAGCCAACTCCTAGACGTTCGATTCAAATCGATGCTCGTCCTCTTCGAGAAAATAAATGCCGACGCTTGTCAAAGGCAGAGAGAGTCTTGGCAACCGCATCCTCGAAAAAGAGGAGTTAATTTTCTTTTCATTATTTTTTTTGTTTTATTTTTTTTCATTATTTTTAGAAAATTTTCTTTTATGTTTAAAGTATGTAGCAAAGTAACCATTCATTTTTATTTTCAACTTTGCTTTATTTTTGTTTTATTTTTTTCATTATTTTTAGAAAATTTTCTTTTATGTTTAAAGTATGTAGCAAAGTAACCATTTATTTTTATTTTTAACTTTGCTCGAAGTGAATTTCTCAAGTAAGAGAATCTTTTTCAAATAACTAATATCGTTAATGTACTTTCCGATTTTTAAACATTTTTTTTATTCAATTTTTTGTTAACTTTTCTTTATTGCTTGATACTGTCTTAATTTTCAATATTTATATATTATAGTTAATATTTTTTATATATTTCTGTGTGGTTATGTACATTAACGATATTAGTAATATACTATAATTTTCTATTTATTATTTTTTTTTGTTTTATTTTTTTCATTATTTTTAGAAAATTTTCTTTTATGTTTAAAGTATGTAGCAAAGTAACCATTCATTTTTATTTTCAACTTTGCTTGAAGTGAATTTTTCAAGTAACAGAAACTTTTTCAAATAACTAATATCGTTAATGTACTTTCCGATTTTTAAACATTTTTATTATTTATTTTTTTGTTAACTTTCTTTTATTGCTTGATACTGTCTTAATTTTCAATATTTATATATTATAGTTAATATTTTTTATATATTTCTGTGTGGTTATGTACATTAACGATATTAGTTATATACTATAATTTTCTATTCATTATTTTTTTTTGTGTTATTTTTTTCATTATTTTTAGAAAATTTTCTTTTATGTTTAAAGTATGTAGCAAATTAACTATTCATTTTTATTTTCAACTTTGCTTGAAGTGAATTTCTCAAGTAAGAGAATCTTTTTCAAATAACTAATATCGTTAATGTACTTTCCGATTTTTAAACATTTTTATTATTTATTTTTTTGTTAACTTTCTTTTATTGCTTGATACTGTCTTAATTTTCAATATTTATATATTATAGTTAATATTTTTTATATATTTCTGTGTGGTTATGTACATTAACGATATTAGTTATATACTATAATTTTCTATTCATTATTTTTTTTGTGTTATTTTTTTCATTATTTTTAGAAAATTTTCTTTTATGTTTAAAGTATGTAGCAAATTAACTATTCATTTTTATTTTCAACTTTGCTTGAAGTGAATTTTTCAAGTAACAGAAACTTTTTCAAATAACTAATATCGTTAATGTACTTTCCGATTTTTAAACATTTTTATTATTTATTTTTTTGTTAACTTTCTTTTATTGCTTGATACTGTCTTAATTTTCAATATTTATATATTATAGTTAATATTTTTTATATATTTCTGTGTGGTTATGTACATTAACGATATTAGTTATATACTATAATTTTCTATTCATTATTTTTTTTGTGTTATTTTTTTCATTATTTTTAGAAAATTTTCTTTTATGTTTAAAGTATGTAGCAAATTAACTATTCATTTTTATTTTCAACTTTGCTTGAAGTGAATTTCTCAAGTAAGAGAAACTTTTTCAAATAACTAATATCGTTAATGTACTTTCCGATTTTTAAACATTTTTATTATTCATTTTTTTTGTTAACTTTTTTTTATTGCTTGATACTGTCTTAATTTTCAATATTTATATATTAAAGTTAATATTTTATATATATTTCTGTGTGGTTATGTACATTAACGATATTAGTTATTTACTATAATTTTCTATTCATTATTTTTTTGTTTTATTTCTTTTATATTTTAGAAAACATTTTGTTACATTTTTAAAATGTATATTTAATGTATATATATATATATATATAGTGAAATTGCATATATAATGAAAAGCTTTTTTTATGTTTTATATATATTTTTCAGTTTTATTAAAGTAAACAATTATTTTTTTCTAATTAACTGTGTTATGTACATTATTTTGCATGTGCTATATTTTTATTCTGAATGTATTTTTCATATATTATATTTTTAATTTACATATAATATATATTCATTTCGCGTATGTTATATATTATTTTACATGAGTTATATTTATTTTCTTTTTCGTTTATTTTATTATTGGCTTCACGTTAATTTAATATTGATTTGTCTGTGATTTAAAATTGATATAATATTTAAATTTCACTTATAACAATTAAATCCAACTTTCACTACCTTAAATTTTTTATTAACTTAATTTTTACTTAAAATTTAATAAAATTAGACTTTATATAAGTTAATGAATTTATATTTATAAAAAATGCTTTTATTTAATATAATCTACTTGACTTTATTAAGGTAAGTTTAATAATTTCTAATAATTTTTTAGCATTTATATGTTATATATTATACTTTTTGTAGTTTATTTAATATTTATTACTACATATTATTCAAAACTATTTTATCATATTATGTGAATAATAAAATTTACTGAATCCAAATTAGTTATGAATTAATTTATTATAAATATAAGAAAAATATTTCAATTTAAAATTCGCGCGTTACCGGCGGTGAGCTCACAGTAGTTCAAGTCAACCGCCACACGCAGCAGAGTGGTGAGCGCGCGTAGTGGCGGAACCGCTTGGTGGGGAGAGAGACCTACGAGGGTGACTAGCACACAGTAGAGAGCTCATTCCACATCGCGGAGAGGAATAGTGCGGTCCACGATAGAGAGCTGCCGGTGCTACCACTGCCTCGTGAGGATGGTGTCCGAGTACAATGTGAGTATACTATAATATAATATAATATAATATAAATTCACTAGTTACAGAATGAAGGTAACGAGGTGCCATTCCCTGCAACTCCTCCAGGGTCGACCCAGTCACCGTGGCACCAGGTGGTGAATCCGCTACCACCAGGATCTCCACCGCAGTCACCTCTGCATCAGATGGCACTCCAGTGGCGTCCATTTTCACCGCTGTGGATGCTGGTTGAGAGGCCGCCGACACCTCAACTCAAGATGGAACCGGAGTCCCCCCCACCTTTCATTCAGTTGGGGACTCCACCCAGGTTGCCTACACCAGTGGAATGGCTACCTACAACCCCGCCCGGAAGTCCACCACGGTGTAGGTCACCGATACCCAGGGCGCAGTCTCCCGAGCCCAGGGTAGAGGAAAGAGAGCCGGCGGCCTCTCTACCAGAGGCGCAGCCGCCGCCTGCTCACGGTCGGCGTCGCTGCCATCGACGGCGGCGCGTATTTTTAAATTTAAATTTTATTTTTAAAACTCAATAAATTTTTATTTTTTTGTAAATTAGTATATTTATTTTGCGGATCCTGTATAGAAATTGTTACAACTGCTTTAAAGTAAGAGTATTGCGCATGCGTGAATAGGTGGGGAAAAATTTAGGAGTGGGGATGCGTTATAGGTTGGAGTGAGGGTAAATGGTCTAGTGCGCATGCGTGAAAGGTAGGAGTGAGGATTTCGGGGTATATATTCAGGGATTTTGTCGTGTTTAGTCAGTAGCTGTTCTGTTCACAGATTCAGCGGTTCCAACAGCAGCAGCAGATTCCCATTGCCATTACTAACTGTCTTTTTTGTTATATTTACTGTCTTTTTTGTTACATTTATTGTTATATTTACTGTGTTTATTGCATTTACTTTGTATTGATTTTTAGGTTAAGTTCTTTAGTTTGTAAGTTCGTTTTGCTTAGTATAAGTATTTTAGTTTGTAAGTTCGTTCTTTTGTTCTTTTGTTAGCTTGTAAGTGTGTTCTGTTTAGTTTTAAGTGTGTTAGCTTGTAAGTGTGTTTCTTTTGATTTCAGGTGCAGAGCTGAAGTGGAAGGCGACGACCACCGATGGACCACCACGTAAGTATCCGAATTACGGTACTATTCTCGACGAGAGTGACATTACTGTTACTCTCATTAAAGAAGCCCTTGAGTTGATACCTTATTTGTGTAACGTAAATGAGAGACGCTCTTTCATCAAAAGAAAAGATGTGTGAGCATTCTACAATCCATCATTAGACTTCGCGCATTATTTGAGTCCCATATTGTAGATGGCGCTGGAATCGGTGACCCAGATATCAATAAACGTGTGCGCTGGGAAGAATGTGAGAGTGCGTTTGCGTGTAGACTGTACACTAATGTGATTCTAAATCTTGTACACATTGATATAAGCGCGTTTTTAGACGATGGGTCCACACTGTTTCAAGACCATATTAAAGGTGCTTTAAATAAGAATGGACCCATCGTCGTGTACGGCGTACTCATCGCAAACTTCAAGAGGGTGGAGAATGACGAAGAAGTTGTAAAGCCGATTCCTTTTGGAACCAAGGCCAACAACATCTTCCCCACAATCCTTTTAGATGATTGGTTTGAGCAGTACATTAAGCAACCGATTCTACATAGTGTTGGAGAGTTTTACGCCAAAGGTTCAAATTGGAATCTTCAATCAATTATAAGGCTTGAAGTAAATGTAAATAAGTATAATCCAATGCGCGCGAGCTCATACATTGATCTACCCTCACAAATTAAAAATAAACACGCATGTATCAACGTGCAAAATACTGACAATGAATGTTTTAAGTGGGCGGTACTGTCAGCCTTACACCCAAATGTAGTGAGAAGTGATCGAGTTTCCAACTATAAAGAATTTAAAGACGAGTTAAATTTTGAGGGTATTGAATTCCCAGTAACACTTAAAAATGTTCCAAAATTTGAAAAAATTAATGACGTTTCGATTAATGTCTACGGCCTTACAAAAAGGTATGGTGACTTTTCTGTACATCCTCTCCATCTCACTGCGGAAAAAAGAGATAAGCATGTAAATCTCTTGTATGTTGCCGACATGTATGCGGATGAAAGTGATGATGATACTGTATTGCATGACGACGATAATTTTATAAACTTCCATTATGTGTGGATAAAAGATTTATCGCGACTAGTGTTTAAGCAGTTGTCTAAACATAGAAATAAAAAATACATCTGTGACCGATGCTTACACTACTTTTCATCTGTAGATAGATTGAACGCACACATCGAAAATTGTAAAAAAGTGAATGAGTGTAAAATAAAATTACCGACGATTGATAAAAGTTTAATCACATTTAAAAATTATAAGAATAAAGAGAGAGTACCGTATGTAATTTACGCGGACTGTGAAAGTCTACTTCCTCCCGCCGATGAAGATGTAGACAATTTAAGTAAGACTGAAGTATTCCAGCGCCATAAGTTATTGAGTATTGGCTATTACATAAAATGCAGCTACGATGAATCGTTATGTAAATATGTACCGTGCCCGAAAAATGAATCTGATCCTGCTAAATGGTTTACTGAGGAATTAAGGCAATTATGTGAAAAAATTGATAATGTATTTAAAAATCCGATACCAATGAATGCCTTAACTCCTTAAGAAATTAGTGATTTCAAGCGAGCGACAATATGTCACACATTTGATGAGAAAATACCGGCAAGCGAAAAGAAAGTCCGCGATCACTGTCACCTTACTGGCAAATATAGGGGTGCTGCCCATGAATCATGCAATCTAAACTACCAAGATTGTCAGACAATTCCCGTGGTGTTCCACAATTTAAGTGGCTATGACGCCCATTTTATAATTCACGCGATCTCGACGAGCTTTGAAGGGAAAATTGACCTCCTCCCCATTAACAAAGAGAAATATATCTCTTTTACTAAACACGTCAAGGGGAGTGAGGTCAAATTTCGATTCATTGACTCATTGCGATTCATGGCAGCATCCCTTGAAAAACTCGCATTGTACTTAGACGAGTATAAAATTGTAAACTCTGTTTTTGCCAGTACGGTGACAGATCCGGATAAAATAAAATTGCTAACGCGTAAAGGTGTGTTCCCTTACGAGTACTTTGACTCAAAAAGCAAGCTCGACGAAACCGAATTACCCCCGATAGAGAAATTTTATAGTACGCTTTATGATGCCGGTATTTCTGATGATGAGTATGCGCATGCGCAGAATGTATGGACCGAGTTTAACTGTCAGAATCTCTACGGGTTAGATCCTGCTCACTATTATACGACCCCCGGTTTAACTTGGGATGCTATGCTCAAGTACACGAAAATAGGATCGCAACTAATAACCGATATCGATATGATTATGTTTGTTGAGTCTGGTATTAGAGGTGGCATAAGTCAATGCTGCAACCGATAGAGAGGTTCTACGCTAACATTAATTTTTGATTGATTTGCTGGTTGATTGACATTTGCGTTAAGTTACTGGGGACGATTTGCGAATAATAGATTATACATTTGCTTTATCTTCCTACGTATTGTGAGAATTATCAAAGCCAAGCCATTTGACAAGAACTTTGTTTCCACGTGTCTTGAGAATTTTTTCCACAAGATAAATATCTGAATATTTTACTTTAAGAAGTTCCTCTTCATAAAATCCTCTGCTAATGGGTTGATCCTTGTAATCCTTGAGTTTGTAAGTCACTGGTTGAGTTGATACAACTTGATCCACGGTGAATATTTCTGTTGTCCAATTGGGTGTATATCCTTTCTCGAAAACATTTTTATATTTGCTTACTCGAACTTTGTCACCAATTTTATACTTTGGTCGTCTTAAAGGAATTTTTCTCAGTTTAGAGATCCTGTCTTTTAAAATTTCAACGTCTTCTGAAGTAACATCTTTAGGCTTCATTCCAATTGTTCTATGTTTTGTATCATTATAGTTGGAAATAAGAGTAGGCAATATATCATACCACTTGTAATTTCCACGTAAACTAAATTGCATCCACATTTTTCTTTTTAGTGTTCGATTAAACCGTTCAACAATGGAAGCTTTCATATTACTATATGTTGAATAAAAATTTATTTTATGCTTTTTCATTAATGCTTCAAATTGTGAGTTATAGAATTCTTTTCCTTTGTCACCATGCAAGTTTTTTGGTATGCGCTTTTTAGCAAATATAGATTGCATTGCATGAGAAACATCTTTTCCATTTTTACTTTTTACTGGAACAGCCCAAGCATATTTCGAAAATATGTCTATAACTGTTAGTAAATACTTGAAACCTTTATTTATTTTTGAATAAGGTGTCATTTCTACTAAATCTGCTTGCAAGGTCTCATCAATATTACGCATTTTAACTCGCCGTCGAGGATAATTTTTTCTAGCCTGAGTATGAAGTTCATTCACTACTGTTAATTTTTTATCAGCCATCACTGTTGAATAAATTTAGCCTCTTTGATAATATAATTTTGATGTGATTCAATTTTTTTAAGTTTTTCGGTAACTCGTGCTTCAATAACTAGAATAAAATTATTCAAGTCATCAATAGCTGATCTTAAAGAAGATGTAATTTGAATAACAGGTTTTATCTCGTTTCGTAAAATATGTTGGGCAAGTCTTAAATTTATTGCGTCGTGTTGCTCTTCTGCGTCAGCAAGATTACAGAGTTTTCTTCCTTCAACGTCAAAGTTACTTTGGGAATTAAGTTTAAAACCAACTCCAGGAGGCCCTCGTCTTGCTGTTCCTCTTTGATTGAGAGGATGTCCGAACACGTCAATGCTCATTGTTAAAAAGAATGATATTTGCTAAAACACATCTTAATATATAATTTTAGCGTCACGTAGTTCCTCAATGATAGACATGATTTCATTATTGTGGGCTAGAATTTCCAGCAGCTTGAGAAGCCATTAATAGTCTAAGACGGTCAACCAACTCATTTAGATCATCCCAATAGATATATTCTCGTTGAAAATTTTTGTTTGTAATCATAAATTTAGGTAATGAACTACCGCTTACAGATGACCGTTTGGTAGGTGTTTGAGAGAAGAATTGAGATATAAAATTTAAATACTTGTAACTCTTATCCGTACGTATAGATTCAGAGGAACTATACTTCTTTTTGTGTGCATTAGTAGCAATCAGAATCTCTTTATAGTTTCTTTTATCATCTTCACTTATAAGCGATGTAGTAGGTTTACTTTTAAATAAAAGTTCAAGTAATCCAAGCGTTTGATGATATCGTTTATTACCAATTTTTATATGCTGATCTTCAAGAGTTATTGGTGAATCACCAATCATAAGTGATCCATCACTTAGCTTACGTATGCCGTATGTTGAATCTAAACATTGCTTTCTATTATGATTTAATAAGTATAGAAATTTATTACTTATTTTATCATCATCTGGAGATTTTTCAGTTTTTTACTTTCATAGTATATGCTATCATCCATCTTCTGCTCTTTCTTTTCAATCTTGATATTTTTATGTTCAGTGTCTGTCAAGTTAATAATTTTTTGTAAGGGTTGAACTATCCGTTTAAAAGTTTCAGTCAGCACATTTTCAACTTCTTCTTTTCCTAATTTTAACATACGATGTTTTCGCCTAATTGCCTCGCTAGCTTTAGAAATTTGATGAAGATATTCTTTTTCTTTATGAAACATGTTATTATTACAAGGTTTCATATTGAACTAACAATATTTTAGAAATGATCTTATATTTATAGAGTTACAAAGCTATCAAATCCTTTTCTATATCTTCCATCATTTAAATCAGAATCCTTATCAATTACTACAAAGCCATACTTGTCTGAATTCCAACATGTGGCACATAGTTCTCGAAATTAATTAAATGTCATGTCAGTATTAACGTGGTCATCATAAACATGCTTTAAATTTTTCTCATCTTGACGAAAAAGAACTAGTAAATTAACATTATCACGTACCAAATGTTTAGGAATGCGGGCATAGGTTTGACAAAGATAAAAAGAATCAACATCAACATGTCTATCCATGCAAAAAAAATGCCCTTACATTATCTTGCTTCTCGCAAGCAATATCATCAAATATAAATATTGAATTTCGTTTTGCATCTTTAGGAGTAAGGACTTCTTCATGCTCACTAAATGGTAAATACTCTACTCCCTCAACATTATTAACAACTTGTTTCAAGAATTTATACTTGGGTTGATGTAAAGACTTTGAGTATAAGTAAATATTATCAAATCTAAGACCATTAGGATGTAAAATTAAAGATAGGAGTACATTTGTCTTTCCACAATTTGATGGTCCACAAAAAATAGCTCGAATACTACCGGAAAATAAACTACCATGACGCTTCACTTTCTTCTCTTGTTGTTCAACAATCGAGTCTAGATTGACGACTGGCAGCTTGTGAAGTTGTTCCTTGAACCGCATCCTGATTTAGACTGCCGCTAAAGGTATAAATACAGCGCTTATATAGCTAACAAGTCATTCTAATTTTAACTTTTACAGAGTAAGGTATGATTATACATCATCGCTCTCAAGAAAAAGGGTTAATTAATAAACTTATAAACAAGTTACCATTTGAATTACATTTGCCAGGTTATCAATATTGTGGACCTGGTACAAAGTTAGCAAAACGTCTAGACCGAGGTGATCCAGGTGTTAATCCATTAGACGCCGCTTGTAAAGAGCACGATATTGCTTACTCGAAAAATCGAGAAAACGTTGAAGAAAGAAACGCTGCTGATAGAGCACTAGCTGACAAAGCGTGACAACGTGTATTTGCTCCAGACGCACAATATAGTGAAAGAGCTGCAGCTTACGCAATAACAAACGCTATGAAAGCTAAATAAAAATTTGGAATGGGAGTAAAGAAAAAGAAGACAAAGTCAAAGAAACGAGTAAAGAAGATAAAATCAAAAAAACGAGTAAATCTTAGAAAAATTGTTGATGCTGCAAGAAAATCAATAATTCCTGGTAATGATGCTCGTTTAACAATAAAGTCAGCTATTGAAACAGCTCGAAAAGCTGTAAGGAAAGCAGGTGGTAGAGAAAAGGTTTTAACACCTCGTATTCCACCTGTCCCATCAAAAGTTGGTGGTCTGTTACCAGTAATTCCAATTTTTGCTGGTCTAAGTGCACTTGGAGCGCTTACTGGGGGAGCTGCTGGTGTAGCAAAAGCTGTTAATTATGCAAGTGCAGCAAAAGAGCAGTTAAAGGAAGCTCAGCGTCACAATAGAGAGTTGGAAGCAGTGGCACTTGGCAAAGGTCTACATTTAAAACCATACCGACAAGGTTTGGGACTTCATTTGAAACCATACGTTAAAGGACAAGGTATTAAAAGACGATGTAGAAAAAAAAAGTTTAAAGCTGCCTCAACGAGCACTTACAGATCTAGATTTACTTAAATATGCTAAAGAAATGAAAATTTCCCATTTTCGAGGAGTTTTTATGCGAAATGAACTACCTATAAGAGGTCCTCGAAAAAATGAATCCGCCATTATTAATTTAGATGATAAAGATGGTTCTGGAACTCATTGGGTTGCATATAAAAAAGTTAATAATAAAGCAGTATACTTTGATAGTTTTGGTAATCTTCAACCACCCTATGAACTTGTCAATTACTTAGGTTACAATACTTTAATACAGTATAATCATCAAAATTATCAAGATTATAATAGCTTTAATTGTGGTCATTTATGTCTAAAATTTTTATGTGGACAGCTTGAAATAACTCAAAAATATATTCTATATAAGTGATTGTAAGTCATTCCAGCTAATCAGTTTATAAAAAGTCATCAACATGGAAGAATCTTTTACTCTGACTATCTCAGGCAATTCATCTATCCTGGAGGCAGAATATTTTCCTCCGATAGAATTATTATCTAATAAAAATTATGTACTTGGCTTAGTTGAATTACTAACTTTCAATTCAATTCCTAATATCGATCAAGGTAAAAATAAATTTTATATTGGTGATAAAGTGATTACTATACCCCCTGGAAGCTATGACTTTGAAGATATTGAAAAATATATTCAAAACTCTATTGAAAATGGGTTTGAAATTGTAAGAATCAAACCTAACAATAACACTTTACGTAGTGAAATAACAAGCAGCCTTGAAGTGAGTTTTGAACAAAACGATTCAATTGGTAAATTATTAGGATTCACTCCACGAATATTGACAGCTAATAAGGCTCATACGTCAGATGTACCAGTAGCCATTCTTAAGGTAAGTGTTATCAGAATTGAATGTAACATTACTACTGGTGCATACATAAATAATAAAAAGGTACACATAATTCACGAATTTTTTCCAATTGTACCAGCTGGATATAAGATTGTGGAAGTTCAATCTCACGTCATTTACCTTCCAATCGCCGTGAAGACAATACATAATATTCAAGTAAGAATCGTTGATCAAGACGGAGATTTAATAAATTTTAGAGGTGAAACTATAACAATTCGATTACACGTTAAATCTACGTAATGGGAATTGTATTTCATAGAAAAACTGGTGGAAGCTATATAAAAGAGTTGCCATGTCAGAAGTCATTCATTCCTCAATCAGTTCGCAAGAGACTAACATCTCAGAACATACTATTTCTGAAGCAGCTGTTAATTATGCAAGTGCAGCAAAAGAGCAGTTAAAGGAAGCTCAGCGTCACAATAGAGAGTTGGAAGCAGTGGCACTTGGCAAAGGTCTACATTTAAAACCATACCGACAAGGTTTGGGACTTCATTTGAAACCATACGTTAAAGGACAAGGTATTAAAAGACGATGTAGAAAAAAAAAGTTTAAAGCTGCCTCAACGAGCACTTACAGATCTAGATTTACTTAAATATGCTAAAGAAATGAAAATTTCCCATTTTCGAGGAGTTTTTATGCGAAATGAACTACCTATAAGAGGTCCTCGAAAAAATGAATCCGCCATTATTAATTTAGATGATAAAGATGGTTCTGGAACTCATTGGGTTGCATATAAAAAAGTTAATAATAAAGCAGTATACTTTGATAGTTTTGGTAATCTTCAACCACCCTATGAACTTGTCAATTACTTAGGTTACAATACTTTAATACAGTATAATCATCAAAATTATCAAGATTATAATAGCTTTAATTGTGGTCATTTATGTCTAAAATTTTTATGTGGACAGCTTGAAATAACTCAAAAATATATTCTATATAAGTGATTGTAAGTCATTCCAGCTAATCAGTTTATAAAAAGTCATCAACATGGAAGAATCTTTTACTCTGACTATCTCAGGCAATTCATCTATCCTGGAGGCAGAATATTTTCCTCCGATAGAATTATTATCTAATAAAAATTATGTACTTGGCTTAGTTGAATTACTAACTTTCAATTCAATTCCTAATATCGATCAAGGTAAAAATAAATTTTATATTGGTGATAAAGTGATTACTATACCCCCTGGAAGCTATGAAATTGAAGATATTGAAAAATATATTCAAAACTCTATTGAAAATGGGTTTGAAATTGTAAGAATCAAACCTAACAATAACACTTTACGTAGTGAAATAACAAGCAGCCTTGAAGTGAGTTTTGAACAAAACGATTCAATTGGTAAATTATTAAGATTCACTCCACGAATATTGACAGCTAATAAGGCTCATACGTCAGATGTACCAGTAGCCATTCTTAAGGTAAGTGTTATCAGAATTGAATGTAACATTACTACTGGTGCATACATAAATAATAAAAAGGTACACATAATTCACGAATTTTTTCCAATTGTACCAGCTGGATATAAGATTGTGGAAGTTCAATCTCACGTCATTTACCTTCCAATCGCCGTGAAGACAATACATAATATTCAAGTAAGAATCGTTGATCAAGACGGAGATTTAATAAATTTTAGAGGTGAAACTATAACAATTCGATTACACGTTAAATCTACGTAATGGGAATTGTATTTCATAGAAAAACTGGTGGAAGCTATATAAAAGAGTTGCCATGTCAGAAGTCATTCATTCCTCAATCAGTTCGCAAGAGACTAACATCTCAGAACATACTATTTCTGAAGCAGCTCGGCCTAAGAGTTTATCAAGAAAACAAGGGAAAAAATTGATTTTTCACATACTTTTTATTTGTTGTTGTAACAAAATAGGAAGAATTTTTAAACATTCTAAGTCCAGTTAAATTTGATAATTCTGTGGCACACTATGAGATTCATGCACATCAACCATACGTGTCATCAGCATTTAATAACAGTGACGAGATTCGAATTGCAGTTCAACATCAAGACTTGTACATTCTTCCCTCTAAAAGTACTTTACACGTCACTGGCAGAATTGTTAAGCCAAACAATACGCTTGTAACTAATACAAAGTTAATTAGCAATGGTATTTCCTACCTGTTTAATGAGATTCGTTAGGAATTAAATGGTGTTGAAATTGATCGCTCTAAAAATGTTGGTATTACAACCACAATGAAAAATGATGCTGGATATTTTGATGTAAATATTCCACTAAGTATGATTATTGGTTTTGCTGAAGACTATCGAAAGATTGTTGTAAATGCAAAACATGAACTTATTTTAACAAGATCTCGTACTGATCTAAATGCTGTAGTAAACATTGAAGCAGCTGAGCGTGAAGAATTTAGAATTATAATTAATAAAATTAAATGGTTAATTCCATATTTAATGGTAAATGATCGCCAAAAAATTGAATTATTGAAATTTATTGAAAAAGACTCACTTCTAACAATGAGTTTTAGATCATGGGATTTGTATGAGTATCCTATGATTCCTGACACTCAAAAGCATGTGTGGACTGTAAAAACTTCAACACAAGTTGAAAAACCTCGATATGTTATTTTTGGTTTACAAACAAATCGAAAAGAAGATCAAGAAAGGTATGCAAATTTATTTGATGCCTGTAATCTTCTCAATGTTAAACTTTTCTTAAACTCACAGTACTATCCTTATGGAAATTTAAATTTTACTCAAAACAAATTTTCCATACTATATGATATGTATTGTAATTTTCAACCATCCTACTATAGAAAAGAATCTGAACCTTTATTAACTAGAAATAACTTTAAAGATTTTGCACCATTGGCTGTTATTGATTGCTCAAAACAAAACGAATTTCTAAAACAAGCATCTGTAGATGTGCGATTGGAATTTGAAGCAAATGAAATTTTTCTAGCCAATACAGCTGCATATTGCCTTATAATTCACGACCGCATTATACAGTATACACCAATCAGCGGCGTTGTTAAAAAAAGTAACGTGATTGGTGGAAATAATGACCAATCATAGACGACATCGGTAGTGGGCATAGGCTATAAAGAGAGCGTCTCTCTAAGGCTTGAGCCATTACTCTATTTCAGATACCATGGCGTACGTCGTAGATATTCAGTGCTTCAAGAGACCATACAACGAGTTTGTCATCAAAGAGTTGGCGATTCTACCACTTCAAGAAGATGCTTATCCATTGGTCTACCTCTTCAAACCGCCATATGCCTGGAGTCGATTGCCTGCAAAATACAAATGTGAGAATCGATGGCTTACAAATAATTATCATGGTATCGATTGGGCTGCTGGTGACATATCTTATGAAGAATTACAACCTATAATAAAAGAAGTACTAATAGGTACACCTACCGTTTATGTAAAAGGTTTAGAAAAACAAAAATTGTTAGAAAAATATACATTAAATGTGTTTAATTTAGATGATTTTAAATGTCCGTCGCTAAAAAGTTTAAGTGTAGATAGTTCATCTACATGTACAAATCACACACGTAGCTTTAGCAACTGTGCTGTGAAAAATGTATGTAATCTACGAAATTGGTTGATACAACCATCGAATGTACTACGAAATAATATAGAAAATAATGATGAAGTTGACAATGATTGTACATTGAAAGATTTTTATAATGATTGTGAAAATTTACTATATAATGAATAAATGTATTAAATGTCTATTAATGTTTACTTTAATTAACCCTTCTCTATCCTATTATATTTATTACACATGTGTAAAACTATTAAACATGTTAAAACTAGTCTTGACTGTCTTATGACGTCACAAAGTGGGCGTGGCTCAATAATAAAAAGTAGGGGTATTTTACAAACATAAAAAGCTATTGCGCATGCGTAAAATAGTGGTAGGGGTACTGCGCATGCGTAAAAGTAAGGGTGGGGATATTGCGTGATATTTGGGTATAAATAGAGGCACCTTGAGCTGTAAAGCTCATTCTGTTTTCTAACTTCACAAAGTATTATCTCTAAGAAAAGATGGATCTAACCAAAATCAACGCCATTGGTCGCATGGATGCTTTCCTACCCACGAAGCCGCTATCCGAGCTGACTTCTGGACATAAGTATCCTATAACGAAGATCCAGGTTGTCAACACCAGGTATGGAGTCAAGGTCGTCGTTGAGGTGGATAAAAAGTTTAATACATTCCTACCTTCAAGATTTGTACCAATGTTCACTGATGACTCTATATGCTTAGATCAGATGCAAGAAGCTATTAGTTCTGGACAATTACGGCTGAAGTATATTGGTGGTCCATACAACCATATTGAATTTAAAATAAAACAAGAGTAAATATTGTATATTGAATAAAATAAATGTATGAAATGTTATTAATACTGTATTTAATTAAATACCCTCATTAGTATTACGTTAGATAATAAGGTATACGTTTTAAGGTTATGTTTAATAAAATAGATTTTAAGGTTATGTTTAATACAATAGATTTTAACAACTTTTACAACCGCCATCTATTAAAATTTTAATAATCTCATTAGTGTAAACAATATGGCGCCATATTTGCCCGCGAAATACAACATTCAAACGACTAAGTTGTGGCGCCATCTCTCGGGACAACACTCAAACCGCACTCTGTCGGTAAAACAAGATGGCGGTCTTCTGACCAATACAATTTAAATTTTCAAAATAAAATTTTTAAATTTTCCGCCAAGCAGGTTTGAATTCGCTAGTGGCGCCATCCATCGGCGGCAGCCAGCACTAAAAAATCGGTAGGTAAAACAGAGAACCCCTTCTAAGCCACTTGAAAGTTTAAAATAAATTTTTAAATTTCCCGCCAAGTAAATTTGAATTCGCAAGTGGCGCCATCTAGCGGCGGCAGTCGGAACTACGCTCGGTCGGTAAGGCAGAACACCCCTTGTAAGACACTCGAAAGTTTGAAATTAAATTTTTAAATTTCCCGTCAAGGGGTTTGGAATTTGTAAGTAGCGCCATCTAGCGGCGGCAGTCGGAACTACACTCGGTCGGTAAGGCAGAACATCCCTACCACCACTGATAAAGTAGAAATCTGCCTTACCGACCTGTCCCAGTATCCTCATAGCTATACTACTTTCAGGGTCGCTGATCAATTTTTTTATTTTGTTGTCCGCCTTATTGGATCCGCCATTTTGAATATTGGAAAACTAATGTTAGATTCGTAATCAGCGACCATTAAAACCCCCGAGTAACCGGTTTCAGGAACATTTAAGAAGTTTTTAATTACCTTTTTACTTCCTCATAGAGGAAGTATTATAATACCAAAATTTTTCGAGTTCGATTTTTTGACATATCTTTATGTTACTTGACCTCAGAAGTTCAAAAATGACATTTTTAAAACATGTCATTCCGTATATATATATGTGTGTGTGTGTGTGTAAACATCATATTTTCATAAATATCTCAAAATGATTAAGAGCTTTTGGGTTGAATTTTTTTTTAATTTGTAGATCTCACCTGCGGACATAAAGTGAGAGTACTTTTTTATATATTAATAAAGTTTAACTAATTTTTTTTTATTACTTCCTTATAGAGGAAGTATTTTTAATTTTGCAAAAAAACGTTTTTTGCCCATAACTTTAAAAAAATGTTAGGACACCTATAAATGTTTTTTTATAATTTTGTAGAGTTTTTTTAGACGCATCTTTTGAGCCCTAATTGAACATTTTTCGTCCATATTAACCAGAGTTATTAAACTTTTAGGAATAAAAAATTTTGGAAAATAAACTTTTTTGAAAATTTTGTTGAAAAAAGTAGAAGTAACTTTAAAATTATCGTTATCAACTTGTAGAGCATTAAAAAACGCTTCGATTGACCTATTTTTAAACCTAATTCGATAATAAATTTCAAAACTATTGGTATTTTAAAAACCA
Source organism: Leptopilina syphax (assembly GCA_032872505.1). Lineage (NCBI taxonomy): Eukaryota > Metazoa > Arthropoda > Insecta > Hymenoptera > Figitidae > Leptopilina > Leptopilina syphax. The sequence goes on from CM065474.1 coordinate 21,501,922, forward strand.
AAAATTGTGATAAATGACATTTGCTCAACTTTTTTGTTTGAAAATTTTTATTTAACTATTAAATTATTGTAACTATCTTGTAGAGTATTTAAAAATACATTGATTTACTCAAAATTCAATCACTTTTACCATATTTATAAAAAGTTATTCATATATTTCTATTATTTTTATCTCCATGAGGAAGTAAAGTGTTCATGAAATGAGCACCAAAATTATAAAAAAATATACAACTTGGCAGCGATTTTTTATCTCTATGAGGAAGTAAATTGTTCATTAAATGAAAAAAAAATAAAAAAATTTACAACTTGGCAGCGGTTTTTAAGTTGCGCATATGAGGCATTTTACGTGAAATGTCCTAAGTTGAAAAAGCCTCGGCAAGCCCCATGCAAAAAATGCCCGTTTTTCGTACCTCGAATTTTGAAACTTTTTTTATACCAAATGGTCATATATGATAACCAAATAATCCCTGCAAAATTTCAAGGTGACCATATGCCCCGTTGAGGAAATATAGAGGGTCAAAGTTGACCATGTCAAATAATGGAAAAATAGCGATTTAACATTTATACTCGAATAATAAGGTTAAAACAGAAGTAGAAATAGTTCCTTTAAGATTATTGGCTTCTAAATACGAATGACATGTAAAACTAAAAAAATTAAATATTGTGAATCCAATATGGCGGATCTAATATGTCAGGCGAGTGTTTTTAAAAAATCATCGGATTTACTTAAAACTCGATACACGGGGGTTTTTAGGGTCGCTAATTATGAATTTAATGGCAGATTTAAAAAATTTAAAATGGCGGATCCAATATGAAGGACGAGTTTTGTAAAAAAGTCATCAGATTCACTAAAAACTTGTTACTCAGAGCGTTTTTGGGTCGCTAATTACGAATTTCATGTCACATTTCAAAAAATTCAAAATTTTGGACACAATATAAAGAAATGTTTTTCAAAATAAAAAAGATCCTTTTCAAACAATTAACTGTGATGTTTTTAGAGGCGTTGAAAACAAAAATTATATAAAGAACTGACATTGAAAATGCATTAAATATTTCTTGTCACTACTTTAACAGCTATTGCCTTCATTGGTCGGACTATTTTAACATGCTTTTATTGGTCGGCTTGTTACCTCTTGCCTTCATTGGTCGGATTTTTTTATCTTGCCTTTATTGGTCAGACTATTTTAACTTCCTTTTATTAGTTGAATTATTTTAACTTGCCTTTATTGGTCGGTTTATTTTAACGTGATTTTATTAGTCGGATTATTTTATCTTGTCTTTATAGGTCGGATTATTTTAACTTGCCTTTATTGGTCGGATTATTATGTTACATCCCTAGATATAACCTAATTTTTAAAATTTTTAATTTAAAATTAGTAGTAAAATAAGATAAATAATTCTATAATAATTTTTTAATATTCAATTATTATTATTATTATTATTATTATTTCATTATTATTGCTATTATTATTATCATTGGCATATGAGTTACCATCTAAGGCAATTGGATTCATAATCGACCGTGATCTAGAGAGACGTGATAAGTGGTCGGCGGTCGGTTCGTTACCTACACTTATGGTAATTAATCGGTTGCCGTTCGCTTATCATAAGCGGCGCAAAGGATGCGAACGTATGAAAGTTCGTAATCCAGACACTAGAGAATTAGATTTAAAAAACATAAGAATGAATGCATAATGACTAATGTATAAAAATTATTGTAAAAGCGAGTATCATATTACTCATCTTTGATCGAACGAATAATGTTTAGGTAAAATGATCTTACTCGTACGTGCTTTCTACATTTTAGCACAGATACGTGACTTCTACATTTTAGCACGGATACGTGCCTTTTGACCGTCTCATCCCCAATCAAGTAGACTTTTAGCTACTATATAAACCCCTAGCTTTCCTAGAGCAATTGTCAAATACTCCGGTGTGCTTCTGCCCGAACGGTATCGTTGAGTCGGCCCTTCGATCGTGAAATTGAGTAGTAAATTCAGTGTTAAAGAAGACTTGTTCTTATAGTAAGGGAATAAATCGCACTAATTGAAATACCAATAACACTTTCGTCGTATAACAATTTAATTTAATATTCTCTTTCTAATTGTAAAAAGTTAGTGCGAGTTCTTTCCAAACACTAAGAAAATAAGTTTTCTTTTGTATCAAGGTACAGTGTGTGAAAGAACACTTAGAGTTGTTAAATAATTGTTTAAATAGTTGTTCTTTTGTGTTTAAAAAGAAACGAACTGAAAAACTCATAATATCTTGTAACCTGTAACGCAACAACGCATAACTGGTTGCCGCTTCATTACTGTAATTTCCACACCAACTTCAAAATTGTAAGTAATAGTAATTGTTTAATTATTAATGATTATTAATAAATAATTACATAAAAAGGAATAAGCATATAATTTATTTAACGGAAACCCGTAGTTTCTTTAAAGTCTAACGAATCCACACTTAAAAATAAATGTCAAGACTTACCAACTTAACAAATCAGCGAAATACCTCCTTTTTATTAAACACTTGATAAAACTACCCTCGCCTTAGCTCGGGACGTAACAGCTGATTTGGTGGCAGTGGTGGGATTTGTTACTTTTGTTAATAATTATTAATTATTCCAAAACCTGTTCGAATTTCATAAAACTCACCCTTTAAAATTCATTTTTAGCATAATTCAACTAATATATTATTCCTTTCTTTAATCGGCAATTGCGGATAGAATTGTACTCGGTTATCGTGCAAGTAATTAATATTAACACTTAGAATTGTTGTTTCTGCTCGCAGTTCGGAGTTATACGAAACCCTTTCTTTCCATTCACGTGGTGCAAGTTAAAATTCAATTACACTTAGGATAAAATATTAGATTGATAAAAATTTATATAATTACACAAACACTCTATACTCATTATACACAAAACATATAATTCATTGCTATACTATACACTAATCGTTTTAAAAGGTTAATTTTACGCCTTTTCGGCGAATTTCGACCTTGCAATTTTGCCTCTGTAAAATTGCTAATAAAACGATTTTATTACACTTTAATAGTTAATCTTTGGAAGTAACTTTTTACGCCTTTTCGGCGAATTTGTTAATTCAAAGATAACAATTGAAAATTAATTAAGTTGAAACATAATTGAGGTTATTTTACGCCTTTTCGGCGAATTTCGACCTTAATACAATGAAATTCTACGCCGTTCGGCGGGAATCTCTTTTTGTTTCACATTAATAATTGATTTTCTTTTATTAAACATAAAAACAACAGGTTAAACTAAATTAAGGACAAAATGTCTTTTATTTCAGTTTAAATTATCATGCAAAACGAGGACCAAGTCTTCAAAAAGCCCAGGAATAGAGGAGGACGAAAAGTTCAAAAAAGACAACAGGAAAAATCCTTAGAAACAGTAGAAAAATTATTAGAAGTAAAAACATTAAAAACACAACAAGAATTTTCAGACTTCTTCGAAGCACTATTAAATAATACCGAAAATATATTAAACAATAAAAAATAAGTCTCATAGTAAAAAATCGAATTACACAAATAATAATTGTATACAAAATTAGAAATAAACAAAAATTATCTTTTATGAATAATTATTTTGAACTAATTAATTCAAATAGATTTAATTATCCTCAAATAGAGTTAATTTCAGGCGATTTAGCAAATCATACAGGTAATTTTGTAATTGATCATACTATTCATTTTAATTTGATAAAAGAAACGGAATTATTTTCGTTTGTTAATATAAATAGAAATAATTGTTATACTGTGAGACAAAATTCGATCTACACTAGAGGCAAAACTGAAATAGAATTTCACTACTTTACTTTAAAATTTGAAATCATAGAATACGAGAGAGATTCGGAAATTATTGGTGTTTTAGGCGCACCGTTTCTTGATCAATTATTTGAAACCAGTTATTTTAGTCGAATTGCTGAAGAGAACTATAGACGAATTCGAAGAAGAGAAGATTCTATTCGACAGCGAATTATTAGACGAGTTAGTCGAATTTTTCTAAATTTTTCGCTTAGAAAATTTCCATGAATTATTATAAAATCTGGTTTAAAATTGTCATTTTATCTTGACGAAATTGAATTAGAATTTGCAGTAGATAAATTAAAATTCATTCAATCATGTGTTTTGTTTATTTAAGTGTTTTTATTGCAACATTGATAATTTTAATCATTTTCTTGTGGTTTTCATAATATCAGTATTTAATTCATATAATTCAAGTTAAGCGCGTGTCGCCCTTGGACAAGAATTGCATTTACCTAAACTACTGTATCTCGCCTTTATGCGACGATCTCACAGTAGTACAAATTAATTGAAGTCGGACTGACAACTCACAGCTAAACATACATACATAGAAATAAAAACACATCAGAAATTAATTTTAAACAGTTTTAATAAACATAATAAACAAAGCGATTCCATGCATAAATATTTAAACTCTTCTTTTAATTATCCAAGTGGACACTTTATTTCTCATCACTGTATATCTCAAAATAAACGATTTCTTATTGATCCTACTATATCTATAAATTTAATTAAGCAATCAGAGCTAGAATCTTTCGTTAAAATTAATAAAAAGAAAACTCACACACTATTTGAAGGAGAAATTCTAACAACTGGTGAAGTAATTTTACCAGTTTACATAACAGACGAATATTATATAAAAGGCGAATCAAACGAAAAAGTATCGTTAAAATTTGGTTTGATTAATTATCAATCTAATTCTAATATTATTGCAGTCCTAGGAGCTGCTAGTTTGGATCAATTTTGTCAATTTAATCATTTTGTTAATAAAACAACTATTCAAGACGGAAATTGGGACAAAAATATAATAATAGATAGATTTAAAGGTGGTTTTGAAGCAATAGCCCAAAATCCAATAACCTTCAAAATAATCAATAACAAAAAAATTGCAGATTGATCAAAAGATTAAATAAGTTTCTTTATTTATTGGTAAATAACACGTTAGCACAAACTAAAGAAAATCATTACAATTATACCAAACAAAAGCATAAATACACTGAAACATCTCGCAATTATATAACTGACGAGTTCGAATCTGATTACATAATATCAAAAAGTAAAAGTTATATTTTTGATTCCACAATACCTGTAAATTTAATTAAACAGTCTGAATTAGAAACGGTTGATGTTATTAATAAAGACAAAACCTATTTACTCTGTAACAAAGAAATTCAAACTATTGGCGAAGTAGAATTTCCTATTAGAATAACAAATTCTTATACTAAAAAAAAAAAAAAAAAAAAAAAAAAAAAAAAATAATTTATTGGCGAAGTTCCAGTTAAATTTCAAGTAGTAAACTATCAAAGTGATTCCAACATTGTTGCAATTTTGGGAGCTGCCTTTTTCGATCAAATCTGTTAATTTAATCAATTTCAATACGAAATATTTTTCCAAAACTAAAATTCGATTTCAGAAACAACATTCGAATATAGCGCGAAAATACATATCATTGACTTAAACTACTCATTGACTTCGCGCGCAGTTCACTCGCAGTAGTTCGAGCCGAGTCAAGTCGGACGCTCATACCGCGGAAACAAGAGTTGTAAAATCACTAGCAAGCTTAAGCCTTTAAGCGGTGTTCACATCAAATCCCTCATGAGTTCATATTTCTACTTTTTAGAAAGATACAACAATTTATACCCTCTAATTCTATTAAAATCAAGATTCGTTAAAGAATTCGAAGCAAAATTCATTATTGACTCATCATTACCAATAAATTTGATAAAAAATAAGGAATTAAATCCTTATTTTGGTATTGATTATACTAAAAGTCTTTCATTAAGAGAAGGTACAATAAAAACCTTAGGGAAAATTAAAGTTTTCATTAATCATACAATTCTCGAATTTCACTCTATTAATTACACAGGATTCACAGATATAACCGGGATTTTAGGATTACCCTTTAATTTCGACATTATTAACGAATTTTAAGAATAATATATCACGTAAAAATTCATGAAGATTGGTAATCAAACAAGCAAAATGCCTGACGATAACGAATCCGATTTTAACGACCCCATGATTACCGCCATGGCGGAGTGCTTTGCACTACAGCAAGGAACTATGCATATTCCTTTTTATGATGGTAAAAACATGCCTTTAAGAGAATTTCTTGAAGATGTGAAAAATGGAGAATCTTCTATTCATATTAATTGTGACAAACAATATATTAAACTTATATTAACTAAGTTAAGAGGTGTCGCTCGCGAAAGCACTTATGGTAAAACTTTTGAAACCCTTGACGATCTTATTAAACATTTGAAACAGAGATACTCTACTAAAAAGTCTTATGCGTAGTATCTCCACGAGATATCCACGATTCGTATGGCTCGAGGCGAAAGCATAAGCGAATTTTATGATAGATAAACCCTTTTAGTAGCCGGAGCAAAGGCTGCACTTCAAAGTTCATATGGAGAAACCAGAATGAAAAACATGTTAGAGCCCTTAGACGATTGTGCCTTAGATGCATTCATTAACGGTGTTCCGGACGCAATTTCTAGTTTAATAGAAGCTCGCGAAATAAAAAAAAAGTTGAAAGAAGCAGTAGACATTGCATTAGAATTTGAAACAAGACATCAACATCAAACAGATAATTATAATCATGCTTATCATGTATCGAGATATCAGCAGCCGAGCGAAAGTAAAAATTATAATACTAATTTGAGGTTAGAAATAGGAGTCCCAGCCCTAGAGCATGTTCGTCTATAATACATCAGTTCATGAAGCAACAAATTTCACTCCTTTCGAATTAATTTTCGGAAAAACAGCCCGAACTCCTACTTCCGTTCCCTCAGAAGAAAAACTAGAATCCTACGGTTCTCACTTAGTAGAATTAATATCGAGACTAACAGAAATAAAAACATTGGCCGCGAAAAACCTCATACAGTCTAAACATAAATCTAAACAAAACTACGATAAAAAGATAAGGCCCTTTTTAGGAAGAGTAGGAGATAAAGCTTATGTCCTTAGAAAAGTTAAGAAAAACAAATTTGAACCTTACTATCACGGGCCATGAGAAATTGTGGATCTCTTACACAAACATACCGCAATTTTAATTACAAATGAAGGTCAAAGGTTTCAAAAACATGTAGACAAATTAAAACTTGCTTATGAACAAGTATAATAACACAATTTTATGTTATAATCTCTAATATGTACATAGATATATATATAAATAAAAATTAAATAAATAATAATATGAAAAAATTAATTAAAAATTAAGCTAATGTACAAATTAAATAGTAATACTATATTCTTATTATTATAAATAAATAAGAACTAAAACTATAATAACTATCAAAAATATACTATTCACATTATATATATATGTATATATTAAACTAGGTTAAAAATGTAATCACAAAAACAAATAAAATAAAAATTACCAAAAGAAAGACGAAAGAAAAAGAAGGAAGGGGATTTGGAGGTCGCCTTCTTCTTTCCTCTTCATTTTAAAAAATTCTTTATAACGAAAAATCACAAAAATACTGATAATTAACATAATATTAATAATAAATAATAAAATAGATTATATTTTCTATAAATTAATAAGATAACAAGACAACCTTTATAAATCATATCGCACATCGATATATCAATCTTCGATATAGTCTTATCGAAATTAACAAAGACATTAATCAATACAAAAAATTATAGAAAAGATAATCGAAATATTAAGTTAAGATTAAATTAATCAATAAATAACATAATTAATTAATTAAAATATAGCAATTTTACAATTAACATTTTAACACATCGATTTATATATCGTTCGAGATTCTCGATTAAAAATACATACAAATTACAAAAATTCCTACTTTTGACATTCACTAAATAACTACATAACTATAATTAATCAAAATGATAAGAAAAAAGTATCTAACAAATACTAAAATTCATAAAATAAAACAAAAACAAATTTCAAAAATCCCTAGACCAAAATTCAAAATTCCCTATATAATACAAATTCAAAATATAAAATATTAATAACAAAATTTCATTCCACAGATGAATATACCAATTCTGGGTTCCATCTCTGAAGCTATGGATTACATTTCAGTAGCTTTTAAATTACTACTATTATTATTAGCAATAATAAAAAAAAAAAATTTATACATATGCTACAAGGTTATATCCATGAGAAGACGACGTACGAACCAACCTGCAAACCTATAACTAATCATTGGGGACAATGGAAGTTTTAGGGAGGGAGGACTAACTATAAAAATTTTCAAAATTCATACAAATTTCAAGTTACTCTCTACAAATGCACGCTGTTGAACTACCATCTGACGTCACACGTATATCGACCGCAACCATCGATTCTCTCTTGCACGAGATCATACGACGTGTATTCTCTGTCTCTCTCTCTGTCCGCGTCGTTACGGCACACCCTGTACGCGCACCGACCTTGCAAGCCATTCGAAAGTCTCCTCACTTGTGTATCAACCACGATCGTAACTCTTCAAAACATCTGCAGCGCCGCTGTTCAACACCAATGAAACGAACTTAAGGCTGACTCAATTATCGTCACGATATATTTTATTAAGAGACGAAATATAACTCGAAGCTAAATTCAAGTACTTATCAATTATAATAATCGATTAATCGTTTCTTTGAAAATAGGTTGGTCGCAATTAAAAAAACAAACAAACAAACAAACAAAAATTATATATATATAAATAAATAATATTGTTTCAAGGAAAAATCAAACTAAGAAAAATAATAAAATTACCTCTGAGTTAAAAAGAAATCTTTATTACATATAATGGCAAAAATGTTAAAACCATAAAATTATATAAACAAAAATTTTGACGTAAATTGTGTGATTCATGATAATAATTGACATAAAATAATACACATCACATAAACACCTACACAACATGTTACAATTGTAATCAATGATCTTCTTTTATTCAACGGGAAAAGAATTCTCCACAGAAGCAATGACTATATAAGTAAGTTGGAGGATAAATTCGACCACAGGAACAAATTTTAAACTCCGAATCGCCAGTTCTGAAAATAACAAAATTATATTACAATGCAATAAATACAAATGACTTAAAATATAAATTATCAACTCCAAAAAAAAAAAAAAAAAAAAAGGTTTACCTTGATGAACCAGATGATAAAGCCAACGAATCAATAAGATTCGGAAAATTCCACATAAAGCTACTAATACTTCGGTTTAACTCGCTAGCTTCCTCCAAGCTTCCTCTTTTGGCCTGATCCAGTTGAGATTGACGAATCAATTTTAATCTGTGAAATCTCTCATTGGCTGCCTTACTCGGACGACCCCTTTTTCGTTTTTCGTCCGTCAATCCCAAATGTTCGATGTTATCCATTATGTGAATATTGTGTAACAACGATACAGACAAGGCATTAATTTTATGCAAAAATTGATTAATCTCACAGGAAAGCACTGAATTACCATCACCTGAAAAAAAAAAAAAAAAAAAAGAGAATCATTAGTGAGCAATTAATCAAGTTTAATTAAAATTATACGAGAACATTACTCTGAAGCAACATGAAGACCTTCCAATAGAAATAAGTCACTATTATTCAATATCTTGTTTCGCAGGAATAAATTAGACAAAGATAATAGAACACTCGCCCGTCTAATATCTAATGGTTGAACAACTTTAAAATCCTTCTCTGATACTTCTAAATTGAGTTTGCTTTTACACAATTTGGTGATTAGGTCTATTGCCTTGTTCATTTTCACCTTCCAAAAGGCAATATAGAATATTCCTAACTGTTCTTCAACACGCCGCAATCTACATGTCAAGCTCTCTAATTTAGTCAATGAATGAGAATTCAATTCTAAGTTACTATTATTATCCTCATCAAAAAGAGAAATATCAAAATTTTCAATCGACTGACAAAATTCTGTCTCATTTTGCGATATTAAATTTTCCTCATTTTCTAAAGAATGAAGAAGAATATTAGAAAATTCACTGTCACATTCCATTTAAAACAGAGACAACAAATGAAATGAATATTATATATAAATAATGAAAACAACGCGGAAAACAAATTGATAATTCAACACTCACCAGTAGACTGAGGTTCCATGTCAACATTAATCGAAGAAACTTTCCTCTTATGTTCTTCATACGAGACAGTATCACTAGAAGAAGAGCTTTCGTTCTCCATGACAAATGCCGAAGAGTAACTGATTGTTGTCACTCCCTTACAATGCATCTTGGAGTTCAACATTATGACTACGTGACCAGAAACTGATGACAATAGTCAAAAATTACTATCAGTCATATATCAAGAAGGACGACTAGATTCCAAAAGATACAAGAAAACTACTTACCTCAGAAAAACGGATAAACGTTACATATCACATCACTAGACAAAACACTACAAATACAGTCTCACTCATTCCATAACATATCACATTGAAACAAGCACAATTTCGTCATTATATTCTGTAAGAACAAAATATTTCAATATTGGTTGTTAAAAATTAATTCATTACAAATTCATTTAATTTACAAATTTATCGAGACGATAAATAGTCTAAGGAGGGAGGACTGTTACATCCCTAGATATAACCTAATTTTTAAAATTTTTAATTTAAAATTAGTAGTAAAATAAGATAAATAATTCTATAATAATTTTTAAATATTCAATTATTATTATTATTATTATTATTATTATTATTATTATTATTATTATTATTTCATTATTATTGCTATTATTATTATCATTGGCATAAGAGTTACCATCTAAGGCAATTGGATTCATAATCGACCGTGATCTAGAGAGACGTGATAAGTGGTCGGCGGTCGGTTCGTTACCTACACTTATGGTAATTAATCGGTTGCCGTTCGCTTATCATAAGCGGCGCAAAGGATGCGAACGTATGAAAGTTCGTAATCCAGACACTAGAGAATTAGATTTGAAAAACATAAGAATGAATGCATAATGACTAATGTATAAAAATTATTGTAAAAGCGAGTATCATATTACTCATCTTTGATCGAACGAATAATGTTTAGGTAAAATGATCTTACTCGTACGTGCTTTCTACATTTTAGCACAGATACGTGACTTCTACATTTTAGCACGGATACGTGCCTTTTGACCGTCTCATCCCCAATCAAGTAGACTTTTAGCTACTATATAAACCCCTAGCTTTCCTAGAGCAATTGTCAAATACTGCGGTGTGCTTCTGCCCGAACGGTATCGTTGAGTCGGCCCTTCGATCGTGAAATTGAGTAGTAAATTCAGTGTTAAAGAAGACTTGTTCTTATAGTAAGGGAATAAATCGCACTAATTGAAATACCAATAACACTTTCGTCGTATTACAATTCAATTTAATATTCTCTTTCTAATTGTAAAAAGTTAGTGCGAGTTCTTTCCAAACACTAAGAAAATAAGTTTTCTTTTGTATCAAGGTACAGTGTGTGAAAGAACACTTAGAGTTGTTCTTTTGTGTTTAAAAAGAAACGAACTGAAAAGCTCATAATATCTTGTAACCTGTAACGCAACAACGCATAACTGGTTGCCGCTTCATTACTGTAATTTCCACACCAACTTCAAAATTGTAAGTAATAGTAATTGTTTAATTATTAATGATTATTAATAAATAATTACATGAAAAGGAATAAGCATATAATTTATTTAACGGAAACCCGCAGTTTCTTTAAAGTCTAACGAATCCACACTTAAAAATAAATGTCAAGACTTACCAACTTGACAAATCAGCGAAATACCTCCCTTTTATTAAACACTTGATAAAACTACCCTCGCCTTAGCTCGGGACGTAACATATTATAATGTGATTTTATTAATCGGATTATTTTATCTTGTCTTTATTAGTCGGACTTTTTTAACTTGCTTTTATTATTTGGATTGTTTCATCTTACCTACATAAGTCGAATTTTTTTAACTTGCCTTTATCAGTTGGAGTATTACATCTTGCCTTTATTGGTCGGATTATTTTAACTTGCCTTTATTAGTTGGATTATTGCATCTGGCCTTTATTGGTTGGATTATTTTAACTTAATTTTATTAGTCGGATTATTTAATCTAGCCTTTATTAGTTATCTATTAGTTATCTTACCTTTGTTGGTTTAATTATTTCATCTTACATTTACTAGTAGGAATATTTACTTTTGCTCATACTGGTAGGATTATTTTAACTCATCTTTATTGGTTGGATTATTACATTCTACCTGAATCGTACTTTTTTAATTTTTGAAATCTGACATCATATTCTTAATTAGCGACCCAAAAAAGCTGCAAGTAACAAGTTTTAAGTGAATCCGATGACTTTTTACAAAACTAGTCCTCCATATTGGATCCGCCATTTAAAATTTTTTAAATCTGACATTAAATTCATAATTCACGACCCTAAAAACCCCCGTGTATCGAGTTTCAAGTAAATCCGATGATTTTTTAAAAACACTCGCCTGAAATATTAGATCCTCCATATTGGATTTATTATATTTAATTTTTTAGTTTAACATGTCATTCGTATTAAGAAGCCAAAAATCTTAAAGGAACTATTTCGACTTCTTTTTTAACCTTATAGAGGGGGGTCAATTTGACCAATTTTCCCAACACCGGCTACTTTGAGAATTTTTTCTGAACATACTTGTAATGGGAAAAATTTTTTAGAATATGTTTCTGAAAAGTTTTTTCATCCTCTTTCCAATGGTGTATTTTATTTTTTAATATTTTAAAAATTTACCCTAATTTTTGGTAATTATTATTTAATTTTCAATTTCCCAAAAATCGGTCCGTTTTTTTTGAAAATAAATTATTGCAAACGAAAGCTGAGGTTTTTTCCTATCGGCATGTAAATTTTCAGAATGCCCTATTTTTGTTTTTGAGTTATTAAATTTCAAAGAATAAATTGCGGCGCGCAGCGTCGCGGTTGCACTGAGCCGCGTGGCAACCGGCGTGATACGAGGCGCCCGGGACGCAATTTATTCTTTGAAATTTAATAACTTGAAAACAAAAAAAGGGCATTCTGAAAATTTACATGCTGATAGGAAAAAACCTCAGCTTTCGTTTGCAATAATTATTGCAAAAATTTTTAAGAAATTAAATATTAATTATCAAAAATTAGAGTAAATTTTTAAAATATTAAAAAATAAAATACACCATTGAAAAGAGGACGAAAAAACCTTTTAGAAACATATTCTAAAAAATTTTTCCCATTACAAGTATGTTCAGAAAAAATTCACAAAGTAGCCGGTGTTGGCAAAATTGGTCAAATTGATCCCTCCTCTACCCCCTCCAATTTTTCGAAAAAATCAAAAATATTTTTTAGGTCACATTTCTACTTGATAGAACAACAAATTCCTCGAGTTTCGATTTTTTTCAAGAAGTTGAAATTTCAACTTAGGACATTTCACGTAAAATGCCTCATATATGAGGCATTATTCCTGAACTGCCCCAAAAATAAAAAAAATTTCTTGGATTTCCTTTATACTTTGGAAATATGTTACCCTAGTAGGTACAAGTTACTACACCAATTTACAGGTCCAACCCCCCACCCCAATCAAAAGGGTGGGGGGTTGAAATTTCAGCTTAAACTCGAACATGCATTCTTTAAACATTTGTAGTATCTACTTAAATTATTCAATTAAAAAAAGCAGTGTTTTAGAAAGGATTTTTTGTGTACTTTTAAAATATTTTATTTATATAATAAAAAAAAAATTTTTTTGCAACAATTTTTTAAAATAAATAGTTTTTTGCAATTTTGTGCAATTTCCGTAGTTTTTATTTTCTTTTTAATAATCTCAAATGAAAGCTTGTGAATTCTCCTAAAAGAAGATATAAGTCTGAAAATGGGCCGAAACAATTTGCCAAAGATATAGTGTAATAAGTAAAATTTGTCCGTCCGCTCGCGCACTCCAGCGCGATGAACAGTGGGATTTTTTTTCAACTTACTATTGAAAATTGTCTAAAAACTACAAATTTTATCGGATGTTGATGTTCTTGATTTAAAATTACTCAGAGATCCATCAAAGTCGATTTTTGAATTTTTAATTGTTTATTTTTTTCTTGTTACTCAAAAATTTGACAAATTACAATATTTTTAGAAAAAATCATGTTAATTTTTTTATTTTTCCATTACACATGATCGAAATCAATTTAAATTAGTCTAGTATGACCACCGGACAATTAATAAAGCATAATACAATTTATTTAAATTGTTGCAAACAATGTTAATTAACAAATAGATTACTTCGGACCTTCTTCATAAAAGAATTGGTTTTTTAGCAGACAAGTTTAAATTTATGTCTAATTTAGTAAAAAACTATTTTACAGTTAAAAATTATCATTAATATTAACAATTATATAAACAATAATCAACTTCCTTTTGTATTTGTAAACATTTTCGTCATTTTTTAAACTTTAAATATTTATATCATATGTACATTCTTTCAAAAACTTAAAAAATTTATTAGCTTAAACAATTACATTTGTTATAAACAAACTTTTCATTTTTAAACAAATAATTAGCTTTTTTCATCATTAAAATTTTTTCCTTTTTTTGCTTCCTCATGAGGAAGCTTTGCATTGGTGACGATTTTCAATTTTTCAAAAGAAAGTTATATGGACTCATTTTCATCTAGAACATAATTATGTATATTCAATTATGAGCAAATGTCTAGATGTATGTGTGTGTGTGTATGTCACAAAAATTGTGTACAAATTATCTCATACAAATTTTGATGGATTTTCCTGAAATTTTGCAAGTTTATTGCAATCATCAATACCTAAAATTTGACACAAGGATTTTCAAAAATATCTACAAAATTTTTTTTATACAATTTTTTTAAAATTCAGAAAAAATTTTTTTTGTATTTTTTGAAATAATTTTTTTATTTGTAAATATTTTTATTAATTATTTTCAAAATTACATTCCTCACAAGAACACGAATCGATTGGTGTATACAAAGTATATATTTTATCAAAATTAATAAAATTAATAAATATTACTTCCTCATAGAGGAAGTATTGTAATACCGAAATTTTTCGAGTTCGATTTTTTGACATATCTTTATGTTATTTGACCTCAGGAGTTCAAAAATGACATTTTTATAAAATGTCATTCCGTATGTGTGTGTGTGTGTGTAAACATCACATTTTCATAAATATCTCGAAATCATGAAGAGATTTTGGGCTGGATTTTTTTTTAAATTGTAGATCTCACTTGCGGACATAAAGCGAGAGTACTTTCTGATATATTAATAAAGTTTAACTAATTTTTTTTTTATTTTTAATTTTCCAAAAAAACGTTTTTTGCCCATAACTTTAAAAAAATGTTAGGACACCTATAAATGTTTTTTCATAATTTTGTAGAGTTTTTTTAGACGCATCTTTTGAGCCCTAATTGAAAATTTTTCGTCCATATTAACCGGAGTTATTAAACTTTTAAAAATCAAAAATTTTGGAAAATAAGACTTTTTTGAAAATTTTGTTGAAAAACATTGAAGTAACTTTAAAATTATCGTTATCAACTTGTAAAGCATTAAAAAACGCTTCGATTGACCTATTTTTGAACTTAATTCGATAATAAATTTCGAAAATATTGGTATTTTAAAATCCAAAAATTGTGAAAAATGACATTTTCTCAACTTTTTTGTTTGAAAATTTTTGTTTAACTATTAAATTATTGTAACTATCTTGTAGGGCATTTAAAAATAAATTGATTGACCCAAAATTAAATCACTTTTACCATATTTATAAAAAGTTATTTGTATATTTCTATTATTTTTATCTCTATGAGGAAGTAAAGTGTTCATAAAATGAGCACCAAAATTATACAACAAAATATGCAACTTGGCAGCGGTTTTTTTCTTTTTTACAAAAAATTCAAATTTTGTATTTTTTCATAATTAATTTAATATTAATATTTTGAAATGATTATTCTATCATAAAAAAGAACCAATTGGCAAATGAAAGTGTAAATTTCACCAAATATTTATACAACAAATTATAAATGATTTATATAATTTTATTTTTAACAAATCTTCTAGACAAACCCTTTTGTACATAGTTTTTCAAAAGTTTGCAAAACCGCAATTTTTATATATTGAGGAAGCTAAATGATCATAAAATGAACAACTTGTTTATATTTACTATTTTAAAAAAGAACTCCTTAATGAAATGGGAATACTATAAATTATTCATTTAATTCTAACGAACATTATAAGTTAAGAAATAATTATATTTTTAATAAAGTAAACCATTATTTAGTTAAAACAGTTTACATTTAAATGCATATAAATAAATATATTTTTTCTGTGAAAAAAGAACAAAGTTAAATATTTGTTAACTTATAATGTTTATTAAAATTAAATGAATAATTTATAGTATTCCCATTTCATTAACCCTTTGCGGCATGCATAACATTATAACATTAATTTAAAAATCACAAATGCTTATGAGGGTTTTAAGGGTCGCTGATTACGAATCTGAAGTCCGTTTCCCAAAATTCAAGATGGCGGATCCAATATGGCGGACAAATTTTTTTGGAATTGATCGAAATCGCTTAACCCTTTGAGGGGCGGTGGGACGTATACGTCCCACCAACAAAAACCTTACTATCTTTGACAAAAATAAATATTTTTGAGTAAAATTTAGTGCGTTCTCTTCAGGAAGAATAGGGCTTTAAAAATATGTAATCTAGATCATGTTAAAAAATTCCTATTGTTTGAAAAAATTCATAAATTATTGTGAAGAATCACGTATTTTTAAACATTTTAAAATCGACTAAAAATTGTTACTCAGTGGTTGTTGGGGTCGCTGATTACGAATATGACATCAGTTTTAAAAATTCAAAATGGCGGATTTAATATGGCAGACGACTTTTTAAAAATTGTTTAGCTTCACATGAAACTTATCACTCGGGGGTCTTAGGGATCGCTGATGACGATTCTGATGTTAGGTTTAAAAAATTCAAAATGGGGGATCCAATATGGCGGACGATTTTTTAAAAATTGTTTAGTTTTACCTGAAACTTGACACTTGGGGGATTTAGTGTTCGCTGATGACGAATCTGATGTTAGTTTTTAAAAATTCAAAATGGCGGATCCAATATGGCGAAAGACTTTTTTAAATTATCTAGTTTTACCTGAAACTTGTCACTCGGGGGTTTTTGGGATCGTTGATGATGAGTCTGATGTTAGTTTTTAAAAATTCGAAATGAGGGATCCAATATGGTGGACGATTTTTTAAAAATTGTTTAGTTTTACCTGAAACTTGACACTCGGGGGATTCAGTGTTCGCTGATGACGAATCTGATGTCAGTTTTTAAAAATTCAAAATAGCGGATCCAATATGGCGGAAGATTTTTTTAAATTATCTAGTTTTACCTGAAACTTGTCACTCGGGGGTTTTTGGGATAGTTGATGATGAGTCTGATGTTAGTTTTTAAAAATTCAAAATTGCGGATCCAATATGACAGATAACAAATGTAAAAATTTATTAGATTGTCACCAAACTTGTTACTCGGAAGTTGTTGTAGTCCCTGATTACTAATCTTTAGTGTATGTTTAAATTTAGATTGTGGGTTAATAATTAGCGGAGAAATTTTTTAAATTAATGAACTGAAATATGTTAATTATAAAACTCCTGCTACTTTTACTCCAAGAATTTATAATTAGTCTGCAACTCAGTTTTCACAATTATCTAATTGATCTTAGATTTCTAAAAAGCATTAACTCTTGAAAGTAAGTATCAAGCAAATCTGAATAAATTTTGAAAAATCTCATCAACCATATTGCAAACGCCATTTTGAATTTTTAAAAACTATCACTGAATTTGTAATCAGTGACCGGGGTTCACCCGAGAACCAAATTTTAGGTCAATTGGATCAATTTTTAAAAAATTCTCCGCCATATTAGATCCGCCATTTTTAATTTTTAAAAACTAATATCAGATTCGTCATCAGCGATCTCTAAAACCCCCGAGTAACAAGTTTCAGGTAAAACTAAACAATTTTTTTAAAATCATCCGCCATTTTGAATTTTTAAAAACTAACATCAGATTTGTAATCAGCGACCCCAAAAACCCGCGAGTAAACATTTTCAAGCGAATACGATTAATTAATAAAAATTTCCCGCCATATTGAATCCTTCATTTTGAATTTTTAAAAACGAACATTAAATTAGTAATTGGCGACCCCAGAAACCCCAAAGTAAACGTTTTCAAGCGAATAGGATTAATTAAACAAAGTTGTCCGCCAAATTGAATCCGCCATTTTGAATTTTTAAAAACTAACATCAGATTCGTAATCAGCGACCACGAAAAACCTTGACTAAACATTTTTAAGCGAATCCGATTAATTAAAAAAAATGTCTGCTATTTTGGATCCGCCATTTTGAATTTTTAAAAACTAACTTCAAATTCGTAATCAGCGACCCCAAAAATGTTAAGACATGAGGTGTAAAGAAAATCCGTTCATATAAATAATGTGCCCCTCAAAGGGTTAAAAATCGTTACTCGGGGGTTTTCGGGGTCGCTGTTCACGAATCTAAAGTCCGTTTTCCAAAATTCAAGATGGCGGATCCAATATGGCGAAAGAATTTTTTTAGAATTAATCGAAATCGCTTAAAAATAGTTACTCGGGGGGTTTTCGGGGTCGCTGATAACGAATCTGAAGTCCGTTTCTCAAAATTCAAGATAACGGATCTAATATGGCAGACGAAATTTTTTAGAATTGATCGAAATCGCTTGAAAATTATTACTTAGGGGTTTTTAGGGTCGCTGATTACGAATCTAAAGTCCGTTTTCCGAAATTCAAAATGGTAGATCCAATATGGCGGACGAATTTTTTTAGAATTGATCGAAATCGCTTGAAAGTCGTTACTCGGGGTTTTTGGGGTCGCTGATTACGAATCTGAAATTACTTTGAATAAATAAACGTTAAATTATTGAATAATTGTACCGTCGGCATTTTCGTTACCCGATGTACACCGCGGGGAGGTTGCACGATCGGAATTTGTACATCGTTTAGCCCTGAAAAGGGCAGTTTGGTACATACTGTTCAAAACTTTATAATAATCAAATTGAGCTGTTTATTTCCTAATAAAATTAACTAATTAATTAAAATTAGCGGATTTTAATTGCTATTATAAAGTTTTGATGTCTCTTGCTTTGAACAAGTGATTTTTTTTCAGCAGTGGTAAGCAGCGAAGCAATTTCTTGTGGGAAACAGGCAAAGTGGTACATTGCAAGTTTTACACATCCATGATGTTCGCTTTTGGTCGACTTTAGTACTGCAATGAGCGCAGCGTCTAGGTGAAGCGATAATTTTAGGCATATGAGCTGATTGACTTTTTCTTTTTTCCTCTGACACTTTTGGTTTGTAAGAAGAGATTGTACTTAATTTACGTTTCTTCCCAGTTGAACTTGGTAGTATGTGTCCTTCCAATTCATCTACTAAATGTAGCGTAAAAAAGACAAGTTCTAATTCAGCATTATTTGACTGACCGCATACTTACGGTGATGGTAACAAACAATAAACAAAATACTATCCATAGTTTGACGAAACAAATGACAAGCGCAAAAAAGACAAGTTATAAATCAGCAATATTTGACTGAACGCATATTTACGTTGATTATAACAAACAATAAACAAAACACTGTTGAGAGTTCAAAGAAACTAACATACTAACTGGACTAAAGCAAATGAATTTTACTGAAAGCAAATTGCTTCGCTGCTTACCACTGCTGAAAATAAAATTCAATTGTTCAAAGAAAGACACATCAAAACTTTATAATAGCAATTAAAATCCGCTGATTTTAATTAATTAGTTAATTTTATTAGGAAATGAACCGCTCAATTTAATTATTAAAAAGTTTTAAACAGTATTTACGATGTAAATACGATGTACAAATCGCGATCGTGCAACCTCCCCGCAGTGTACATCAGGTAACGCAAATGCCGACGGTACAATTATTCAATAATTTAACGTTTATTTATTGAAAGTAATTTCAGATTCGTAATCAGTGACCCCGAAAACCCCCGAGTAACGACTTTCAAGAGATTTCGATCAATTCTAAAAAAATTCGTCCGCCATATTGGATCCGCCATCTGGAATTTTGGAAAACGGACTTCAGATTCGTAATCAGCGACCCCGAAAGCCCCCGAGTAACTATTTTCAAGCGATTTCGATCAATTCTAAAAAAATCGTCCGCCATATTGGATCCGCCATCTGGAATTTTGGAAAACGGACTTCAGATTCGTGATCAGCGACCCCGAAAACCCCCGAGTAACTATTTTTAAGCAAATCAAATCACTTTTTAAAAAATATGTCCGCCATATTGGATTCGCCATTTTGAATTTTGGGAAATGGACTTCAGATTTGTAATCAGCGACCCCGGAAACCTCCGAGTAACAACTTTCAAGCGATTTCGATCAATTCTAAAAAATTTTGTCCGCCATATTGGATCCGCCATCTTGAATTTTGGAAAACGGACTTCAGATTCGTAATCAGCGATCCAAAAAACCGCCGAGTAAAGACTTTCAATCAATTTCGATTGAATTTAAAAAAAAAATTTTTTTGTTCTTTAATTTATTTATTTATAGTTGTTTATAATTTCACGTAACCTCATTCGCTATCAATTTTTCGACATTTAACAATGTTTTGATTATTAATAAACAAAGATTTTTGGATTTTTCTTGAAAAAGACTGTATATAAACAGATATTTTCAGAATATAAAGGTGGTAATCTGGGTTACCACTATGCCGCAAAGGGTTAAGGAGTTCTTTTTTATGATAGTAAATATAAAAAAGGAAAAAAATTTTGTTTGATGAAAAAAGCTAATTATTTGTTTAAAAATGAAAAGTTTGTTTACAACAAATGTAATTGTTTAAGCTAATAAATTTTTTAAGTTTTTGAAAGAATTTACATATGATATAAATATTTAAAGTTTAAAAAATGACGAAAATGTTTACAAATACAAAAGGAAGTTGATTATTGTTTATATAATTGTTAATATTAATGATAATTTTTAACTGTAAAATAGTTTTTTACTAAATAAGACATAAATTTAAACTTGTCTGCAAAAAAACCAATTCTTTTATGAAGAAGGTCCGAAGTAATCTATTTGTTAATTAACATTGTTTGCAACAATTTAAATAAATTGTATTATGCTTTATTAATTGTCCGGTGGTCATACTAGACTAATTTAAATTGATTTCGATCATGTGTAATGGAAAAATAAAAAAATTAACATGATTTTTTCTAAAAATATTGTAATTTGTCAAATTTTTGAGTAACAAGAAAAAAATAAACAATTAAAAATTCAAAAATCGACTTTGATGGATCTCTAAGTAATTTTAAATCAAGAACATCAACATCCGATAAAATTTGTAGTTTCTAGACAATTTTCAATAGTAAGTTGAAAAAAAATCCCACTGTTCATCGCGCTGGAGTGCGCGAGCGGACGGACAAATTTTACTTATTACACTATATCTTTGGCAAATTGTTTCGGCCCATTTTCAGACTTATATCTTCTTTTAGGGGAATTCCCAAGCTTTCATTTGAGATTATTAAAAAGAAAATAAAAACTACGGAACTTGCACAAAATTGCAAAAAAACTATTTATTTTAAAAAATTGTTGCAAAAAAAATTTTTTTTTTATTATATAAATAAAATATTTTAAAAGTACACAAAAAAACCTTTCTAAAACACTGCTTTTTTTTAATTGAATAATTTAAGTAGATACTACAAATGTTTAAAGAATGCATGTTCGAGTTTAAGCTGAAATTTCAACCCCCCACCCTTTTGATTGGGGTGGGGGGTTGGACTTGTAAATTAGTGTAGTAACTTGTACCTACTAGGGTAACATATTTCCAAAGTATAAAGGAAATCCAAGAACTTTTTTTTATTTTTGGGGCAGTTCAGGAATAATGCCTCATATGCGTCATGAACCATTTTTGGCCAGTTTTGTTTTGCGCATATATGCGTGAGCGACAGTCAACGGCTTAAAAAAAAATTTTAATTTTTAAAAAAAGGGTTAAATTTTGAATTTTTTGAAAAAAAAATTCTCACCATTTGAAAGAGCAAAAAACAACCTACTAAAAACATATAGGTAACAATTTTTTTTCTTTATTATATAAAAGCTACGATTTTTTATAAAACTCACTGTTTATACTTATAAATAACCTTCAACCCCCTCCCCCCTACAACTTTTTATAAAATTTCATAATTACTTGGTGGTTTTAAGTACTTATTCATAGTTCTGAATACTGTGAAAATATTAGCCCGATCTAACAACTTGCAATTTTGACATTGGTACACTTGAGAAAATTTGCCCCTTATATATTACATACACATTTTGAGATTCAAAATTGTTTAAAAACAAATTTATAATTGCAAAACTTTATTTCTAAACCTTCCTTTTTACTGAAAATTAACAAAAAAATATTAGAATGCGAAAATTTACACCTAAGAACATTTAGTGCACATCACCTCGAGACAAAAAATTCGATATTTCGGTTAGTTTTAAAGTATCTAGGAATTTTTTTTTTGCAAAAAATTCTGGAGAAGATAACGAATCCAAATATTATAGTTACAAAAAAATCGAAGAGGTGCTTATGCCCGAAAAAATGAAATCAAAATTTTTTTTGACTTTCTTTCCGAGCAAATTTTGGATTTTTTTTCTTTAATATTGCACTTTAAATTGTTAGATAATCAACTATTATTACCTGAAATATAAACAAAATGTAACTGAATGGATAAAAGTTATTCGTTTTTCAAAAAAAGTGCTTTAATGTTTAATGCCCGGTAAAATCCACAATTTTTAAAATTTTTAAAAATCTTTACTTCCTAAAATCTTCTGTTATAAAACACTACCTTTAAACCAAGTTTCACAAAAATTGAAAGACCCATGACCAACTTTGATTTTTTTGAAAAAATTTGACCCAGCTAAGAAAAACGAACAAAGAATTAATTTTTTTTCTTTTTCCATTACTCACACTATCATCTTTGAATGCCAACACAGGTTATATATTTTACACGTACACATATGTTTCTTTGTTATTATAATATATACACACACAAACACATTTTATTTTATTCAGAATCTGAAACAGAAAATCAATTTTAGAGAAAATTTGACAGCGGGTGGATTAGAACTCTCGTCTTCAGGTGCAAAAGTCCGGTGTGTTTCCTCGAATCTAAAACAGGTAAACAACTACTGTTTCTTAACAGAAATCTATAAGGAACGGTAGTCGATCGGTGCGCAACGGTCAACTGCGCACCGCAGTCAATTCTGAGTTCCGGAATTTTTCAGGTTTAACTCCTGAAGTCTTCTATGGCGCGTAAAAGCAAAAGTTTTGGTTTGTCTTGGAAGTATTACCATTCCCTGCAGAAGAACGGTTTGTTACTGCCACTTAAAGACTATTACTTAAATTGTTATTGTCACCGGAAGGATTTTCTATCATTCTCTGACTATTACTACCGTCTGCATTTGCTTTAGGTGGAAAAGTAATTTTCGGCTGATTTTTTTGCCAATTTTTTTTAAGGATAATTCCCAGAAGACTTTGATTGGAATCTCGAGTTTCCACTAAATCCACTAGAATTTCCATTGTTTCCCTGATTCGTAGTTTGTTTCGATTTTTCGTTAGACAAGTTTTTGTCTGTTGTGATTTTTAAAGATTGTCCGCGAATTTTTGATTTGTTTCTCTCGATTTCGAATTCTTTACCTAAACTTTCTAGTTCTTCGAACGTTTTAAAATCGTTTCTTTGTATGTACATTTTATATTCAATTCGCATATTTTCATAAGCACGACATAGTTCCCAGTGTAAACCTTTTCGCGGGTATATTTTTCCGAATAATTGTCTTATTCCAATCAGAAAAGTTTGAATTTCTTCTCCCTCTTTCTGATTGCAATATTTTATTTTCGTGTTAATTTTCTCATAGAACTTTTCGTCTAAAAATGTTCTTTCGAACTCTTCACGAAAATCTTGCAAAGAAAACCAATTGCTTCTAACCGTTCTACACCATTCAAGGGCTTCGTCCGCTAATACTGCGTCAATATTTTCTAATACACGAATTTCTGGGATTTCGTAACCTCGTATGAATCTGAACAATTCTTCTAGAAATTGTACTGGGTTGTCCGTTTTGTTATTATGAAATTTAACTGGCCAATTTGACATGATTTGAAAAGGTGTTTGTAGCACGCCAAAAGGAAAATGGTTATTGAAATTTCCAAAATGTCGATTGTTGTCGACTTGGGCATTTAGATTTTCAATTTCCGTGCTTTCCGTGAAATTTTCTTCTAAATTCGGATTTTTACTTTTCGCTAAATTTTCTATCGCAATTTTCATTCGGTCTAATTTTAATCTAAATTGATCTAATTCTTTATCACGTATCGATATTTAATTTTTGAATTGATCTGACTCGGTTGATTTTTCTTTTATTTCCCGATGAAAATTAAAATTTTTTTCTTTCGGAACAGTTCCTAAATTTTTGGGTTCGTAAACGATTCCTATTTCACTATCGTTCGTTCCTATTTTCACTATTCGTTCTAAATTCCTGATTTTTATCTTTAAACTGGACATTTTGTCTTTTTTCCCTAATTTAGCGTTTATCGAAAAATTGATCGAAAATATTCGAAATATTGATCTATTTATGTTCGAAAACTATCTTTCAAATCGCTGTTAACCTGATTATTTCTGTTCACCGAACTATGTGCTGTAGGTTTGTACTTTTCCTGCACAATTCTACTATGTTCCAGTTCTAATTGTTTTTCTTTTTTACGCAATTTTTCCCTTTCGTTTCTTAGCATTTGATCGTATGCTGTTAATTCGTTCCTACTTTTAATCATTGAATTATTTGTCCCTAAAAACGAAATAATATCAAAAGTTCCGCCTTTTTAAATTTCCTGAAAAATTTTCCGTCACATTTTTCGACAATTTTTCTAACAAATTTTCTGTGACATTTTCCGAATTTTTTTCTACCTCTACAACCGTTTTCTTAAGCGTTCTTAAGGGGTTATATACAGTCACGATTTTCAAAAAATCGATTATTTTTTTTGCATTTTCTTAAATTATATATATTTGCCTGTTGGGAAAAAAAATTTAATTAAGATTTGAGAAATATTTTTAAAGTTGCAGACAAAACTAGAAAGGCGCGCTGCGGGGTGTAGAGTGTGTGCAGCGTCTTTAAGGGGTTATATACAGTCACGATTTTCAAAAAATCGATTTTTTTTTGCATTTTCTTAAGGTATATATATATTTGCCTGTTGTGAAAAAAAATTTTATTAAGATTCGAGAAATATTTTTGAAGTGGCAGACAAAACTATAAAGGCGCGCCATGGGGTGTAGAGCAGGTGCAGCGTCTTTAAACTCGCTTTTCTCAAAACTATGTTTTTCAAGTCGGTGAACACGATTTCTCAAAAACCGCTGAACCGATTTAGCTCTAATTTTCACACAAGCTCAACAACTACTTTTTGCTGTCCTTGATCGTTGGTTTTTTAAATAAAATTAAAATTATAATTTTAATTAACATTTGAAGACGATTTTTTTTCTTCATAAAAATAAACTTTTTTTTTCTTTGGCTGCCATTTTGTCAAAAAGTAATATTTTTTTATTTCCAACGATCAAAGACTACATTTTCTCATACACTAACAGAATCTATTTAACTTTTTGATCTCAGATGATTCTGTTAATTGTTTTCTTGTTCACCGCGGGGTACTTTTTTTCGTAGATCTTTGGGAGATAAGCTACAGAGGCCAAAAAAAATAATATTTTTACAAATAAAATATATTTTTTTAAACTTTAAAAGATGTAAAACATGATAAGAAAACTTTCGCTTTAAAAAGTAAATATTCCTTTAAAAAAAATCCTAAAAAACTGCATTTTTCCGACCGCCTGACTGTATATAACCCCTTAAGTATTGTTGTAGTATCAAATTTGGTTTGGGAGCATTTACTTGTTCTCTCTGTCCGGGCAATGGCAGAGATGTGTTTGCTGTGACTTGTCTCGTTTCGCTAGGGAGGGGCAAAGATTGATTCGAATTCAAAAATTGCAATCTTTCTGGGGGCATCATGTCAATGAGTGTACGAATCATTGCATTGTGCTTTTAAATTGTGGCTTCCAAAGTGTGCGACTTTCCTTGTGCAACATTTTTGTAGAGGGATTCTGTTTCGCTCGCCGTTTCTGTTTCGCTTCTCGACATATTTCCTGTTTCCTTATTTTCCCGAATTTTTCTTGTATCCGATCGTAAAACACGTCTCGACTGCATTTGTGACTAATCTTGAAAAGTTAAAATCAAATTTAAATCGTTATTTAACCTATTCTATAAATTTCAACTTACGCAAAAAGAAAAAATTTTTCCGCTAATTCGGAATTTGCTCGTATACGTAGCAAAAAAAATTTTATTTTTTCCCTAATTGTCTAATATCGAAAACAAAAGAAAACTCTTGAGACACCCGGTATAAGCATTGATTTTCAAAAAAAAGTTATTTTCTCGACTTATTTTATTCAATTTTATTTGTGACCCGGTATACTAATTTTCATTTCTAAATTGAAAATTATTTTCGAATTAATCGCGAAATTCTTCGTGTTTACTATTTTGTTCTGTGTTACACAACGACCTTGATCATGAAAACAAAACAAACCGGCGTCTTTTAACGACAAAATTTTCTCTTAAAAATAATCAATAAATTCACTTTTTCTTTTTAATTCTCGATTTTATTTTACGTTTTTTCAATAATTTTCACTAATTTTTGCTAATTTTCACGAATTTAGTTAAGATTTTAAAGAATTTTTCACGATTTATTTCTACCGGTTTTTACGCGCACTTTTTTCACAGAATTTTGTCATTGTCTGCGTCCGTCATAAAGAAAATTTGTCACATTTTTAAAAAATACAATATTACTATTTAATAATAATCAAAGATCAATAATTTTCATGCACAAAATATAAGATACACAATTAAATATGGGAAACAGGAAAAAGAAAAGAATTGGTTTCAAGGTTAGGCGACCATGAGGTGACAGGTGGGATTTTCAACAATTAAAAAATTATAAAAAAATAAATGAATTTTCTAGGAATTTTCAACAAAACAAAAATAATGGAAAATGAATTATTTTGGGAATTTTTATCAAAATAAAAATGATGAAAAATGAATTATTTTGGGAATTTTCAACAAAATAAAAATGATGAAAAATGAATTATTTTGGGAATTTTCTTGGGGATTTTTCAACAAACGAAGATGATGAAAAAATAGTTATTTTCGTATCAAGGGCGCAAAATAGGTGATTTCGCCAGAGTCGTAATCACCTTTGCGCCCATGATGCTAACATAATTTTTTGTCCTAACTGCATAGAAAGTATGTCATTGAGGGCACGAACGATTAAACGCTCGTATAGGTTAAAAATTAAATTCTATATAAATGTTAACTCTTTGAAGTCTATAATGATACAAGTTTTAATATAGAAATAAGAAAACAATGTATTCTGGAAATATAGTAATTTCCACTTTTTATAACCGAAATGTGAACAAAACGAAATGTGTCATAATTTTTTTTAGAGAAAATCGAAAAAAATGCACATTTTTCTAGACAAAAAAAACAAGTTGAAAATGTTTGCATTTTTATAGTCAACATAAAAAGAAACTCGAAAATATAACATTTTAACCCCTTAACTGCCGGCTGAAAAACACTAAATGTGCCCAGAATGCCAAAAATAAAAAATCGTCCAATTTGTCTGAAACTTGTTACTCAGGGGTTTTCAAGGTCGCTGATTACGAATCTGATGTAGGTATTTTAAAATTCAAAATGGCGGATCCAATATGGCGGACGGCTTTTTAAAAATAAATCCAAATTACCTGAAATTTGTTACTCGAGGGTTTTTGGGGTTTCTGATTACGAATCTGATGTAGGTTTTTCAAAATTCAAAATGGCGGATCCAGTATGGCAGACGGATTTTTAAAAGTAGATAAAAATTAGCTGATATTTGTTACTCGGGAAGTTTTGGGGTCTCTGACTACGAATATCATGATGGTTTTTAAAATTCAAAATGGCGGATCCAATATGGCGGACATTTTTTTTTAAATTTTTGATTCGCTTGAAAATTATCATTAGGGGGTTTTCGGGGTCGCTGATGATGAATCCGATGTCAGTTTTTAAAAATTAAAAATTGCGAATCCAATATGGTGGACATTTCTATGTCAGTTTTTCAAAATTCAAAATGGAGGATCCATTATATCGGATATTTTTTTTTAATTTTGGATTTTCTTGAAAATTATCACTTGGGGGGTTTTCGGGGTCGCTGATGATGAATCGGATGTCTGTTTTTAAACATTTAAAATGTCGGATCCAATATTACGAACATTTTTTTAAAAAAATTTTGTTATTATCATAAAAGCAGAACAAATTTTACAAATGCCGGTTTAATTGAACAGCTATAAAGAGCGTGCAAAAATTGAAATTCCATTAAAATGTCCTAACGCATTTCAACTTTCCATTAAGTTCATGGGTGAAGTGCATCTCCACGGTATGCCATATTGGATCCGCAATTTCGAATTTTGAAAAACTGACATCGGATTCGTCATCAGCGACCCCGAAAACCCCCGAATGATAATTTTCAAGCGAATCCAAAATTTTTTAAAAACATGTCTGCCTTATTGGATCCGCCATTTTGGATTTTGAAAAATCATCATCATATTCGTAATCAGCGATCCCGACAACCCCCGAGTAACAAATTTCATGTAAATTGGGTCAATTTTTAAAAAAGTCATCCGCCATATTGGATCCGCCATTTTGAATTTTGAAAAACCGACATCATATTCGTAATCAGCGACCTCGAAAACCCACGAGTAACAAATTTCAGGTAAATTGGATCAATTTTTAAAAAAGTCGTCCGCCATATTGGATCCGCTATTTTGAATTTAAAAAAAACTGACATCATATTCGTAATCAGCGACCCCGCAAACCCCCGAGTAACAAATTTTAGGTAATTTGGATCAATTTTTAAAAAGTCGTCCGCCATATTGGATCCGCCATTTTGAATTTTGAAAAACTGACATCATATTCGTAATCAGCGACCCCGAAAACCCCCGAGTAATAGATTTAAGGCGATTTTAGACATTTTTTAAATGAAATTGCATTGTATTGTCCATGGCAAAGATTTTAAAAAATTTGCTAAAAGTGTTGTTTTAAAAATTTATAACATTTTTATAATTTATTGAATTTAAAAACAGAAACGTGTGTCGCATTCTGCATAGCGTCGACTTTTAAGAAATCATTTTATTTTTAATTTTTAGCTAGTTTTGACTTTTTTACATCAATTTTTATCATGGCAAAGATTGTCAGTTTTCCGGCAGTCAGAGCAAAGTCAGAAATGGCAGAGATCTTTACCATCGGCAGTCAAGGGGTTAATAAAGAAAATCGAATAATTAACATGCGGGCGCAAAATACTCTTTTGCCTGCTCGAAGGTAGGGGAAGCGGGCGCAAAATATTTTGCGCCCGCTCGGAGGTTGGTAAGCGGGCGCAAAGTATTTTGCGCCCGCTTCCCCTACTCCTGGGTGGTAATGAGTTACTTTGCGCCCGCTCCAAGTGCCCGAAATGACATACTTTGCTTGCAGGTAGGACAAAAATATTATTTATGGGAATTTTCTCTGTACAGAATGGGAATGTGTAAAGTGGATTTTTTACGTTGGGCGCCAATTTATAATCCTTTGCCCGTAAGTCGATTATGATAAGTGTCGAAAGGGAGGTGAGAAGGGGAATAAAAGAAAGACTTGGTTAGTTTTAAAGTGATAATATTTATTAATTATAACTTACAAGGCTAAATTCGATCAGTTAACGGAGAAACCGATGGCTTCGGAGAGGGTGGAAAGGTTATCCCACTAATCACAATGGCACTAATAATTATAATAGTGTGACACGAAACGTTTTGCGAAGCGAGGGATAGTATGGTCAAACAGCAAGTGTCGCGTCTGCTCGCGAATCCGGCGATTGACACCCTCGAGGCCCTTCGGCCGTTTCCGGGTTCAATCGCCTGATTCGCAACAGACGCGGGAGAATTCGTAATGCCACGTTACAAATTTTATTTCCATTTAGGGGTTGGGCAGTATGTTTGAAAAATCGCCTAAACTACCCTAAAAATATGGACAATTAAGTGAATACCAAAGAAAAATAAAGTAATCTTTTACAAATTCGTTGTAATTTTTCTTGTAAAAGATAAAAACATTTTATTTATGTAGTTTTAACACTGTAGCCTCAAAATAATAAAAACCACCCCTTAAAATCACTCCCTAAACATAGGTTTAAAAAAGTTCCAATTTTACTTTAAAAAAAGGTTAAAAAAAATAAATAACATTTATCAGACTCGTGATTTAATCAGAATATATTTTAATCAAATTCACAGCAATAAAAATAATGACCAATGAACAAAAATCATCCCCTGTATATAAGTTGCCCAATTTGGTAATAATTATCATGAACATAGACGTAACATTTTTTTTATACATTCTATAAGTTATAGAATTTTCTCACAATATATTATGTTTAAACTAAAACTAATATTAATAAAAACAACCCCAAAAAATCATCCCCTAAACATAATTTTCACACATTTCCAATTATTCCTAAATAAATTGTGTACAATAAATTTAAATATGATGTTCAGGAGAATAATTACCAAATTGTGCCACTAATGTACAGGGGATGATTTTTGATCATTGGTCATTAATTTTAATGGTGTGAATTTGATTGAAACATATTCAGAACAAATATTCTAGACCTCAGAAACCGTATTTAAATTTTTTGTACACAATTTATTTAAGAATATTTGGAAATTTGTGAAAATTATGATTAGGGGATGATTTTTAGGAGTTGTTTTTATTAATATTAGTTTTAGTTTAAACATAATATATATTGTGAGAAAATTCCATGACTTATAGAATCTGTAAAAAAATGTTATGTTTATGTCCATAAGAATAATTACAAAATTGACCAAATAATGTACAGAGGATGATTTTTGTTCATTGGTTATTATTTTTATGGGGGAGAATTTGATTAAAATATATTCTGATTAAATCACGAGCCTTATAAATGTTATTTTTTTTTTAATTAAATTTTTTAAAGAAAAATTGGAACTTTTTTAAACCTATGTTTAGGGGGTGATTTTTAGGGGTGGTTTTTTATTATTTTGAGGTAAATAAAATGTTTTCCTTTTTTACAAGAAAGATTACAACGAATTTGTGAAAGATTACTTTATTTTTCTTTGTTATTCACTCAATTGGCCATATTTTTAGGGTAGTTTGGGCGATTTTTTGGACATAATGCCCAACCCCTAAATGGAAATAAAATTCGACATGCGGCATCAAAAACTTGACTTTCTTACGAAAATATTGAGTATACATACAACATTTTATCTTCAAAAATAAAGTGTGCAGGGGTGTGGCCGGATTCAGAAAGAATGCCCCATATTCATATTCTTTTTACAGTTTGCTTTTGTAGTAGTTGCAGACATGTTAAGGGGGGACATCTAATTGTAAGTAACTCACGAAAATTAGACATCTTTTTAGGAATTTTTTTGGCTTAAAGAAATGGTTAATTAAAAATCTGTAAAGTACGTTTTATTCCATGAGTATTAATATGCAAAATATATATGGGCAATTCCACGTGAGATTTAAGTCGACCTCTTAAAATCGGCCAAAAATATTTTTTTCTATTCTGTATAAAAAAAAACAGATACGTATTTTTTTATTTTTGTTTAATTGTCCAAATTTTCGACTTATGAATTTTTGAAATTTTGGACTTTTATTTTAGACCTATATTCAGTAGCTTATAAGTCTGAAAATATTAAGTTTAGGAAAAAGTTGTGAAAGAATGAAATTTTTAGTTTTCTTGCGACTTTTAAGAAATGAAAAAAAAAAAATTTTTTTTTAATTTTTTATTAAAAAATTTTTTTTTTATAAACAAATTAATTTTTTTTTAACTTTGGGCCGGATTTTTTTATATTTTTTTAAAATTTATTTATACCTTATAATATAGAGAAGATTTTCCGAAATGTCCCGAAATGGGCCTGATGTGTTAAATGAGTTTTAAAACATTTTCAAAAATCACTTGCAAGCATCATAGTGGGATTTTTTTACAATTAACTTTTTAAAACTATCTACAGCGTAGATCCTTCGATTTAAAACAAAAAACACTCAAATAGATTAAAAATTATACGCTGTAGACAGTTTTAAAAAGTTAATTGTAAAAAAATCTCACTGTGATGCTTGCAAGTGATTTTTGAAAATGTTTTAAAACTCATTTAACACATCAGGCCCATTTCGGTACTTTTTGGAAAATCTTCTCTATATTATAAGGTATAAATAAATTTAAAAAAATAAAAAAAAATCCGGCCCAAAGTTAAAAAAAAATTTTTTTAATAAAAAATTTTAAAAAAAATTTTTTTAATAAAAAATTTTAAAAAAAATTTTTTGTTTACATTTTCTAAAAGTCGAAAGAAAACTAAAACTTTCATTTTTTAAAAACTTTTTCCTAAGGAAACGCCCTTCTGAAATCTATGAACAAGACAAACAATTTCCCCCCACTCAAATTGCCCGCTCTAATCCATTTGTTGAGTCTTTCCGAGAGAACCTGCGTGAAAAGTTTGAGAATACAATTTAATAGGGCGATTGGCCTGTAATTTAAATGATCAAGTTTATTTCCCTTTTTGTAAATTATAACTGTATCTATTTTTGCCCATGATTTCGGAATTTTTTCCTCAATCATGATTCCATTAAATAATTTCAAAATATAATTATTTCAATTTTCAGGCAGATTCCTCAGGAACTCATATGAGATTTCATCTGGGCCCGGGGCCCTGTTAGATTTACATTTTTGCAAACAATTTAAAACTTCCTCTTTAGTTATAAAATTATCCATAATTTCATTGTGTAGGTCAGGGTCGTTCAGGACTTAGTACTGTGGATTCTTTGGAAGCAGAGCATTTTTGAAAAACATAGCCCAGATGCTAAATTTATTTGATCCGGTATATTTGATTTGCCACGAGATTTATTGACTATCTTACAGAAGGTAGACGGATTTTTTGCAGAAGCTAAATTATCGATAATATTTTCATTATAGGACTTTTTTTTCTTTTCAAGTAACTTTTCGTGAATTTTTTAAAAATCATTATATTGTTTGGTAATATCCGGGAGGAAACCTTCTGTTCTGCACTCTTTTAACATAATTTTCAAAGTCTTTTTACTCTCTCTGCACTCATTATCAAACCAAGGTTTTATTAAACTTACTTTATTATTTATATTAGAAGTCATACCTAAATCTTTAGCAGATTTTTTAATTGTGTTTATTTAATTTGTAGACAAGAATTCAAGATCGTTTACTATATACTCAGAATTTAAAGCAGACGAGATAGCATTTTTGTATTCAATTTCCAGATCATCCTTCCATTTAAACTTAGAACTTAACAATCTCGTTTGACACGTGATATTCATTGACAGAGCTATCGGGAAATGATCCGAGCCAGAAACTAAGTTTAATACTTTTAAACCCACTATCATATGAGTACTGTAAAGATTGGTCCAAACTAAATCAATTATGGATTTACCTCCTATTGAATTTGTAAATGTAAAAGCGGCTGGATTATCTCCCGTAGTTCTGCCATTCAACAAAATCATTCCCAAGCTTTCAAAAGTCTCTATCAATTTAATACCTCTGTTATTCTTTTCTTTATCTAGAGTTAATTGAACGTTACTTATATTATTATTTAATAAGTTTATATCTTTACTAATTTGATTGAGACCCCTCACTCTACTATTCATGTCCCCTCCAATAAAAATAGGAGAGTCCATAAAATTTCTATTAAAATTATTTATTATTTCATTCAATAATTCAAGCTTTTCAGAAATGGGTGAAACAGGATTAAAATACAACCTTACTTCCCTTCACACACACCGAAACAAAAATAAATGAACTGTCTCTATACAATATTTCTACCTTGTACATTCGTGCATTCAGCAATATCAGTAATCTGCCTTTGGGTCTGCCTCTTCCTTCGCTCTTCAATGCTGGTGAAAAAATTGTCTCTGGTTGATAATTTGAGTGAGTGATGCTTAACCGTGGTGGGGATGTTGCCCAAGTTTTCGTAAAGCATAGAATATCATTGCTGAATGAATTTTCCAAGAGTTGTGCAATATTTTTTAAATCCCTAGGGTTCCAAAAAATAATCCTGGGAGATGAATCCTGATTGGGATGTCAATCTTCGCTGGAACTTGCCTTTGTTTCATTATTTAAAGTTGTGGCTCTTTGAAAAAAATTTTCAAGTTTGCTAAAGAATGTCCCGTCGTTTTTATTTTGTTGTTTTTCTTCTTCTTCACAAGGTTTGTCTTTGACCCTGACAGCTCTTCTCTCTTTCGTTTGGGTGTGAATGCAGAAGAATTGACCGATTCCGTGCTATCAGATTCGTAAACATTCTCTCTCTCTATTTTCTTCGGGTGCTAGCGACTGTATATACTCCAAGGCCGTTTGCAAATCATATTTTCACAAATTAGTCTGACATTACGAACCTGTGCGTTTTTTCCCAAATTTTCAAGAGTATGTTTGTAATGAAAGAGTTTGTCACGAGTCTTCTTACGTTCCATTCTCTGCTCCTTGGAAAGGTCATTAGTAACACTTATCTTGATATTTTTCAACTTGTCAATGTTCTTGAAAATCAAAATTTTAGATTCAACTTCATTAAACAAAATCAAAAGAGGGCCAGGACCCTTGGTGGAACCAAGTCTTTTAATTGCATGAATATTCTCTTTTTTCACACCTATATCAGCAGAATTAAAAATGTCCAGCACTCTACTTATCAAATTTTCATTCTCAGATTCCTCTACACCGAACATGATGAGATTCTTTTCCCTTTCCCTTTTTTGCAAGTATTGAATGGCAGATTCAGCCTGATCAAGCCTCTTTTTCAATTGAGCATTCTCAGCGTTTAATTTTTTGTGTTCAAACTTACAGTCTTCCAGACACGAAAACAGTTTTTCAGTCACATTTTTTAAACTTGCTATATCCGAGATAACACTAGTTAACGATTGTTTATTAGTATTAACATCCGCTTTTATATCTACAGTCAGGCCTCCGAACTGCACGCTTTGAAACTGAACGCTGTCGCCAAACTGCACTCTGGCTTTAGTTTCTAAGTACTCCACAGTGAACGGTAGCGCTACTAAATTCAGTGCCGTATATTTTAAAATTCTATGAACTCAATTTTAATCCCAGAGGATAAATATCCAAGTACGGTCATGAGAATTAGATAGTAGGGATGAGTTCGTCAGCGTTTAGTTTGAAATCAAGTGGAGGGGTTATTTTTGGGGTACCATGCAGTTCTGCAGCCCGACTGTAATAGCAACTCCATCAAGTCATTGTTAGTAGTCATTGTTTAAAAATTATTAACAATAAATTGTAAAATCACGCACTAACACAATAACTTATGTACACAACAAAAATACTTGATAATTAGCCGGGCGGAGCGAAAATAAACACAACCGGTCGGCTTGAAAGCCACAATCAAACTCCGATAAAAAATTAAGGACGTCAGTTGTCTGGTCATAGAATCTTTAAACGAGATGCTTTCCAATAAAATGCTGCACAACAACCATTTTTTAATAAAATTTAAAAAATATATTTATTTTGCACTTATGCAATACTCATGAAATGGTCAATCAAAAATCTTTTATTACGTACTTTACAGATTTTTGACTGACCATTTTATTCAGACAATCATAAATTTTCAAAAATATGGTAAAAACGTTTTCCTATTTACAAAAACAAACTTTTTGATATAATATAATTTTTTTCTTTATATCTGTCGATAAATCTATCATAAAAAATATCTTAAATGTCAGGCGCAAATTTCATGTTGACTTGTGTAATTAATAGAAAGAAAATTTTTTTATTCAAATATGCCAAAAATTTAATTGTGATAATCATGTCTCTTTTCTCTTCCACAAACAATATTAAAATGTAGTATAATAAAACTTTCAGAGATTGAAAACACTTACTACTCCATTAAGAGGCATCCAACAAAACACTTCTTCGCCAGTGGTTCTTAATGGTGCTATGAGATACAGTTTCCTAAATACTGATGGTCTTGAGGATGATATTATCAATGATGCAAACACCAAAGAACAATTAGAAATAATGATTTCAACTTCCGAAAACATGGATGAAGGTCCACCACCTGAGCTAGTATAGGATTCAATGATCATCGTTTGGGGTGAAATTCGCTTTCACATGTATCTGTGTTGAAACAAATAGATGTAATGTTTCTTCAAAGATAATAGTTATATTTTTTTCACACATCTTAATATTTTATATTGCTAGTTCATGTTTATATTTGAAGAAATAAAGCCCAACAAAAAAATGAATTATAGGGCTACAAAGACACCAGAGGAGGCCTGTGTTTCTATCTAGTTATATGCAATTGTAACATTTTTGCATGGTTATATTTCAAAACGAAAATAGACGATGTAGAACCATCTCATAAAAAAGACATTTTTTAATAGCGTTAGTGAAAATTTATAACGTGTAACATACTTATACCTTGAAAAGTTGTTAAACTTAAACTCAATTGAGATGTGTGGTGAATAAGAACAATAATCGTTGCTACAAATAGCTGTATTATTCTTACATGTACATTATACAAACGCTACGAAATGCTTTTTAAAATTATTTCAATTAGATAAATACGATATTTGTTTTAAAGTTTGTAATAAGTTTAAGTGTTTGCATGTTATACTTAAAAACAATAAAAACGGCATTTGTGTAAAAGAACCGAAATTAAATTTTATGCATAATATATTTATATTATGTTTAATTTTGTTCACATTTTCATCCTGACAGGATGATTAAAGTTGAAAACAATTTTATCATGTTTAATACCATGAAATTTGTAATCATTTGAATTCCATTTTGACATAAATATTGGTAACACTTAAATACATTTTAATAAAAAGAAAATAAAAGACATTAAAATGATTGCATATGATCGATTTTTACTTGTGAAAATTTAAATTTTCAAATTGTAAGCACATCTTTTATTTACAGTTCATTTTCTTCAAAATGTATTTCAAAACAATTAAGGGCTCCAATCAAAGAACCGACGCTTTGCTCCACAGTGGGGCAAAAAATACGCTATTGGACAAATTGATTTTAGACCACAATTTTTAACCGATTGACAAAATTTTTTTTTCAATTAAAGCTGATAAAATTTTGCATAAAACGTACGTTTCTTATTTAAGAAAAAAATGTTCTGTTAATTGTTTATTAAATGTTAAATAAAAAAATGAGAAATTTTTTTTCTTTAACCCTTTAACGCCCAGCGGTTTCGATCGAAACCACTTTTGATTTCTAAAATCTATAACTTCGACAAAAATTAAGATATTTTTGATTTCTAAACGCTCACGACCCACAAATTTATTAACCTTTATGAAAAAAATTTAGATTTTAAAAAATAATTAACAATTTTGTAATTACAACAATAATAAAAAAAAAATTTGTTGCAAAATTTGCAACAAACTTACAAATTCGGAAATGAAAGGAAAAAAAGCTACAGAAAATTGTTACTCGGGGGTTTTTGCGTTCGCTGATTACGAATTTGATATCAGATTTTAAAAATTTAAAATAGCGAATCCAATATGGCGGACATCTTTTTTAAAAACTGATTCAATTTGCCTGAAAATTGTTACTTGGGGGTTTCCGGGGTCGCTGATTGCGAATTTGATATGAGATTTAAAAAATTCAAAATGGCGGACATCTTTTCTAAAAATTGATTCAATTTGCCTGAAAATTGTTACTCGGGGGTTTTCGGGGTCGCTGATTACGAATTTGATGTCAGATTTTAAAAATTCAAAATGGAGGATCTAATATGGCGGACATCATTTCTAAAAACAGATGTAATTTACCTGAAAATTGTTACTCGGGGGTTTTCAGGGTCGCTGATTGCGAATTTGATATCAGATTTAAAAAAATTCAAAATGTCGGACATCTTTTCTAAAAATTGATTCAATTTGCCTGAAAATTGTTACTCGGAGGTTTTCGGGGTCGCTAATTACGATTTTGATTTTAATTTTTTAAAATGTGAAATAGCGGTTTAAATTTAGTGTATAGAATGTCTAAATAAAAACGAGATCAGAATAAAATGTTCGCCTACATTCGTGGCAATGTGAAAAACAAATGCCTAACGCGAAACCAGCATCATAATGATTAATGAAATATTCATTACTATATTCGTAATAATCAGAAAAACAAATGCCTAACGCAACGACGAAATCAATCTAAAATGATTGACTATATTTGTAAAAATCGGAAAACAAAAGCCTAACATGAGAACGTGATCCGAATAAAATATGAATCTACATTTGTGACCATCCGATAAACAAATGCCTAATGAGAAAACGATGTCAAAATTAAATGTTCGTTTACATTCGTGACTATAAAAAAACAATTGCCTAACACAGACTCTAACATTGGATTAGTAAAGAGCAACCCCGAAAACCCCCTACTAACAATTTTTAGGCAAATTAAATCAATTATTAAAAAAGATGTCCGCCATATTGGATCCGCCATTTTGAATTTTTAAAATCTGCCATCAAATTCGTAATTAGCGACCCCGAAAACCCCCGAGTAACAATTTTCAAGCAAATTGAATCAGTTTTTAGAAAAGATGTCCGCCATATTGGATACGCCATTTTGAATTTTGAAAAAAGGACATCGGATTTGTAATTAGCGCTTCCAAAATCTCCCGAGTAACAATTTTCAGGCAAATTAAATTTATTTTTAGAGAAGATGGCCGCCATATTTGATCCGCCATTTTGAATTTTTTAAATCTGACCTCAAATTCGTGTTCAGCGACCCCGAAAACCTTTATATACGAGCAATGATGTGAATTGCACTGCTACAAAAAAGTCGGGCGTTAAAGGGTTAAACAAATATTGTTGCTTATGAAAGCCTATTATATTATTAATAATTACCAAAAACATTATAGACATGTTCTAAAAATGTTTTGAGACATTAACTATTTTGTTTAAACATTTTTAGCTTTTGTTATAAACAAATAAATTAACAAAAGCTTTTTTTAATATTATGTAAATTTAGTGACTAAATTTTGCATAATCTACTATACTTATGACATCCAAGTAAATATCAGTGAAATTTATTGTTATAAACAATTACTTTTTGTTATGTTACAAACAATTTATTTATTAAGAATTTTTATTTTTTTAACACAAAATTAATTATATTATATGAACAATTATTATTACTAGTTACGATTTCCAGGAAGTATTTTTACTCTTATTAATTAATGTCACATTGTTTAAACAAAGCTTAATTAACAATTGCACCGTTACTTTTTTTTAGTTGTTTAAGTTTCGTTTTTTGTATATTTCCATGTATATAAAGTAATTTCTTAACTTGTTGTCAAATTTCACATTTGTTAATAATTTGAATTGTTATTAACAATTGTTCAAAAATACTAAGGAAAAAATTTTTTTAAGACATCGTTTGAATATCATAAAAACATAGTAGAATCAGCGAGGATAATTTCGAATGCACGTTGAGTGTACAAATCTTAACTTTAATTACACAATAAAAAGAAAATCTTAATTTAAAATCAGTCTTTAATTCAACATTGTCTGTTTTTTTATTTTCTTACTCTCTC
The DNA here is from genome assembly GCA_032872505.1 of Leptopilina syphax. Classification (NCBI taxonomy): domain Eukaryota; kingdom Metazoa; phylum Arthropoda; class Insecta; order Hymenoptera; family Figitidae; genus Leptopilina; species Leptopilina syphax. The sequence continues at coordinate 21,541,624 of CM065474.1, forward strand.
AATTTTAATCAGTTAAAAATAACTGATTTAGAAGCAAAAAGTCAGTCACTAATTCAAATAGTAATATTTCTACTGACAATTAGTTAAAAATAACTGATTTTCAGTTAAAAATATCTGAAGTTTCAGTAAATTTTTTTTGACTGATTCAATTAGTCAAGATTAACTATTTTTTCAGTTATTATTTACTGAAAATTAGTTATTTTCTAACGACTTTAGAATCGTGATCAGAGACCCCAAAAACCACCGAGTAAGAATTTTTAAAAGAATTTATCCACTTTTGAAATTGTTCAAAATTTTTAGCGGTCATTTTGGATGAAAAATTGTATTTAAAATGTATTTTAAAAATATGACTTTAGAATCGTGATCAGATACTCCAACAACACGGAGTAAGGATTTTTAAAGAATTTATCCACTTTTGAAATTTTTTAAAATTTTTGGCTGCCATTTTGGATGAAAAATTATTTATTTTGAAAATCTGACTTCAGAATCGTGATAAGCGACCCCCAAAACCCCTGAGTAAGAATTTTTGCGATTATACGTTAAGATGTTTTCTTGTTTGGGCTATGACGTGCATACATATCATCCACTGTTTGGGCCAGTTTTTTTATGACGTGTATACACGTCATCCACAGTCAAGGGGTTAAGGACTTGTTTTAGGATCAGATTTTGGACTTGTTTGAGGACTAGTTTTAGGATCATATCACGACTTAATTTAGAACTAATTTTAGGATCAGATTGAGGACTTGTTTGAAGACAAGTTTTAGGATCAGATTGAGAACTTGTTTGAGGACAAGTTTTAGGCTCAAATTTAGAACTTGTTTGAGGACTACTTTTAGGATCATATCTAGGACATAATGCATGATTCGTTTGGGATCAGATTGAGGACTTGTTTGAGGACAAATTTTATTATCATATCTAGGACTTAAAGCAGGATTTGTTTCAGAATCAGATTAAGGACTTTTTTGAGGACAAGTTTTAGGATCGAATTTAGGACTTGTTTGAGGACCAGATTTTTAGGATCAGATTGAGGAATTGTTTGAGGACAAGTTTTAGAATCAGATTTAGGACTTGTTTAAGGACAAGTTTTAGGATCAGATTTAGGACTTGGTTGAGGACTAGTTTTAGGATCAGATTTAGGACTTGTTTGAGGACTAGTTTTAGGATCACATCTAGGACTTCAATAAGGACTTGTTTTTAGGAACATATATAGGACATGATTGAGGACTAGTTTTAATCATAAAACTATTTCTTAACCTGATCCTAAAACTAGGCTCAAATAAGTCTTCCATCTAATCCAAAAAATAGTCTTCAAACAAAACCACAATCTGATCCAAAAAACTAGTTTTTAAAGAAATCCTTAATATGAGCCTAAAACTAGTCTTCAAATAATTCCTTAATTTGACCAAAACGCCAGACTTCAAAAGAGTCCTCAATCTAATCATAAAACAAGTTCTGAAATAAGTATCAATCTGATCCTAAAACCAGCCCTGACATAAGGCTTCGATATGATTCTAAAACTTAGTCTAAAACAAATCCTTACTCTTATCAAAATATTAATCCTAGCCGCGTGAAGCTAGCAAACCAGCAGCTGTTCGCAGCCACACGTGGCAGCTGAATATATGTGGCTGCGGACCGGTGTCGGTCTGCTAGCTTCACGCGGCTAATTAATCCTCAAACAAGTCCTAAGTCTGATACTAAAACTAGTCCTTAAACAAATCCTCACTTTGTCCTAAAACTAGTCCTACAACAAGTCCTCAATCTGATGCTGAAACAATCCCTGATTTAAGTCCTAGATATGATCCTTAAACTGGTCCCCAAACAACTTTCCAATCTGATCCTAAAAAAAGTCCTTATTTAAGTCCTCCGTGTGATCCTAAAACTAGTCCTCAAACAAGTCCTAAATCTGATCATAAAACTTGTTCTCAAACGAGTTCTGAATCTGATACAAAAACAAGTCCGTCTTTAAGTCCTAGATATGGTCTTAAAAGTAGTCATCAAACAAGTCCTTAATCTGATCCTAAAGCAAGTCCTGAATTATGTCCTGGATATGATCCTAAAACTAGTTTTTGGATCAGATTGAGGACTTGATTTAAGACTAGTTTTAGGATGATATTTATAACTTATTCCAGCACTAGTTTTAGGATCAGATTAAGAACTTGTTGTTCTTTGAGAACTAGTTTTATAATCATAATGAGAATCTGTGTTAGATATACCTACCCACATAAAATTGACAGGAAAGCATTAGAAAGAGGACCTGAAAAGGTACAAATTTGACCAAATAGATAATTTAAATTGTCAAAAAATTAAATTTTTACATACAATTCTAAAAATTGTAAAATTGTAAATTGTTGTAAAATCAACGTTTCGAAATTTAGTTTTGCAGGTTGACCAACCATGAGCAATAGATAATATGGAACAACTTTAATAAATTTATTAAATTTTACTTACATTTGATGTTTCTGAACATAATAAATTAAATTTAAATTATTTCAATTACGTAAAATTAAATTGTAAACAAGTGGACTTCAGTATTATTTTAACTTGGATTTGTTACAAATTGATTTTAACCTCTCCTAGTCCTATTTCTGACTTTAAGTGGGGCTTCAGTATTTTGTTTAGCATTCTTAAAACTTCATTCCCATGAAGTTTTAAACAATTTCACTCGAAAATTTTCTACGTACATTTTGTGCATGGTCCAATTCCGAACTGATTTTCGTAAAAAAAATCAATTTCCGGAAAGTTTCCGGAAGATTTCCGGATGAAAAAAATAAAGGGTATAGCCGGATAAGTATGCAAAAAGTGCCCCCGCATGTATTTTATTCATAATTTATCCATACATTCCTACCCACTTAAAGATAACATTCTGAAATTTTGAACTCAAAATTCGCTTTTTTGGGGGAGTTATGGAGGGGGAAAGAAAAATCAAAAAATGCGTTTTTCTCGAAAACTACTGAACCGATTTTAATGAAATTTAAATATGTTATAAATGTCAACAAAACAGTTTTAAAAAAAATTTTTTTAATTTTTTTTTCAAAAAAATCCAAAAAAAATTTTTTTTTGAAATTTTCAAAAAAAATTTTTTTTTCTTTTTTTAAGAGCGACACCCGCCATTTTTTTACTATTTACTTGTTAAAGTGTTTTTTTCAGAAAAAAATTTTTTCCAATTTTTTTTTGAGGTGCGTGATAGTGAAAAAAAAATAAAAACCGCAAGTGGGTACAATGTACAGCTTAAAAAATCTTTTCAAATTTAAAAAAATTTTTTTCAGGGTTATTTTTTTAAGTGACCACTTTCTCCTTTATTGTAAAAAGTACCTTATAATGTCCCCTTTAACATATATTTTTTCCAAATTTTTAAAAAATACAGTTTTTGATTAAATGGCAAAAACCATGGTCATGCTATTTGTCACGTACGGTAATGCACATATATGCATATGGGCAATTTCATGTGTTAGGGTATAGCCGGATAACTATGGAAAAAGTGACCCAAATATATTTTTCCCATTCATTCCTACCCACAAAATAACTTTTTGAAATTTTTAACTCAAAATTTTGAGTTTTTTGAACTTATGGAGGAAAAAAATCAAAAAACGCATTTTTCTCTAAAACTATTGTATGCATTTTTATCAGCTTTGGATTTGTTGAAAAGACAATTAAAGAGATCAAAAAAAAATTTCAAAATTTTTTTTAAAAAATTCCAAAAAACTGTTTTTTAAAAAATTAAAAAAAAAATTTTTTGGTTCTATTAAAGTGACATTTTTATGTATTTTCTCATTTCAGTCTCTTATGTGATCTACTTAATGAAAAAATTTTGCCTGACATGATTTCAGTGTGTGTAACAGTAAATAACTCAAAAACCCTACCCGGTACATTTTTATCTGGTTTTTCACCGTGACACACACTGAAATCATGTCAGGCAAAATTTTTTTATTAAGTAGATCACATAAGAGACTGAAATGAGAAAATACATAAAAATGTCACTTTAATAGAACCAAAAAAAATTTTTTTTAATTTTTTAAAAAACAGTTTTTTTTGGATTTTTTGAAAAAAATTTTGAAATTTTTTTTTTGATCTCTTTAATTGTCTTTTCAACAAATCCAAAACTGATAAAAATGCATACAATAGTTTTAGAGAAAAATGCGTTTTTTGATTTTTTCTCTCCATAAGTTCAAAAAACTCAAAATTTTGAGTTAAAAATTTCAAAAAATTATTTTGTGGGTAGAATGAATAGGAAAAATATATTTAGGTCACTTTTTCTATACTTATCCAGCTATACCCTATCACATAAAAATGCCCATATGCATATATGTGCATTACCGTACGTGACAAATAGCATGACCATGGTTTTTGACATTTTACTCAAAAACTATATTTCTTAAAAATTTAATAAAAATATATGTTAAAGGGGACATTATAAGGTACTTTTTACAATAAAAGAAAAAGTGTTCACTTCAAAAAATAACCCTGAAAAAATTTTTTGAAAGTATCAAAAAGAAAATTTTTTTGACTTTTTTTGAAAAAAAAATTTTGATTTTTTTTACTAAAATCGTCTTATCTATATTTACAACCTCTTAAAATTTTATTAAAATCGATTCAGTAGTTTTCGAGAAAAATAAGTTTTTTGTTTTTTCGTTCCCCCTCTATAACTCCATAACCCACTTGTGGTTTTTATATTTTTTCACTATCACGCACCTCAAAAAAAAATTGAGGAAAATTTTTTTCTAAAAATAGACACTTTAACGAGTAAATAGTACAAAAATAGCAGGTGTCGCTTTTAAAAAAAGAAAAAAAAATTTTTTTTGAAAATTTCAAAAAAAAATTTTTTTTGGATTTTTTTGAAAAAAAAATTAAAAAAATTTTTTTTAAAACTGTTTTGTTGACATTTATAACATATTTAAATTTCATTAAAATCGGTTCAGTAGTTTTCGAGAAAAACGCATTTTTTGATTTTTCTTTCCCCCTCCATAACTCCCCCAAAAAAGCGAATTTTGAGTTCAAAATTTCAGAATGTTATCTTTAAGTGGGTAGGAATGTATGGATAAATTATGAATAAAATACATGCGGGGGCACTTTTTGCATACTTATCCGGCTATACCCTTTCTGCAAAGTTCCGAATGATTTTTGTAAAAAAAAATAAATCTCCGGAAAGTTTCCGGATGATTTCTATACAAAAAAAAATAAATTTCCGGAATTTTTCGTACAAAAAAAATAAATTTCCGGAAGATTTCCGTAAAAAAAATAAATTTCCGAATGATTTCCGTAAAAAAAAATAAATTTCTGGAAAGTTTCAGTACAAAAAAAATAAACTTCTAAATGATTTCCATAAAAAAAAAATAAATTTCCGGAAAATTTCGAATGATTTTTGTGAAAAAAAATAAATTTTCGGAAAGTTTCCGGATATTTTTCGGAAGATTTCCGTAAAAAAAATAAATTTCCGGAAATTTTCTGGAAGATTTCCGTACAAAAAAAATAAATTTCCGGTAATTTTCAGGAAGATTTCCGGAAGATATGTGGAAGGGTTTCCGGAAAATTTCCAGAAACTTTCCGGAAGAGGTTTCCGGAAGTTTTCCGGAAATTTTTTTTTTGCACAGAAATTATTCGGAAAATTTTCGGACATTTATTTTATTTTCACAAAAATCATTCAGAAATCATCGAGAAAATTTTCGGACATTTATTTTATTTTCACAAAAATCATTCAGAAATCATCCAGAAATCTTCCGGAAATTTTTTTTTTTACGGAAATCTTCCGGCAATCTTCCGGAAAATTTCCGTAAATTTATTTTTTTTACGGAAATCATCCGGAAAATTTCCGGAAATTAATATTTTTATGTATGGAAATCTTCCGGAAAATTTCCTGAAATTTATTTTTTTTACGGAAATCATCCGGAAAATTTCCGGAAAATTATTTTATTTTTACAAAAATCATTCAGAAATCATCCAGAAACTTTCCGGAAATTTATTTTTTTTTGCAAAAATCATTCGGAAACTTTGCAGAAATTTATTTTTTTTACGGAAAGGCTTCGTCCATAAATTACGTCACACGTTTTTAGCCCATTTTCGACCCCTTCCCCCGCCTTTGTTAACATCAAATTCCGGAAAACATCGACCCCTTTGTTACTTCCCCCCTACGTAACATCTGAAGGAACTCTCTCCCTCTAAATTACGTTACAATTCGTAAACCCCCCTTTAAAAAATTTGACTTTTTTTGAAAACTTGGGGGGGTAGAGGGGGGCCAATTTTACCAATTTTGCTAACACCGCCTACTTTATGAATTTTTTCTGAACATACTTGCAATAATTTATTATTAAATAAAACGGACCGATTTTTAAGAAATTGAAAATTAAATATTAATTATCAAAAATTAGGGTAAATTTTTAAAATATTAAAAAATAAAATTCACCATTAGAAAAGGGACAAAAAAACCTTTCAGAAACATATTCTAAAAAAATTTTTCCATTACAAGTATGTTCAGAAAAAATTCACAAAGTAGCCGGTGTTATCAAAATTCGTAAAATTGGCTCCAAATTTTCGAAAAAGTCAAAAATATTTTTTGGGTCATATCTACTTGATAGAACAACAAATTCCCCGAGTTTCAATTCTTTTCAAGAAGTTGAAATTTCAACTTAGGATATTTCACGTAAAATGCCTCATAATAATTAATACACTTTTAAATATTTTAAAAACAAGAAATATATTTGATAATTTTTATTTATTACAATTTTCTCATAGTAATAAATAGAGTATAAAGTGTGACATAACAAAATAAGAAACCCCCCTTTTGTCACAATTAGTCACATTTTCATAGACCCCCTCCCCCCTAAAAAGTGTGACGTAATTTATGGACGAAGCCAAGTCATTCGGAAATTTATTATTTTTTAACGGAAATCTTCCCCAAAATTTCCGGAAATTTATTTTATTTTTCCAAAAATCATTTAGAAATCTTCCAAAAATTTATTTTTTTTTACAAAAATCATTCCGAAACTTTGCAGTTATTTATTTTTTACGGAAATCTTCCGGAAATTTTCCAAAAATTTATTTTTTTTTACAAAAGTCATTCGGAAACTTTGCAAAATTTTTTTTTTACAGAATTCTTCCGGAAATTGATTTCTTTAACGGAAATCATCTAAAAATATTCCGAAAATTAATATTTTTTACGGAAATCTTCCGGAAATTGATTTTTTTACGAAAATCTTTCGAAAATTAATTTTTTTTTAACCAAATCACTTTGGAAAATTTCCGGAAATTAATTTTTTTACAAAAATCACTTCGGAATTGGACCCTGCACAAAATGCACTTAAAAAATCTTCGAGTGAAATTGTTTGAAACTTTATGGGAATGAAGATTTGAGTGGACCACCTGAGTTTTTAAGTTATCTGACAGCGGAAACGTGAAATAAATAAAACGAATAGCAGCACCGCATCTAGAAGCCGTAAGAATTTATGTTCTGCGATAATCATATACGTTATCGTTTCATGTAACGTATTTTTAAGAACACAAACCAAAAAAGAAGTCGCTCTTACAATGAGTAAAGTGATTCGGAATGTGTTGTTTCAATATTAGGTCTTCGTTGATAGTTTGAGATTATTTCCAATTTAATATTTTTGGAAATTGTTTAAAATTTACACTTTGCAAATGTATTAGAAGAGGTTGTTTGAAGTTCACTTCTTATTTAATACTTGGGGAAATAGTTCACTTTTAATAATGTACGTTCAAAATAATACTTGGGGTTATACTTTCAGAGATGTACTTTGAATTCACTTGTAAACTATGCGATGTTTACTTGTAGACAATTTGATAATGACTGAGCAATGTGTACAGGTTGATTCCCAAAAAATTACTCTCTAGTCTCTTGTTCTGAACGATGTGTTCAGGTTGATTTCTAAATAGTTACTCTCTGATATCTGCAGAATTTGTATCCCTTTTATATAAAACTGTCTTCATTACTGTAATGCTTTGAAATCATTCAAGTGTGAATTTTAAGTGGGGGTCTCGGCGACGGCAATGCTGCTGCAATTCGGGGCGACTGTTGACTCTTCTACACGTGTCGATTTTGGGTAGATTTTGAGTGGGGGTGTCGGGCGACGGCAATGCTGCTGCAATTCGGGGCGACTGTTGACTCTTCTACACGTGTCGATTTTGGGTAGATTTTAAGTGGGGGTGTCAGCGACTGCAATGCTTGTTTGTTTTCCTGCCTGTGGCGAAGATTTTTTGAAGGTCGTTTAACTGATGCACTATCGTTATTCTTTTTACATGATTTAAAATATTACTCATCTTTCTTGAATTCATTATACTTGCAAATTGTTTAGATACATATGAGATATATAAAATATGCTAATTATAATGCAATAATATGAAATACATAGAATAATAATACAACGTATAAGTAAAATACAATATTAAAAAAATAGGAAATACATTCTTAAGTATCGAAGTTAAATTAGGTATATTAACAAGAAGTTACGGACGTAACACCTACCCCCTTAGATTGAGCATGGAAGAGAAACGAAACATGCTCAAACTATTGTTACATTGATATTGTAGAGTAGATGTTATTACTTGTTTATGCATGTATTCTATGCATTCAAAAAAATTTTTCATTCAAACTTTATTTATTTCACTTTATTTTTATCTGAATTATAAAAATTATTATTCTTGTTAATAATTTATGTTCCTTGAATTATTGTATTCCATCCATTCTTGCGTTCTTAAAAAAAATTCATTTAAACCTTATTGTAGAGCACTAGATTTTTATTACAATAATTATTTTTGTTATTAGTGTATGTTCTTTGAATTAATGTGCACGCATTCCATTTATTCTTTATATGTGATTTTTATTTAAATTATAATAATTATTTTGCTATTAATGTATGTTCTTTAAATCATTCTTTTAAATTCACAGTATAAAATGAATTTTATGTAAATATTTTATGTATTAATTTTATATAATGAATTTTATGTTTGATACAATTTGATGCTTACAATTTTTATCTACAAAAAGAAAAATAATTTGTTCTATACAAAGGATTGCTTTTTTATAAAATATTGTATCGAAATTAACAAATTATAAATTTTTATAGTCTGCTTTGAAATTGCATAAAAAAAATATATTTTTACAAATTGGTTTTGAAACTTGAGTCTTGAATGACTTAAAACTATGTCAAAATTTTTGCTCTAAAATTAAAAATTGTTTATGATTGAAATTCATTGCAGATTTAGAGATTTTTAAAATATTTTATTATTTATTATATATTTTTTAAATCATTTAACCTTTATAAGCAAAAATTTTCTACTTTCAATTTTTACAAACAGAAAAATATTGAATGACACATTTTTTTTGACATAAAAATTTTTAAATGTTTATTTCATAATTTTTATCGTTTTTAGTTATTTCATTTATGCAATTTTCTTTCGTTCTTAAGTTACATTTAGACATAAATCATTAAGTGTTTGAGAAGGAAGGAAATTTTGTTTTTTCGAGTTTCAGATAAACCTTGTTTTTAAAAATGTTGTTAAACTCTGTGGTTGTAATACTTTTTTCTATTTAAATAGCTTTTTTCTTGATAATACTCTTCAGTCAATAATAAGGTAAAATTTCGAAGTAACCTTGTTTTGTTATTATAAATTTGAAAAATACCATTTTAAATTCTTCTTTAGTAAAATTATATTAATTAAGGTATAGAGTTTATTTTAATGTGTTAAAAAAAGAAGAGTTTTGATTTCTTTTAGTGCAAAACAAGTATGCAGAACAGTGTTTAAGATTTAAGATCAAATCATTACAAAATCAAAAATTGATAAAATGTTATAAAAATTTAATTTAAACTTGCGAATATTAGATTATTGTTATAGTGAAAAAAAAATTAAACATTTGCTTATCATTTATAAAAGTTTAGTTTAATAAAAACAAATTAATTTCTTTTTCTTTTGAATTCGCTTCCGAAAACATAAAACTATATATTATAAAAATATTTTATTACTCTTGTTTAATTCGCGATTGTTTCAGTCTGTTCGTATGTACTATTTTTTGTTTATTTTTAACTAGTATTTTAACGTTTCGTTTATCTAAGATTTCTAGTATTTTGTGTGGACCTGTATATTGATTAGCAAATTTATGAATTTTTTCCCCGTGTAATAAAAATACTTCATCTCCGAGTTTAAGATTTTGTGGATTGCAATTTTTATCATAATAGATTTTTGACTTTTCTTTTGCTAAAATCAAATTTTCTCTAGCGATGTTTCTCGTTTCATGAAGTCTTGTTATTAAATCTGTTAAATAATGGTCGTAAGTTTCTAATTTTTCGTGTTTAAGTGGCGGATCGCTTGACGGTAATCGTGCTAATTTCCCAAAAATTAATTCTATGGAGTACACTTTGTACCTTCATGAATGCTTGTGTTATATGAAAACATGGCTAATTCTAACCAATCATCCCATTCTTCAATTTTATTAATACATTTTTTTAATATTCTCCTAAAACATTGTGAGATCTTTCGATTGATCCGTTTAAATAGGGGTGAAAAGCGGTTGTTTTAAATTGTCGTATTCTAAATCTTTTTGCTAATCTTCTCATTAAATTGCTTAAAAAGTCTGTTCCTTGATCTGTTAACACTCCTTTAGGTGATCCGAAAATACAAATAAATTTTTTAATAAATGCATCAGCTTTTGTACTAGCTTGATGATTTGGAAGTGCGATTGCTAAAGAATATTTAGTAAGATTATCTTGTATTGTTGATATATATTCACTTCCGTTTTTAGTTTTTGGTAATGGGCCAAGAATGTCCATTGCAATTTTTGCAAATGCTGTACCTGGTGTATCTGTTATAATCATTGGGTCTTTTGTTTTAACTCTAACTAATTTCTTTAATTGGCATTGGAGACAACTTTGAATATATTTTTGAATATTATTTTTCATGTTTTCCCAATAATAATTTTGACGTTTTCTGCCATATGTTTTTGTTACACCTTTATGTCCTCCAACTGAGCTTGAATGAGCTTCTTCGATTAACTGCATATATTCTTCTTTTGTAGGATATTTTGTATATCCATTACATACAACAACTTTTACAAATGAATTTTCAAAAATTAATTTTATTATTGATAGGATTTCGTCCCAAGTTACATTGTTTATTTGGGCTGTTTTGGCAATACTGATACTTTTCAATTTTAATTCTTCACAAAAGTTTTTCATTGAAATAATTGTAGATTTAATTCTGTTTATTGTATCAGATAAATTTTCTTTCATTTCAATTTCTATAGGGAAAGCGATATGGTAATATATACCTCTTTTTATTTTTTCTGCTACACCTAATTGAAGTTTACCAAAATTTGGCAATTTTTCGCGTTTGGCTAATGATCTAGAGCCATTATCTCAAGGATCTCCCTCAACTAAAAGAAAATAGGTTAGATTGTCTCTTCGCATTGGTAATTGGTATCTACAGTTGATAATATATTTTCTTTGTTATTATTTAAATTTTCACAGTTTTTATTTTCCACTAAGTTATCTTCTTCATCAGATGATTCTTCAGAATTCGAATTTTCATAGCCTTGGTCAATTTCTTCGTGTTTCTTCAATTTTGATTTTTCATTAATATACTCAGGATCTGACTCAATTTCGTCAGGAATAATTTCATTGTAAAATTTTTCTTTTCTATTATTATTTGTATTACATACCTTTTTCGGTCTTCCCTTCTCTTCTTGGAAAAGGAGGTATTCAAACGTGTGCTATATTTCTTCGGTCTACCTTATTTCTTTGTTTTGTGTGCTTTTATTTCTTCATTTTTCTTTTCTTGTATTTTCTTTTCTTGATTATCATTTTCTTGTATTTTCCTTTGATTTCTTGTTATGACATAACAAGTTTTCTTTACTTGTATAATAATTTCTTTCAATAGATGGGAGACTTTTTCTTATCTCCAATTTCATGTAGGATTCATTGTCCTTAAATATTTTTTCAATAGTTGGGAGACTTTTCTTATCTCAAAATTCGTGTAGCATTCATTAATTATTTTTTCAATAAATGGAAGACTTTTTCTTATCTCCAAATTCATGTAGGATTCATTGTCCTTAAATATTTTTTCAATAGTTAGGAGACTTTTCTTATCTCCAAATTCATGTAGCATTCATTAATTATTTTTTCAATAGATGGGAGACTTTTTCGTATCTCCAAATTCATATAGGATTCATTGTCCTTAAATATTTTTTCAATATCATGGAGGTTTCTTATTATCTCCGAATTCAAGTAGTATTTAGTTTCATTTGCTAAACAGTGTATATATTTTTCAATTTTTTCTTGCACACATTTCATTATATTTTCTTGATTTTCCTGAGTTTCTTCTATTTTTTCTTCTTTTATTCCTTGTACTTTTGTAAAAGTTTTGACTTTGAAATCTATTAAACATTGGTTTTTAATTGTTGAATCGATTCTGACTTTGATTTGAAAAATTTTTTCGTGGCCCTGGATAAAAAAAGTTTTCTCGTCTTGGTGCTATCAATTTATTAAGTTGAAAACAATTTACTGCAAAATGACCCTTTTTCCACAAACTAAACAAGTTATTACATTGTTATTTTTAGGATGAGAATTACACTCAGTATTAGGTTCACTTTTTCTAAGTTCATGGTGTGATAACAATTTTCTTTCTATTTCTACTGCTTTATTAACTATATCTTGAAATATCTCGACTGTTCCAATTCTTAATTCAATTTCTGGTCTAGGTCCTCGCGAAAAACAATCAACACTTTTTCCTATCTAAATTAGTTTAAATACCTCATCTACTCTATTTTGATTATTAATCCTACGCGCGTCTAAAATTCTTTCTGCTGCTTTTGGTTCTAAACAACTTTCAATAAATGTTGATAGTGGTATGTTTTTTCGTCAAACATTGGTATTGCTTCTAAAGCGTCACGTAAAGATACTTGCTGATTATTTGGAAGAGCAATGTTTTCTTCAAAATTAATAATGTTTGTAGTGTTATCAAACGAATTATTATCAGAGTTATCGTTAGTTTCAATTTCGTCAGTTAAAGATTTATTTAAGCTTTTATTTTGTTCAACTGAGTCTTTTTCTGTAATAGTATTTTCGCTATCGTTGCTGACACTGTCGAAAGACTTATCGTAAGTATCAAAAAGTTGAGAATTAATATAGCCTGAGTCAAATTGTTTCTGTATTTCTAAGGGATTAGGGTTTTCTTTAGAATATCTGGGTGTGCTTGTTAATGGTTTTGTTTTATAATTAGGAATTCCTGAATTCAATGCTAATTCTGGATTATTTTTTATTTGAAAACGAGTTAAGTGTGAGGAATCGGTAGTATTTTTATTCGAAGAAGACATAGTATCAGAATTTATGTACGTGTTAATTGTAAAATTGTCAATCTTGTCTCTTGAATATAAAATACACTTTTCTTTTATAGTAAATATTTTGATCTTGCTTCAGTATAATAAAATATTTTTAAACATGTAATAATAATAACAAATCACAATTAAATGAACAAAACAAATTTTGTTTTAGCATAAATTAATATGTCAAAAATGATTCATATACAAGACAAAAAATTCCATAAGTCTAGAGGACTTGAACCCCTATTCAGTAATATAACAAAGGATTTAATTTGATGAATGCACCTTGCAACTTTAAAAATTATAAGTTGAGAGGACTCGAACCTCTATTTATTAATACAGAATTGAATTAATAAATGCACCATGCACATTAAAGAAAAATTTATAAGTTAAGAGGACTCGAACCTCTATTCATCAATACCAATATAAGATGTATATTTATGAATGCACCTTGCGACTTAAATCTTGTATAATGTTATCAATTAGCATAAAATGTGTTAAATTAATAAAAATTTTTTTTAAAAATTTTTTTATCATACTGATTATTTTCAATTATTGTATGTTGATATTATTTGTTATTATTATTTGTTACAAAAAAATTTCCCCTTTTTTTAAACAATTGGTATACTCATTGATTTATTTATTTTTATTGAATTAATTTATTAATTAAAAATTATATTCATTAAAATTTTCGAATGTTATTAAAAATTTGACAAAATTATATGGCTGATCGACTTTATAATTTTCCCGGGCCGATGCATTAAAATTTAAAAGGGCTTCTGTTACGTCAAAACGAGAAACCTTTTTAAATATACCTAACGTTCCTCGTTTTAAATTGGTTTCATAAATGAATCCAATTTGGGATGAGGATAAGTCAATAAGCCTACTAAATGTGAGAGAATAATTTATTTAAAGACCAACAAGAAAGAAAAGAGTTGACAAAATTACAATGAGTACAAAAATTATGAATCTTACTTAAAGAATAACGATTACTGGTGGTGTGATGATAATCTGTTGTCCGATCTCAATGGTGTTGAGCGGTAGACGAAAAGGGGCCTTTTGTTTGTTGTCCTTAGTGGTTGGGTATTAGACCTCTTGTTTACACTAATGAGATAGTGTATTGTATTGTTAAAATATCTGCTTCCTTCCAGACGGTTGTCGCCTCTTGAGCAAATTTCGATGGTTCGAAATTTGGAATGTGTTATTTCAATATTAATTGAAATAACACTAAATAAACTATCTAGATAAACTATCTTCGTTGATAGTTTGAGATTATTTCCAATTTAATATTTTTGGAAATTGTTTAAAATTTACACTTTGCAAATGTATTATAAGAGGTTGTTTGAAGTTCACTTCTTATTTAATACTTGGGGAAATAGTTCACTTTTAATAATGTACGTTCAAAATAATACTTGGGGTTATACTTTCAGAGATGTACTTTGAATTCACTTGTAAACTATGCGATGTTTACTTGTAGACAATTTGATAATGACTGAGCGATGTGAACAGGTTGATTCCCAAAAAATTACTCTCTAGTCTCTTGTTCTGAACGATGTGTTCAGGTTGATTTCTAAATAGTTACTCTCTGATATCTGCAGAATTTGTATCCCTTTTATATAAAACTGTCTTCATTAATGTAATGCTTTGAAATCATTCAAGTGTGAATTTTAAGTGGGGGTCTCGGCGACGGCAATGCTGCTGCAATTCGGGGCGACTGTTGACTCTTCTACACGTGTCGATTTTGGGTAGATTTTAAGTGGGGGTGTCGGGCGACGGCAATGCTGCTGCAATTCGGGGCGACTGTTGACTCTTCTACACGTGTCAATTTTGGGTAGATTTTAAGTGGGGGTGTCGGCGACTGCAATGCTTGTTTGTTTTCCTGCCTGTGGCGAAGATTTTTTAAAGGTCGTTTAACTGATGCACTATCGTTATTCTTTTTACATGATTAAAATATTACTCATCTTTCTTGAATTCATTATACTTGCAAATTGTTTAGATACATATGAGATATATAAAATATGCTAATTATAATGCAATAATATGAAATACATAGAATAATAATAAAACGTATAAGTAAAATACAATATCAAAAAAATAGGAAATACATTCTTAAGTATCGAAGTTAAATTAGGTATATTAACAAGAAGTTACGGACGTAACAGTATTTTAAGTTTGTAAAAAAATGTAATTTTTTATGATTTTGAGTTTTGATATTTGCTTTCTGTTGTGTTTGTGACTTTTCTTTTGATATCTGTTATATTAGTTAAATCTTCTATTTAAAAAAAATTTTTTTTTGTTGATAAACGTTGCGGACTTCAACGTCGTCAAAAATTCAGAATTTTCTTAGGAATTCATATGTGTGAGTAATTAACGTATTGTTGGAAGGGGTATAAATATTATACCCCTTTCATTATCAATTTTTCAAGCTTGGAAGGGGGTGTAAAAAATTTTTTTTTCAAAAATTTAGAAAAAAAAACCTTTAAAAACGTCTTAAAATGGATTTTTAAGTGAAAATTAGTATATATATATATATATATAATATTATAATATATTATATTATATTATATATAATATAATATAAGTGATATAAGTTAATTTTATACTATTTTTGGTTTACATTGAAAGTGTGTTTTGCAATCTACTCTCTTGCAATATTTTTGTGATATTTTGAACTTTCTATATTGAGGGAACTCTCTAAGATATATTTCTAACCTCAAAATCACATTAAACATGTCGGCAACCGGTACTTTAAAGTGTTATACATGTGGTAAGGATATTATAAGAGTTACTCCAACGCTGTGCTCCGGTTGTCAAGCACCTTACCACCCAGGATGTACTACTCAGCTGACTAGTCTTTCGGATGGATCTTTTTCCAGATGTTGTAAACCTAGATCATTATCTTCGTCTTCTGCTACTAATCCCTCAACTGATATGGAAACTATTAAAAATATGTTCATGGAATCTATGAAAGCTATTCATGATCTGAAATCAGTAATGACCACACAATTTCAAGAGGTTAATTCGAAACTCGACGATAGTTTGACTAGGTTGACGATCACTGAAGGTAAGGTCACTGATTTAACTGAACGTATGGCTGTGGTAGAGGGAAAATTAAAACAAAGTGATGCATGTAAAAGTGTTGATGGTGGGGTTGATTTGCTCACTACTAAGTGTATGGAAGAACTTAACAATCGTGTCGAAAGAAAGCGTAACCTTGTTATGTTTGGTGTCCCAGAAAAAGAGGAAATTAATATCACTACAAAAGACATTGTCAGTAACACTTTGAATTTGTATGTTTCGTCCAGTGATCTCGAGAATTCAAGAGTATTTAGAATTGGTAATGTACAGGTTCAAAGCAAAAGGCCTCGTCCAATTAAGATTGTGTGTGCGACGGAGGAGAAGGCACGAGCGATTTTAAAAACATTTGTAGCTGTCAAAAGAGACGCGAATCAATCTGGGGCTATAAAACATATTTGGTTGACAACAGACAAGACCAAACTTCAACAGGAGGAGGTGAGAGCGGTGAAGGAACAGCTGGAACTAAGACGTCAGGAGGGAGAGACGGATTTGGCAATGGTATATCGGCGGGGTATCCCCACCATTATCAAGATTTCCCCACGACGAAGAAGAACTACAATGTCCATTCAACTGAGTGCGAACGATCAGCCTTGTTCATAGACTCGTCTCAAAGTAAGAATGTTTTGGTGGGTATCCCCTCTTCTCGACTTGCTTCACACACTCGGATCTATTATCAGAACGTCAGGGGCGTACGTACTAAAATTCATGAACTTCGTCAAGGAATTTTTTTACTTGACTATCAGATTTATGCACTTACAGAAACCTGGTTAAGTTCTGATATTAGGTCTGAAGAGATTGGTTTTATTAATTATGATGTATATCGATTTGATAGAGCGGCAACAACTAGTGCGCGTTTGAGGGGGGGAGGTGTTCTTCTGGCTGTTAAGTGTAATCTAAAGAGTACTTGTATTCAAACTATATCGATGCGGTTGAACATATTTTTGTGAAATTAAAATTTGATAAGGCTTTCCTTATTATAGGATGTTTTTATATACCACCTAATTCAATGCTTGCTTCTTATACTGCTGTATGCAACATTCTGGAAGATATATATATTAGGTTTCCTACTTCTTTGATATGCATTCTAGGAGATTTTAACTTACCGTTTATTTCTTGGAATTTTGACTTTAATAATAATTTGTCTAGTGCGTTTATTCATAATTTACCTAATCAGCAATTTTTGATCGCGTCTTCATTATCGGATACAATTGATTTTATGGGTTTGTCACAGATCAATAATAATTATAATTTACATGGATCTCTTTTGGATTTGATTTTTAGCAATCCTAATGAATTTAATGTAACATTAGCAATAGACTTACTTTTACCGTCAGACAATTATCATCCACCTCTTATTATTGATGTTAATGGAGAAATTAATAATAACACTAGTAACAACACGTTGCACAAAGTTAAGTATGATTTTCGTAATGCTAATATTGCTGGAATTGTATCTTATTTAAATTCTATTGATTGGAAAGTTGTACTAGACGTTGAGAATGTCGATGAGTCAATTAATATTTTTTATAATTGTGTGTACAATGCATTTGATAGTTATGTACCAAAAAAATCTATTTTCACATCACATTTTCCACCGTGGTTCACATATGAATTAAAACAATTGATTATAGCTAAGAAAATTGCGCATAATAAATATAAAAAGTTTCGGAATTATGATAATTATATGAATTTTTCTAAATTGAGGTCAGAATGCAAAAATTTATCTAATATTTGTTATAAAAATTTTATTTCAAAAACAGAAAATTCAATTGTTGAAAATCCTGATTACTTTTGGAAGTTTGTTAACTCGACTCGTAAAAATAATTCTGTACCTGACACTATGTATTTGAAAGATGAAACTTGTGATTCCTCTATTAATATTGCTAACCTTTTTGCAAAACATTTTAAATCCGTATATACGCTTCCAAAACGACCATCTGAATCGAATTTTACCTTAAATGATGTGGTGAATTTGGAATCAATTATTATCTCTAGAAATGACATTTTTGTTAAAATTAGAAATTTGGATGTGCATAAAAGAGCAGGTCCGGATTAAATTCCATCTACTATTATTCATGCATGTGGATTCTCTTTTGTTGAGCCCTTGTTTATTTTATTTAACAAGTCATTAAAATGTGGAATATTTCCCTATGAGTGGAAGAAGGGTATAATAATTCCAGTTTATAAGAGTGGTGATAGAAGTAACATTGAAAATTATAGACCTATAACACTGTTGAGTGCTATTGCAAAAATTTTCGAGGGCCTTGTATTTGATTCGGTATATGCTGCGGTTTCTAGCATAATTATTGATGAACAGCATGGATTTGTACAGGGACGTTCTACCCTAACAAATCTTGCTTTGTTTACTAATTTCATAATTTTGAATATGGAAAAAGGTTATCAAACTGATGCAATATATGCTGACTTTTCTAAGGCCTTTGACAAGGTAGATCACCGATTGTTGTTAAATAAGTTGCGGGTTATGGGTGTGTCTGACAATTTGGTTTCATTTTTTGAGAATTATCTAACTGAAAGATTTCAATCCGTTAAGATTAAATATGACTATTCTGATCCGTTCTTATCTACTTCTGGTGTACCACAGGGGTCGAACTTGGGACCACTTTTGTTTGTCATTTATATGAATGATATTAAGCAAGTATTTAAAAAAACTTTTTTCTTATTGTATGCTGATGACCTTAAAGTATATATATTGATTGACTCTACTAATCCTGACTCTGATTCATCTGATTTACAATCAGATTTGGATCGTTTAGAGGTTTGGTGTAATAAAAATCATATGTTTGTAAATATGAATAAGAGTTCAGTAATATCTTTTTCCAGGAAGAATACATTCATGTATTGCTACAATATTGGTCAGGAAGAACTTGTAAGAGTGACAAAATTGAGTGATTTGGGAGTACTTTTGTGTATTAATCTCAGTTTTAATGAGCACATATCTGAAATCATTTCTAGGGCTTTAAAATGTTTGGGGTTTGTTATGAGAAATGCATCAATTTTTCATACTGAAAATGTGCTTAAAGTTCTCTATTTCTCTCTTGTGAGACCAATATTGGAGTATGCTTCTATAATTTGGGTACCATTTTATACAATCTACAGAGTAAGAATTGAACGTGTTCAGAGTAGATTTTTTCGATTTATAGCACGTCAACTTCGTATACCTTTTGACAGATACAGCCATGATTATAGTAACTTACGTGTTCTTTTGCAGATACCTTTGATAACATCCAGATTTCTATTTAATGATATGACCTTTTTATACAAGATTTTAAATGGTAAAATTGATTGCACTTTATTATTGTCATTGATTAAATTGTCAGTTCATATTCGAGGAACCAGAAATTTTACGTTATTTTTTGAATCTTTTCACAGAACTAATTATGGATATCATTCGATGTTTAATAGACTTAGTAGAGAGGCTAATGAACTTCCTAATTGCATCGACTTTTTTGATAGTAATTTTACTAGATTCACCGCATTATTACGTAAAAATATACTAAAACAATTGTAGTACGGTCGACTTAGTTAGTAACTTTTACCTAAGTATAATAGATCAATTATAAGTTACAGTGATTCAGACATTTTGCATAAATATTGAACGACATTTTGCAATATTTTCATACTGCGAGATAAATATTTTTTCCTTAATATAAATAATTCATTAGCTCACTTATGATTTTACATTTGAAAATTAAAATATGTCTTTTATCAAATAAAATATTTTTTAATTAAATTCCTTTTATATGGGTGATTCTCCCGAAATACTCCTTTTTGTGAGTTACAAACAGAAAAGAAAAAAAATTATTATTTATGGATTAATGCAGTCAATTATATTGAGCTTTCAAAAATCTACCACCTCTATAGCATGATCATGCTAACTTTTAGCTTTTAAAGTATATATTTTAAATTAAAATTTACAAAAAAATTAAGAGGTTAAAATTTAGCGCCGGCGTTTTTTATTACATATATTTTTCTATTTACAAAAAATTATTTAAAAATTATAATTTATTAATATTATCTATAAATTTTATAGATTTTGAAATACTTACAGTTATCAAAAATCTCTTTTACCAATTGTCAAAAATTATTTTTCATACATTTTAGGTTCACTTTTTACTGGCAGTTTGTAAACAACCGACAATCATATCAATTTTTAATTTTTATTCAAAAAAGTGAGAGGAATGACGGGTGAGAGGAATGACGATTTCAACATTTTTTAATTTTATTTAATTGACAAATAATTTTCCACCAGCTTAGAATGCCCTATCATGTTTATAAAGGATAACTTTATGTGAAAAAAATTTGCGATCAATTTATATACATTAATATTGTTTTTATTAGGGGTGAGAGGAATGATGCTTTAGGTTGTGATTCTCTGCTTACGTCTCAATTTTAATTTTTTTAACGCAAAATAATGACATTTTTCAAAAAGAAACTTAAGAAATTAATATTAAAGATGTTAATTTAAATATTGATCACAATAATTAATCAATATCTCTACCCACAGCAAAAATATTGGATAATATTTAACGAGTGAGAGGAATAACGCGGTACTACATGACAAATTTCATTTTCTATATTTAAAAAAACTACACGACATATTTTATTCATATTTTAGAAAATTATTCTTTAATATCATAACTTTTAGAAACAATTAATAAAGTACCAATTTTCATGTTTTAAAAACAAAATTTTGAAATTTTGAAAAATTTTTAAATTCTTTTAAAAACTTGTTTTTCGAGTATAATTTAGATGAAAAATGAAAAAATTTCATGAATTTAGTCGAAAACCAAGATTTTTAAATTTTCTGTACAAAAAGAAACGAAAAAATCGACCAATTTTTAATTTTCAGAAATTTTTAAAATCGTTCAAAAACTTCCCTATTGAAAATTGAGACATCGTTTCGTAAGTAATCACGAAGTTTCTTATGTTGAAAACGATGTTGGATTTTGGGACTAAAAATTTTATCTTTTCTGACATCATTTCTAACGTCGTTTCTGATGTCAATTTATAATTTTTTTCTTCTGATGACTTAGTTAACATCTTTAAATGATCGTGATCAATATAAATATATTCTGTATTTTAATTTAGCAGTTGAAAATAATTAATGAAATAAATTAATTTAAATGTTTGTGTCTCATCAAAAGTATTTTATTATTTCTAGATTATTTTTTGCAATAGTATGCTTTCTATGTTTATTAGTGCAAATAAAAAAGTAAAATATCAGTAAATTATTCTTGTTATAAAGACAATTTTTAAATATAACTGTTATCGCAGGATTAGTGCAAATGTTTAAATGTAAGTATTAAATTTTTTTATTTCTTAACAACTGACCTAATAAATTTTAAAAAACGTATTAAATAAGAAAAATTATTTTTTATTCTTTAATTTAACATTTTTAAAAAATTACAATTTTATAGTTTAATTAATTTATTCAATATACAAGTTTCAAGTAAAATTAGTGTATCAATAAAAAGTACGTAAATTATTTTACGGTCGTTGAAATATAATAATAATAATAATAATAATAATAGCCCATCGACCCAAAAAAGCGCTCTAGAGAGTATGAAGGTCCGGAGACTGATTCTACTGTGACCACTCCCAAGGGTAAGAGGGTTAAGAGCAAGGAGACCAAGGCAAACCCTACTGTTGTGGAGACGGAGGTGAGTAAGGCTGCTTCGGCCAGGGTTGCTTCTTATTCGGAGGCAACTGTGGTAAATAAGCCTGAAAACGAAAAAGACTTTGAAACCGTCTCCAATAGGAAACGGGAGGCCCGTAAGAGAAAGGCCTTGAAGAAAGCGGAGGAGAGGGAGCGACTTCAGAAGCGCCCCCCCAAAATTAGAACAACGGAGGCAATAAAAATTGTGGCCCGGAATCCAGAGACCTACCATGATCTCATAAAACTGGCAACAACTTCGGTAAAGCCAGAGGAAACTGGCACAGAGATTGTGAAAATTAGGAGAACTCTTAAAAAAGAGGTTCTTGTTGTGGTAAAAAAGGGGGGTGAAACTTCAAAGTTCGCTCAGAATCTTACCTCTGTTCTTCAGGACAAGGCCGAGGTTACGGCCCTTGTCAGCAAAAAGACCCTCAAAATTCGGGAACTTGACGAAACAACTGCAGAGGAGGACGTTTTAACCGTCTTAAAGCAGAAGTTGCAAAAGCCCGAATTGGATGTGACTTGCCGACTTCTGACACGTTTTGGTGGTACAAAAGTGGCACTAGTACGCTTGAGTGAAACCGACAGCGAGAGTCTGCTTAAGCTGGGCAAAGTGCGTATTGGTTGGATAAACGCATCCATCCGAACGCACTTAGAAGTGACAAGATGTCAAAAGTGCCTAGCCTATGGACACGTGACCCGAATTTGCAAGGGCCCCGACAGAACAAAAAACTGTCGGAGATGCGGCGAAGCGGGACACTTCTCCAAAAAGTGTACTAGTGACAAGCCAAAGTGCATAACGTGTACAGATTTGGGAAAAACAGAAGTCAACCATATCCCTGGAAGAATTTCCTGCCCGGTTTACAAGGAGGAACTGGAGAAACTTAAAAGGGCAAATCCCTAAAGCTCCTTCAAGTCAACCTGCATACAAGTAAGGATGCACAGGTGCTCCTGATGCAAACAGCTAGGGAAAATGAGGTCGATATCCTGTTCTGCAGTGAGCAGTATCAAGGAAGCGACCTCGCACCTTGGTATCAGGATAAGGCGAAGAGAGCCGCCATCAAGCTGTGCAACCCAGAATTGCGGGTTGACAAGTTCTTGGAGACAAGCAGCGGGTTTGTGTGGATAGAGGTGGCTAACATACGTATGTATATCTGCTACTTCTCACCCAACGACCCGCTGACCACCTTCGAAGCCAATATAGAAGACCTAGAATCGAGCCTCACAGAATCCAAGCTGGATGTCATCATCACTGGCGATTTTAATGCAAAGTCGCCAGAGTGGGGTGAGACGAGGCTCGACAAGAGAGGAATTCTGATTGGAGAAATGATCTCCAAGAACGATTTATTAGTTGTAAACCGGGGAAAAACATAGACGTTTAGACGAGGTGCGATCGGATCGATTATAGATCTAACGATCGCATCGTCTAATATATTTAGCCGCATAAGCGACTGGCGGGTCTCTGAGGAATATACCGCAAGTGACCACCAGTATATTGAGTTCTCAGTCTCAATGGGAGACACACGAGGAGGAAAAAGACAGGAAGCTCCTAGTCGCAAAACCTCCTCGTGGAACATTAAGAAACTCGACAAGGAGAAGTTCAGCCGGTCCCTAGAAGAATCTATCTTAATTGAGGATTCTGGTTGGGTGAGGAGGCCGAAAAGTCTAAATGGAGAGGTGCGAGCGGTGCGAGATATAATTGTCACCGCTTGCAATGCGTCGATGCCACGTCGCAAAGGCGCCTTTCCAAGGAAAAAATCCTTGCACTGGTGGTCAGAGAAGCTAAACTCCTTGAGAAAGGAATGCCTCAAAGCAAGAAGGACATACACCCGATCTAAGGGAGATCCCTTGCTGAAAGAGGATTTTACGGAGGCGAAAAAGGACCTCAAGAAAGAGATCCGCAAGTCACGACACCGTAGCTGGAAGGACCTAATCGAAGAAGTCGATAAGGACCCATGGGGTCTGGCTTTTAAAATCGTGTCTAAGAAATTAGTGACGAGGCAAAAGACCCCCGGCCTGGACAATCCCGATTGGGTCAGAAAGATAATAAGTTCTTTGTTTCCTCCTGCAGAGCCATACCTTAGAAGGGACTGGAGTTTTTGCAAAGTCGAAGAGGAAGAACTCTTCACACTTAGTGAACTGCAAAAAGCAGGCAAAAGATTGAAAACAGGCAAGGCGCCTGGAATCGATGGGATAAGTAACGAGATCCTAAAGTTGGTAATCGACACTTCACCCCAGATTCTGCTTCGATGCTTCAATCTTTGCCTTGAGAGAGGAGAGTTCTTCCGCGACTGGAAGCGACAGAGGTTAGTCTTCCTAAGGAAAGGTGAAAAACCTCTAGATAAAGTCTCATCATACAGGCCTATATGCCTGCTAGATACGATGGGTAAACTTCTAGAGGATATGGTTTTGCAGAGAATGCAAAGCCACTTGACCGAAGAGAATCGTCTATCCGATCACCAATTTGGTTTCCGTAAAGGCAAGTCCACAGTTGATGCCATTCAGGCAGTTGTGGACATAGCCAAAGCAGGAAAAAACAAATTGGGACCTGGGAAAAAGAAGAGCTTCTGCGCGTTGGTAGCAATTGACATACGCAACGCGTTTAATTCCGCAAGATGGAAAGATCTCATCGAGTCGATGGAAAAGAAAAACATGCCGCCCTACTTGTTGCGGATAATGGATAATTATCTTAGCGACAGGTGGGTTATATATGAGGGAGACACCTGCACTCTGAGGGAAGAGATGCAGCGAGGGGCTCCTCAAGGCTCGAGGGTGGGTCCATTTGTATGGAATGTATCGTATGATGATTTTCTGCGAATGGATCTGCCCGAAGGTGCGGTGATCATCGGCTTTGCGGACGACGCGTTGTTCGTGTGCACTGCCGAAAGTGAGGAGGCTCTTGGGACATTAGTGAACGAATGTCTGCGACTAGCAAAAAGCTGGCTGGATACCAGAGGTCTTGAAATGGCCCTGGAAAAGACCGAGGCACTGCTGGTCGCAGACAGACGTGGTTATGAGCTCCCACGAATCGTGATAGACGGATTCGAGGTCAAGTGGAGTAAACAAATTAAATATCTTGGTGTGGAGTTGGATGGAAGGTTAAACTTCCACCACCACATGGCTACGGCGTCAAATAAGGCGATCGAGTGTGCGGCTAATTTTTCACGGTTAATGCCAAACGTAGGCGGACCTCGTGAACAAAAAAGAAGACTGGTGGCGAGTGTCGCCCATGCTAAAATGCTTAACGCAGCACCAGCATGGGCCCCATCCCTGAGGAGTAAAAGATGTGTGACCATCTGTGAGAAGATACTGTCGGCGCAGAGATCGATAACAACGTGTATCATCTCTGCATATAAGACGGTATCTACGAGTGCTGTGCAGGTCCTTGCAAGTGTCCCGCCAGCAGATCTCTTGGCGAGGGAAAGGGAAGAAATGTTTCTCTTTTCTAAAGAAAGCAGTTCCTGGGATGAGGAATTAAGACCAAGCAAGGGCCTGATCCGCAAAGAAGCGAGGCACAGGCTCATAGAAAGATGGCAGGAAAGATGGGATGGTGAGGAAAAAGGTCGATGGACTTATCGCCTTATCCCGGCACTCGCCACCTGGATAAATAGGAAACACGGTCAGGTTTCCTATTATTTGACTCAGGCGCTCACAGGTCACGGGTGTTTTAACTCGTACCTGTGTCGCTTTAAATTACGCGAGAACGAGGTTTGTGCATATTGCCAGTTCCCTGAGGACAACGCGGAGCACACCCTCTTCTCATGCAAGAAATGGGACTTGGAGAGGCGGGCCATGTTTGAAGGTGTAAACAGTCAAGTTACACCGGAGAACATGGTATCGCTGATGACCCAGTCAGAGGAGAATTGGCGGCAAGTCGAGAACTTCATAATCTCGGTTATGTCGAGGAAAGATCTCGACGGCCGCCAAAAAGCGTAATTTAAACAGCTTTTAATTTGTTTGTTTGTTTTTTTTTATTAATTTATTTTGTGATTTATTTGTCCTTATACATTTTTTAATTTGTTTGTGTTTTTTATTCATCTTTGTACAGTTTTATGTTTTCAATATTTTATACGCGTTTATTTTTTCTTTTTTTTATATATCCGTTTATAATTTTATCTTTTGACTTTCTACACTTAATTACACATTTGTTATTTTTAATTATTGTTGTGCTGTTAATTCCGCTTTTATATTGAAATAGTTTCAAAATTTTTAACTATTAACGCAGGATAACCGCAGAGAAAAGCAGAAAGTCGCAATAGCGTAAGAGTTGGAGCGCCACCCTCGAAGGCTAAAGTCTTACGACAGTTCCGAGGGAGGGTAAAGGGCTCCAGAAGAAGGGTTACGGGTTTTAGTGGGTCGGGCTGGCAGTAGGTCGCCAGTTTATTAAATTTACATTTATTTTTCTTTTTTTTAATTGTCATACCAACCCCACATAACCTTGGAGTGCGGAATCCAAGGTATCTGTAAGCAGATTTCCCAAAAGTCCCTAAGCAAAAAAAAATAATAATAATAATAATAATAATAATAATAATAATAATAATTCCGTGCCCGGTTGGAACTTTTGTTCTAATTGGAACTTTTGTTCTACCCGGGGCGCATTAGAACCTGTTCTTTTGCGCGGGGTTGCTGGTCCTCTATCGGACGCGTGCTAGGTGGCGGATAGGTTAGCTTCCTAGAAATAGGTGGTATCGAGGAAATCAAATACTCGACGCGGACCAAAACCAGCAAACAAGAAACATCCATCATGAGCGATTGTAAAAACGAGGAAGAGTACCTGCGGGGTAATGCTACGGCTAAATCCCTCACTGGTTCCGATCGTCAAGCGCTTTCGAGCGTGAGGGCGGTGGCCAGTGGCCCAAGGATGCAGGAGGGCAACAACGCGTTGGTAGTGCCACAGATCATCGTGGACAGGTCGGAGAGACGAGGGAGTACGAGCAGCGTGACGAGTCAAGCCAGCTGCATTTCTGTCTTCAGTAATGCCTCGGCAAAGGACATTGCAAGCTGCAACCAAGATCGAGATGAATGCGTTAAGCTGCGGGAGGAAGAGGCAGCGAGTATTCTAGAAATGGAGGAGGAGGTCAGCAAGATGCTGAAGTCCTGTGAAGTCTAGAAGAATGTCAATAGGACAATCAAGGATGGACTCAAAAGCTTAACATCGCTCATAAGGGACGTAAAGGAGAAGCACGCAGCAGCTGCGAAAAAGGACGAGAGTTTCTACCAGGGTTTGACCTGGTCTGAAGAAGCTAGACAAGATCGCAGAGCTAGACGAGATCGCTGTAACGCGATCGTGTTGAGAAACGTCGTCTTGGATGCTCAGAAGCGGAAGAGAAGTGATCCTGAGCCTGCGAAGGACCCAAAAAGGAAAAAGGAGGAGAAACCAAAAAAGACTGGAGGCAAGGGGAACAAAACGGTTCCAAAGCCAGACCAGGTCAAGAAGGAAAGAGCCACAGTGATCGTTAAAGTGGCCGAAGGTTCGAAGGGAGGCTGACCTGGAGGCCAGCCAGACAAGGGTTGTGGGAGCTTTACCCACTAAAAAGGGAGACCTTCTCATTAAAATTGGACGGTCTTCAAACAAGAAGCTGTTCACCGAGGAGGTGACAAAGGTAATCGGCGATTTGGGTAAGGTGCAGATGGCGGATCGGCGAACTACGCTGGAAATCCGCGACATGGATGCCCTTACTGAGAAGGAAGATGTTGAGGATGCCCTGGAGAAAGTTTCCACAGTTCCAGCTGGAAGCAGAAAGGTGACGGTCCTTGGGCCAAATAAGCGAGGAGTGAAACTCGCTGTTGTGGTCACCAGCCAGGAAGATGCTGATAAGTTGGAGAAGGTGGGTCACGTAAAGATTGGATTCGTGTCCTGCAGGATCAGAAGTAGAGTGATGGTCAAAAGGTGCCATAGGTGTCTCGACTATGGTCATATAGGTCGAGACTGCAATGCAGTAGATAGGTCGGCTGCGTGCTTTAAGTGCGGAGAAGCCGGCCATAAGGTAGCAGACTGTAAGAAGAGCCCATGCTGCTTCTTATGCAAGGCGAAGTTCGGCGAAAAGGAGAACATCCAACATGTAGCCGGATCAGGGAGTTGCAAGGTCTTCAGAACTGCCCTCGAGGAAGCAAAGAAGACTTTGTCAAGGACAAGGAGAAAATAAGGCCAGAACAAGAGCGGCACGGGAGAGTTGCGCCAGCGACTACATGGAACCATTCATCTACGAAGTCTGAAGCCACTAGGTAGTTCCGTAGGTGGATAGAAGGTTCGAAACCCAGAGGAAACAAGAAGAGGTTTTAGTCAGTAGGGTGACTGCCGTTAAAAGCAGGTATGTGAGGTTTCTTTTTTTTCCTTGCATTTTGTACGAGTCCGACATACCCCAGGTAAGTGGGATCTTCCTGGGGATGCGTAAATGCATTTCCTCTTCTCCCCCGTGAATAAAAAAAAATAATAAAAATAATAATAATAATAATAATAATAATAATAATATTTGATATAATGGATTTTATCACACAATTAGAACAAAATGTGAGATCAATATTGTTTCAATTTAGAGGCATTAAACAGTCGACATTGATTTTGTTTGCCTTGTAGTAAAATTGAGCTGCAATATTGCATCAATGCTCACAGGCAAAATTTATGTAATATTGAAGCAAAATTCATAAGTAATATTATAATATATTTAGCTCAAACGTTGTGCTATTTTTGTACTTATAAATAGTGATACATAGAAGTAACTATTTAGACTTGCACATATTTTGACTTCAAGGCGTTGTTACAGATTTTACATCAAGATATACTCAGTACTTGAACAGTTTTGGTTTTTAATATTTCATAAAAATGTAAATTTGGAACATTACATAAATATTCATTATCATTAATGGTCATGTGAACACAAACTTTAAGAATGCTTTTTGTAGGTACAAAAGATTCTTCATCTGTGATATGAGCAATCTTTTTTAACATTGGGCAAGATCTTTCCAAAGCATTAACGGATTCAATTCTCTGTATAATTGTATATTCCTGTTTAGTATCGAAGTTTACAATGAAATATTTTATTTTTACGTAGGAACCATCCTCTAATATGGCATAACTATTATTCGAGCGTTTGTTATTTTTTAATGACGATAAATATAAACAGAAATTTTTAACTAGTTTCTTGTAAAATTGAGTTTTTGATACTGGTAACTGCAGCTTCTTTAACCACGTTTTTTCAACCATTGATGTAATTCCAAAGTATCTATGACTATCAATCTTTGCAGTTTTTTGAACCAGTTTTGTACCAATTTGATTAAAAAATCGTTGTACATCATAACTCGCGAATTGATATACATTTTCTTTTAAAATGGTTTTACTATATTGTAAACTAATGTGACGACATATTTGCTGATGAATTCCTTTTGCAGCATGAATTACTTTCAATAATTTCTTATTTCCCGATTCGAATGCAAACGCATTGTGTGACCAAATTGGGCCCCAATCGTAAACGCTCTTTGCCAAGTGCAAAAGTAAATGTACGTTGAAAGTCATCGATATTTTAGAATAAAGTTTCTGGGTGTAGGCAACAAATTCGCACAATAGTTTATCAGCCTTATCAACTTCTGTTGTTAAAATTCTGTCTTGTGAAAGGAGGTATAATGCTTCAACAAATAAAGTCCAGTGCATAAATAAATCATTTGGCAATATACCTTGTAGAACTGGGAGACTATAATACAAAACCCAATTTTCCCATTCCCTGGCTTTCCAAAAATGTCTTTCAGAAAATGGTCGACTTAATTTACATAACTGATTGGGCACTTTAATATTGAGCATAAGATCATCAATTTTAGATATTAATTGTTTTGAAAAAACTCCACTTTTTTTAGAGTTGCCGTACCACATAGTCGCAAATTATTTAGCTATGCCAGCAACGCAATGCATACTTTCTGGGACACAACCAAAAATTATATCAAAGTTAATTAAGTTAATTAGGGATGATGGATTTTTTACTCCCTTAATAGGTTTTTTTGAATTAATTGTTTGTTTCATTTGCTCTATAGTATCTTTTGCGTTTCTATTTGTTATCACTTTACTTACTAAGGGATATTTAATAGTCCCGTAGGAATTACCCTTATTTTGAACCCATTGTCCAGGATGAAGGCATTGCCCACAGCCAAAGCAACCATTAAATAAGGAAAATCCTTGAACAGGTGCGCGCGCAACAGAATCGCAACAACAAATTAATGCAAAAATTTTAATAAAAATATTTGTATTATTAATTTTGCACTGGACTCCATTTTTCGAAAGATTTTTCATATTTTGAACAAAAGGTTTTAAAAATACATTAAAATTTGGTTTCTTTTTCCCGAACCATAATCCCGCTAAAATTAATTCTTGAGTTCTTATGTGGTACGGTAACTCATTG
Source organism: Leptopilina syphax (assembly GCA_032872505.1). Lineage (NCBI taxonomy): Eukaryota > Metazoa > Arthropoda > Insecta > Hymenoptera > Figitidae > Leptopilina > Leptopilina syphax. Next base: position 21,572,084 of record CM065474.1, read on the forward strand.
ACCATTAAAAAGATAGGCCATATTTAATATTTTGATGATTTAAATAAAGGGGCTCCATCGGTGTTGCATATTACAGAAGGATACTACTTTCTGTCCGCGTCACTTAATTTTTTGACAAATTCTCGATATTTCTTTCCATCATAAATATCGCATATTTTTCCTTTCTCGTGAATTCTGTTATTAATAACATAATTGTAATATTCGGAATGCGACTCAATTAATTTAGAAATTGGAGCAGAAATATCGAGCATAACGAAGAAGTCAGTATAATTATTGTCTTTAACATTAATTTCAAACTTACAAATTTGGCATTTTAAAATTTTGTCTTTTGATGTAAACTCTCCTACATATCTACTACATTTTGGACATAATGCATAAAAATTTCTACAATCTTTTGGAAAAAACAACTTATCAAATAAATATCTAATTTCAGGCAGAATTATTGAACCAAATATACAATTTATCATATTCAACAAATCAGTAATTTGTGTCAAATTGGGCTTTCCATAAAATCATCTAAAGATCTAAAATTAAATTTTCTTTCTCCTACTTCTTCGTCAACACACTAATCATTTTCATGTAACGCATCCAAAAATTCATCCTCTTCTTGTAAATTGTTCTGAAAATTTTTTATTAATTAATACGAAAGGTTTTAATATTTTAAATTAATTTAATTGTTTTACTAGCTCCAAATTCACGTTCGATTGTTTTTTTTGCAACAGAACATTTCATTTTTATATTTATTTGTTTATATAAAATAAAAAGTTCCTTGTTTTCGAAATAAGGAATTTAACTCGGCTCTTTTCATAAATTTCGGATAGATATTAGTTTGGAGTTTAAAAAATAAGCTTTAAATTAAAGAAATTTGTAAATGGATATTTTAATAATGTTTATCTAAAATTTATTTTTCCTACTTCTGACAAAATTAGGGATAGTAGTTTGTTTAGTTTAAGTAAATCTATATTTTTATTATATTTATTATATAACCGTCATTTATACATTCTAATCAAATTCTATTATGATTCATTAACAAATTAGCTCAATTGAGATTTTCATTTTTCGAGCTGAGTTCGAACCTAGTCCAGTTTCATAAAAAGCTCAAATGATTTTAAGCACTCGAATAGGAAGCTAAATTCAATAAAGTTTAGACATTTAAATTTTAAAGAATACAATAATACCTCAAAATGCTGTGATTCAGGATTTTCATTCATACATTCATCAGCTATATCTTCTGCCAAAATGTCCACTACGCGGTGAATATATTGAACATCACTATTTATCTGCAAAGGCAGTTCCTAAAAATTACAAAAAAAATTATTTTCAAAATAGATAATGTCAATTACAAAAATATCACACCTAACCATTTTTTTGACATGAGGGTGATGGTAGGTAACAGAAAAATTATTTTAAATAAATATGTATTTTTTATATTCATTTTATAACAGTGATTTACTTGCTTTATAAAAGTCAGTTCTAATTTATTAATTATAATTATTCATAACAATTAATTACTGTTCTAATTTTTATTAATTATAATTATTCATAATAATTAATTACTAATTAATTATTAATTGTAATTATTCATAATAATTAATTACTATTTAATTATTAAGTGTAATTATTTATAATAATTAATTACTATTTAATTATTAATTATAATTATTTATAACAATTAATTACCATTTAAGTATTAATTATAATTATTTATAACAATTAATTACTATTTAATTATTAATTAAATAGTAATAATTAATTAATAATTGATTACTATTTAATTATTAATTAAATTATTTATAATAATTGATTACTATTTAATTATTAATAATTTATTTAAATTTATTATTTAATTGTGATTTAATATTATTATAATTAAAAATATTGAATTAAAAAATAACTCAATAATTATTAATTTTTAAACAATTTAAATATCACAATAGAAATTTACCAAAACTTGATCTTCCACATTATTATAAGTATCATTAGAAGAATCCATCATCAGAGAATTTTCTTCAATATCAGCCTCCGTTAAATCATCAAATTGAATTTCCATATTGGTGCATTTGTCATTATCCATACTTTCTCTTTCATTGTTGACGGTAGTTTCAGGATTTATTAACAATTGTTCTTGCTTGGTAAATTCTTTTTCCTTTGAAATAATTTATACTATTAAATATTATTTACTGAAAGAACAGTATACAAAAAATATTGATTTATTAATTAAAACAATTAATTCATGTAAATAAACAAATAATATTATTAATAAATAAATAATTTTTATAAATCAAGGAATCATTTTTTAATATTATTAACCCTAGAAGGAGTAACTGGGGTGTCTGGACACCTCAAGCAAAATTCAAAGTATTCCCATGGCTTAACCAATCATTTTTTTACGCTCAAAACCCGTTGATAATTTAGTTTGAACCTCTATCTTTTGACACCTGTATGTGCCGCCAAAAGTTTTGCTCTAGGAAGAGCTCTATCTCCTGTTAAAATACGTCTGGGGTGTCTGGACACCCAAGTTACTCCCTAACGTTAGAAAAATTGTCAAGATAAGTAAATTAAAATTTTTTTTAAAAATCATTTTTAATCAGTTAAAATCATCTGATAAAGTATAAATTGATAGGTTATGCATGAAAAAGTTGTATTTTATAAAAAAGAAAAATTTTTATACAAAAATTCTATTTTAATGAAAAATAGACATTCTGTATTTGTAACAACTTATGGAGTTAAGATTTATTAAAAATTTCTGTGCTCTCTCTACAGTCAGAAATTAAATTCTAATGCAGAAAAATGTAGTATATTACAGTGAAATTTAAATTATAAATTCTATATTGTTAATAATATTTTAACATATATTAGAGGTATTAAGAATTGTTAATTAAAACTTTGATTAAATATTAATTTACAGAATCATTTCTTAAGTTATTAATTTTAATGCTAATATATTCAGATATATTAAGTTTGTAAAATTTTGAATTTATAACACCATTTTTAGTAAATATTAATTGTTTAGGTCCATTTTATAGTTAATTTTTATGATTTTCACTATTCTTTAATTGTCTTTAATTTCTTTCACTTCAGATGTTTAAATAATTATGTTTTTTGAAAGTAATACAAAAACTAATTTTTTCCCCTAAAAGTGTATCTATTTAACTTTAAAAACCTAAAATAGTTTTTAAATTAGTCAAATTTTTAAGAAACTACAACGTTTTTTGTAAAAAAAATTCAACTTTGCAATTTTTTGGTGTTTTTTTTTGGGTTTTTATGGTTTCTTTTCGAAATTTTTTTAATTTATCAAAATATGAATAATATTATTGTATTCCTTACTAAAAAACCAATCAATTCATTATAATAAATTTTTTTTAAGTTAAATATAAACCTTATAAAACAAGTTTAAAGCGTGGGTGTCGGGACACCCCAGTTACTCCTTAGAGGGTGAGTAAATTAACATACTCCTTCTAGGGTTAAAAATGAAGTTATAATTTGAACTTTCTTATTTCAAAGATTAAATGATAATAACTATTAAAAAAATTTCAGTATTTAAAGGTGCCTTACATTTTCTTTAGAAATCTTCATATATCTATACTTCGATGATATAGAAACAGGCTCGTCCGATTCCGGTTATAAATATCTTTTGTAAATTCTACGATTTTTTGTAGTCATACTAGAATGTTATTTTTATTTGTGACAAAAATTTCTGTTTTCAGTATAATTTAAAAAATTTTTATTAATTTTTATATCTACAATTTATACTTACGTGAATTTCCTTTTGAATTTACAATCGTTTGTAAAACCTTTACTTTTAAAAAAGATTAAACGCAAGATGTCAGTTCCGTCGAATATTTTTAAAACACAAGTGACACTCAAATTTTGAAACCATCCTATCAGTATGCTGTTTTAAAAAATGACAACGCGATTTAACTGTCATAATGAAATAAACAAATTCAACTTACACAATATTAAAAAACTTATGCAATTTAAATAATTTTATAATTAAAAGAAAAAAATGCCTGTTCCCATAAAAGTGGCATATGTAATGTTTAAAAACAGGAGTAAAAAAGTTGTACCTATCACTTCTATTGAAAACTACAAGGAAGTAATATCTAAGAAAATCATAAAATGTAAAGTTTGGTTCTTTGGACACAAGAAAAAAGTGATATGTTATTAAATGCTCACATTCTTCTTTTGGGATGTAAGTATACATTTTATCATCTAATAAAAAAAATTGTATAATAAAATTATAATGTTCTGTGAGTTGCATGTTCAAATATTTTGAATGTTAATTAATTGATTGAAATTTTTTTTAAAGCTGATGAAAATGATATCAACAAACAAAAAGATGATAAACGTCTTCGTTATCCAGTAAACTTAAGTTTTTCTTCTGATCGCGGAAATGGATCAAGACAAGTCTGCAAAAAAAGGGAAAAGATAAAAATATAACCTTACAAAATTATTTTATCTTTTTCTGTTTTATTGTTGTTCTTTTAATACTCTACTGAATTTATAAATAATTAAATCATAATTAAATTATTCCTTTAGAAAAATTAATTTATTTTATAAATAAAATAAAAATTTTTGACAATAACTTTTATCTTAAAAATTTAGAAACAAAAACCCAATCCTTCCGAACGAATAGCAAGGGAAAAAGAAAATAAAACTATTATTGACGAGAACTTAGAATTACTCATGCAATCAAGACAAACTTTAGAATCGGACGAAGATGGAGCAAGTGATCCTGGTAAATTAATTACAATTTAATCTAATTAATAGAAGTAAAATAATATATAAATAAAAATAATAAATAAATAATATTTAATAATAATAATAATAAATAATAATAAATAATAAATAAATAATATTAAATAAATAAAATAAATAATAAATAATATTAAATAATAATAATAAATAAAATAAAAAAATTAATTAATACAATTTATTAAATCAAGTTAATTATGTTAATTAATTGGAATAAATTATTTGCAAACCCTATTTAGAAACGTCTAAGCGACCACAATCGATTGAAAGAATGGATACGACTGACACGGTTTTACTTACTGACGATTCTCAAAACGAACTACAATCCTTAGCAGATGGAAGAGACGATCTTTAAAACGATCGAAACGTATCAGATGGAAGAGGCGATCAAGAATCATCGGATGAAGGAGACGATAAAAAATCATCAGATGGGAGAGGCGATCAAGAATCATCGGATGAAGGAGACGATAATAAATCATCAGATGGGAGAGGCGATCAAGAATCATCGGATGAAGGAGACGATAACAAATCATCAGATGGGAGAGGCGATCAAAAACACAGGCACACAAAAAAAAAAAAGTGTCGTGGCCGAGACACTACAGTAGTATATTCCCATGTATTTTTGGCCGCTGAATCCGAATCTGAAGTCCGAATGCTCAAATTGGTTCTTTTTTATGAGTTATACTCAAAAAACGACTCAAAACACGAATTTGAACCAAAAAAATTAAAAATTTTTTTTGTGACATGACAATAGCATATTTCCATGTATTTTTTCCCGCTGAATCCGAATTCGAAGTCAGAATTGACAGATGTGCTCAAAATTATGAGCTACACTCAAAAAACGACTCAAAAAACCGAATTAAAATGACGAAAATGAAAAATTTTTTCTGTGTCACTGCAAAAGTATATTCCTATGTATTTTTTCACGCTGAATCCGAATTCGAAGTCAAAATAGACAGATTTGCTCAAAATATTGAGATAAACTCAAAAAACCACTCAAAAAAAGACTCAAGAAACCGAATTAAGATGAAAAAATTTTTTATGACACTACACTACTATATTCCCATGTACTTTTTTCCGCTGAATCCGAATTCGCAGTCAGAATTGACAGATTTGGTCAAAATTTTGAGATAAGCTCAAAGAACTGATAAAAAAAGCGATTTAAAATAAAGAAATGGAAATTTTTTGCTATGACACTACATTACAGTATTTCTACATTACAGTATTTCCAGTATTTCCATTCTAATGGCTCAAAATTTTGAGACACACAAGAAAATCTGTTAAGTTACAAAAATTGAAGTCAAGAAACTCTACTTTTCTTGCTAGTACACTACATTAGTATATTCTCATGTTTTTACATCTTTTTCTAAATTCAAAGTTAAAATTATTAAATTGGCTCAAAATTTTAAGTTAAATCCAAAAATGCTCAAAATTTAATTTAATGCAAAAGAGTTCATTTTTTTGGTATTCTGTAGTGTATTGCCATGAATTTTATATACGCTGAATACAAACTCGATGTTAGAATTATCAGAATAACATAAAATTTTTTAGAACTTAAACCCTGGTTACAGGTACAAGCATGCATGTTTTTGAGCACTTTTAATGAAATCCAAAATTTTGAGCCACTTGTAGTGTCATAGCAAAAAATTTCCTTTATTCATATTTTTTTATTCATATTTTATTCATATTATTTTTTTTTTTAATGGTTTTCAAGGGTACGCACGCCAAACAAAGATGTCCAAATTGTCAAGATTTATGACTTTGAAATTGTCTGACGTTCATAAAAAATAAATAATTCAAGTTTATAAATTAATTTAAGTTTCGTCTAAACTAAGATTTAAAATATCGTTTATAGATTAATTAATTTTAAAGAATTTTGTTTTGAAAATAAAAGATAAAAGTAAATTAATCAGTTTTGTTTAACTTCCTTCTAATAATTATTTAATATAATTAATTAATTAATTTTATCTATTAATTAATTAATTATTATTATTATTATATTTATTTAACATGAATTTTTGTTTAAATTTTATTAACTGATCGTATTTAAATAAAACACCAATATTAAAATAATAATGAGGGTATCTTGCCGCTGATAAAATCAAAGGTTAAACCAGAAGACACTGGTACCGTGATTCATAAAATCAGGAGAACCTTTAAACAGGAGGTTCTTGTGATAGTGAAAAAGGGTGGAGATACCTTGAAGTTTGCGGAAGCACTGTCCTCGGCTCTGCATGGCGCCTTGCCATGCGAGGTCACTGCTCTCGTAAATAAAAGGTCTCTTGAGATCAAGGAGCTGGATGAAACCACGACGGAGGATAAGGTGATTTCAGTTCTGAGAGATAAGCTGGGCAAACCTGATCTGAAGATTGAGTGCCACATTTTGACGCGCTTTAGAAGTACTAAGGAGGCTCTAATCCGCTTAGCAGAAGCAGAAAGTGACATTCTGCTTAAACTTGGCCGAATCAAAATCGGCTGGATGAATGCTCAAATTCGCGAGCATGTTGAAGTAGCTAAGTGCCAAAAGTGCCTAGGTTACGGACACAGAACCCTATCTTGCAAAGGCCTCGACAGAAGTAAAAACTGTCGGAGATGCGGCGGTGAGGGACACCTCGCGAAGAGCTGTAACGTTAAGCCGAAGTGCCTTACTTGCTTGGACCTGGGGAAGCCGGAAACGGATCATGAGTCCGGAAAGAGAGCCTGCCCGGTTTACAGGGAAAAACTGCAAAAGATTAAAAGGGCAAATCCTTAAAATTTTTGCAGGTCAACCTGCATACAAGTAAGGATGCACAGTTGCTCCTAATGCAAACAGCAAGGGAAAATGAGGTCGATATCCTGTTCTGCAGTGAGCAGTATCAAGGAAGCGACCTCGCCCCTTGGTATCAGGATAAGGCGAAGAGAACTGCTATAAAGCTGTGCAACCCAGAATTGCAAGTTGACAAGTTTCTGGAGACGAGCAGTGGGTTCGTGTGGATAGAGGTAGCTAATATACGTATGTATAGCTGCTACTTCTCACCCAACGACCCACTGACAAACTTCGAAGCCAATATCGAAGACCTAGAAGCGAGCCTCACAGAATCCAGGCTGGATGTTATCATCACAGGCGATTTTAACGCAAAGTCGCCAGAGTGGGGTGAGACGAGACTCGACAAGAGAGGAATTCGTATTGGAGAAATGATCTCCAGAAACGACTTATTGGCTGTAAACCGAGGCAATACATGGACTTTTAGACGAGGTGCGATCGGATCAATTATAGATCTAACGATCGCATCGTCTAAACTATTTAGCCGCATAAGCGACTGGCGGGTCTCTGAGGAATATACCGCAAGTGACCACCAGTACATTGAGTTCTCAGTCTCGATGGGAGACACACAAGGACGAAAGAGACAGGATGTTTCTAGTCGCAAGACCTCCTCGTGGAATATAAAGAGACTCAACAAGGAAAAGTTTGGCCGGTCCCTAAGAGAAGCCCTTTTAATTGAGGACTTGGGCTGGGTGAAGAGGCCGAGCAGTCTGGATGGGGAGGTGCGAGCGGTGAGGAACATGATAGTCACCGCTTGCAATGCGTCAATGCCACGCAAAGGCGCCACTCCCGTAAGAAAATCCTTGCACTGGTGGTCAGAGGAGCTAGCCTCCTTGAGAAAGGAATGCCTCAAAGCAAGAAGGACATATACCCGATCTAAGGGAGATCCCTTGTTGAAAGAGGCTTTCAAGGGGTCGAAAAAGGACCTCAAGAAAAAGATCCGCAAGTCGCGACGCCGTAGCTGGAAGGACCTAATCGAGGAAGTCGATAAGGACCCATGGGGTCTGGCTTTTAAAATCGTTACTAAGAAATTAGCGACGAGGCAAAAGACCCCCGGCCTGGACAATCCCGATTGGGTCAGAAAGATAATAAATTCTTTGTTTCCTCCTGCAGAGCCATACCTTAGAAGGGACAGGAGTTTTTGCAAAGTCGAAGAGGAAGAACTCTTCACACTTAGTGAACTGCAAAAAGCAGGCAAAAGATTGAAAACAGGCAAGGCGCCTGGAATCGATGGGATAAGTAACGAGATCCTAAAGTTGGTAATGGACACTTCACCCCAGATTCTGCTTCGATGCTTAAATCTTTGCCTTGAGAGAGGAGAGTTCTTCCGCGACTGGAAGCGCGGAACCTTTCCTCCTTTCCTCCTTTCCTCCTAAGGAAAGGTGAAAAACCTCTAGATAAGGTTTCATCGTACAGGCCTATATGCCTGTTGGATACTATGGGCAAACTGCTAGAGGATATGGTTCTGCAGAGAATGCAAAGCCACTTGACCGGAGAGAATAGTCTATCGGATCACCAATTTGGTTTCCGTAAAGGCATGTCCACAGTTGATGCCATCCAGGCAGTTGTGGACATAGCCAAAGCAGGAAAAAACAAATTGGGACCTGGAAAAAAGAAGAGCTTCTGCGCGTTGGTAGCAATTGACATACGCAACGCGTTTAATTCCGCAAGATGGAAAGATCTCATCGAGTCGATGGAAAAGAAAAACATGCCGCCCTACTTGTTGCGGATAATGGATAATTATATTAGCGACAGGTGGGTTATATATGAGGGAGACACCTGCACTCTCAGGGAAGAGATACAGCGTGGGGCTCCTCAAGGCTCGAGGGTAAGTCCATTTGTATGGAATGTATCTTATGATGATTTTCTGCGAATGGATTTGCCCGAAGTCGCGGTGATCATCGGCTTTGCGGACGACGCGTTGTTCGTGTGTACTGCCGAAAGTGAGGAGGCTCTTGGGACATTGGTGAACGAATGTCTGCGACTAGCAAAAAGCTGGCTGGATACCAGAGGTCTTGAAATGGACCTGAAAAAGACCGAGGCACTGCTGGTCACAGACAGACGTGGTTATGAGCTCCCACGAATCGTGATAGACGGATTCGAGGTCAAGTGGAGTAAGCAAATTAAATATCTTGGTGTGGAGTTGGATGGAAGGTTAAACTTCCACCACCACATGGCTACGGCGTCAAATAAGGCGATCGAGTGTGCGGCTAATCTTTCACGGTTAATGACAAACGTAGGCGGACCCCGTGAACAAAAAAGAAGACTGGTGGCGAGTGTCGCCCACGCTAAAATGCTCTATGCAGCACCAGCGTGGGCCCCATCCCTGAGAAGTAAAAGATGTGTGACCATCTGTGAAAAGGTACTGTCGGCGCAGAGATCGATAGCAACGCGTATCATCTCTGCATATGAGACGGTATCTACGAGAGCTGTGCATGTCCTTGCAAGTGTCTCGAAAGCAGATCTTTTAGCAAGGTAAAGGGAAGAAATGTTTCTCTTTTCTAAAGAAAGCAGTTCCTTGGATGAAGAATTAAGACCAAGCAAGGGCCTGATCCGCAAAGAAGCGAGGCACAGGCTCATAGAAAGATGGTAAGAAAGATGGGATGGTAAGGAAAAAGGTCGATGGACTTATCGCCTTATCCCGGCACTCGCCACCTGGATAAATAGGAAACACGGTCAGGTTTCCCATTATATGACTCAGGCGCTCACAGGTCACGGGTGTTTTAACTCGTACCTGTGTCGCTTTAAATAACGCGAGGACGAGGTGTGTGCATATTGCCAGTTCCCTGAGGACAACGCGGAGCACACCCTCTTCTCATGCAGAAAATGGGACTTGGAGAGGCGGGCCATGTTCGAAGGTGTAAATAGTCAAGTTACACCGGAGAACATGGTATCGCTGATGACCCAGTCGGAAGAGAATTGGCGGCAAGTCGAGAACTTCATAATCTCGTTTATGTATGAGGGTCCCAAATATACTACGTACGACCGTGTCACTGCGGGGCATGCGCATAATGAGAATTACAGAGCTGCGTGATATGAGCAAAAATAATGAAAACGAGGTTAGGCAACAACTTGTAAGAGTCAGTCTGAAATCGGAGAGCTCGTAATGAGCACGATGTATATTTGTAATGACATAATTATTGACGAATAAGTATTGTTACACAACTATTTGTACAATTATTGGAGATTTATTGAGATTATAATAAACAGGATTATTCTTTTTAAACATGACTTATTGATATTTGTTTATTGAACAACGAACTCATTGCCAAGCTGCCAATCAACAAGGAAAAGGAATATTTATCCCAAGGAAATAATAAAATGTTCCCAATGTTCCGACTTGGGACATAACACCTTATACATTTTTTAATTGTTTGTGTTTTTTATTCATCTTTGTACAGTTTTATGTTTTCAATATTTTATACGCGTTTATTTTTTCTTTTTTTTATATATCCGTTTGTAATTTTATCTTTTGACTTTTTACACTTTTTAGAATTTGCTTTTTTTATTGTTGTGCTGTAAATTCCGCTTATACTTTGAAAAAGTTAAATTTTTTTTTTTTTAAAACTATGGACGCAGGTTAACCGCAGATAAAGGCAGAAAGTCGCATTAGCGACAGAGTTGGAGCACCACCCTCGAAGGCTAAAGTCTTACGACAGTTCCGAGGGAGGTTAAAGGGCTCCAGAAGAAGGGTTACGGGTTTTAGTGGGTCGGGCTGGCAGAAGGTCGCCAGTTTATTAAGTTTACTATTGTATATATTTATTTTTCTTTTTTTATCTCCTTTTGTTTTATCACACCAACCCCAAATAACCTTGGAGTGCGGAATCCAAGGTATCTGTAGGCAGATTTCCCAAAAGTCCCTAAGCAAAAAAAAGAAATATTAAAATAATAATACTTTGTTCAAAATCATTTCAACAATTTTTTTTAACTTTCATATTCATACTTAAAATTTAATAATAATAATAAAAATTAAAAGTTAATTTTATTTTCTCTCTGGATATTTTTGGAAAAATTACTAATAAATTACATTTAAAATTATAAAAAGAATATTAAAAATATTAAATTAATTTATTTCATTTAAGTAAACGATTATTGTCAGTAATGAAGCTTAGATTTGGTCAAACAGGGTTTAATTATGTTATTTAATCAGACAGAATTTATATTTTATATCAGTAGTAAAAGTCAGTGCTTAGTCAAAAATCATTTATTAAAAAAATTAATTAAAACAAAAAATGAAATAATCAAAATATCTAAATTGAATATAAAACTCCTAAAAAAGTGAGTAAATAAAAAATTACCATTTTCAAAAATATGATGAGAGTAGTTAATCTAAGCGAACAGGAATAAAAAAATAAAAAATAGATAATTAATTCCTACTTAAAATTAAAATTACTCATATGAAAAAATGGTATCAAATTAATAAAAATACGAACTTTATATTGATCACGATCATTTAAAGATGTTAACTAAGTCATCAGAAGAAAAAATTATAAATTGACATCAGAAACGACGTTAGAAATAATGTCAAAAAAGATATAATTTCTAGTACCAAAATCCAACATCGTTTTCAACATAAGAAACTATGTGATTACTTACGTCTTCTCCAATGTTAAATTTTATATCGTGTCTACACAGAGAAAAACTGAACTCAAAATAAGTCGTAAAAGTGACTCATTATGAGCTGCAACAAAAATGAACCTCGCAGATGGCGCCACGTTCTATGTCATTTAACATAGATTCATTTTGAGTTGCAACAAAAATGAGTCCGATTTTTTTCTGTCTAACATTTTTTTTGATGTTGGAAACGATGTCTCAATTTTCAATAGGGTTATTTTACGAGTAAATTTCTGTTTGAAATGAAAATAAATAACAAATTTATTCAAAATTTACCATTGCAAAAATTTCTGGAAAAAAAAATTTGGAGAAATCGACGAAAATCAGAATTTTTAAATTTTCTATAGAAAAAAAACGAGAAAAACGACGATTTTTAAATATTGAAAAATTTTCAAATTCTTTTAAAAACTTGTTTTTCGAGTATAATTTAGATAAAAAATAAAAATTTTTTATGAATTTAGACGAAAATGAAGATTTTTAAATTTTCTGTACAAAAAAAACGAAAAAATCGACCAATTTTTAATTTTCAGAAATTTTTAAAATCGTTCAAAAATTGATTTTTCGAGTAAATTTCTGTTTGAAAATAAAAATAAATAACAAATTTATTCAAAATTTACGATTGCAAAAATTTCTGGAAAAAAAAATTTGAAGAAATCGACAAAAATCAGAATTTTTAAATTTCCTATAGAAAAAAACGAGAAAAACGACGATTTTTAAATTTTGAAAAATTTTCAAATTCTTTCAAAAACTTGTTTTTCGAGTATAATTTAGATGGAAAATGAAAAAATTTTATGAATTTAGTCGAAAATCCAGATTTTTAAATATTCTGTACAAAAAAAAACGAAAAAATCGACCAATATTTAATTTTTAGAAATTTTTAAAATCGTATAAACACTGATTTTTCAAGTAAATTTCTGTATAAAAATGCAAATAAATAACAAATTTATTCAAAATTTACGATTGCAAAAATTTCTGGAAAAAAAAATTTGAAGAAATCGACAAAAATCAGAATTTTTAAATTTCCTATAGAAAAAAAAACGAGAAAAACGACGATTTTTAAATTTTGAAAAATTTTCAAATTCTTTAAAGAACTTGTTTTTCGAGTATAATTTAGATGAAAAATAAAAAAATTTTATGAATTTAGTCGAAAATCAAGATTTTTAAATTTTCTGTACAAAAAAAAACGAAAAAATCGACCAATTTTTAATTTTTAGAAATTTTTAAAATCGTTCAAAAACTGATTTTTCGAGTAAATTTCTGATTGAAAATGAAAATAAATAAAAAATTTATTCAAAATTTGCGATTGCAAAAATTTCTGGAAAAAAAAATTTGAAGAAATCGACAAAAATCAGAATTTTTAAATTTCCTCTAGAAAAAAAACGAGAAAAACGACGATTTTTAAATTATGAAAACTTTTCAAATTCTTTTAAGAACTTGTTTTTCGAGTATAATTTAGATGAAAAATAAAAAAATTATATGAATTTAGTCGAAAATCAAGATTTTTAAATTTTCTGTACAAAAAAAACGTAAAAATCGACCAATTTTTAATTTTTAGAAATTTTTAAAATTATATAAACACTGATTTTTCGAGTAAATTTCTGTTTGAAAATGAAAATAAATAACAAATTTATTCAAAATTTACGATTGCAAAAATTTCTGGAAAAAAAAATTTGAGGAAATCGACAAAAATCAGAATTTTTAAATTTCCTATAGAAAAAAAAACGAGAAAAACGACGATTTTTAAATTTTGAAAAATTTTTAAATTCTTTTAAGAACTTGTTTTTCGAGTATAATTAAGATGAAAAATAAAAAAATTTTATGAATTTAGTCGAAAATCAAGATTTTTAAATTTTCTGTACAAAAAAAAACGAAAAAATCGACCAATTTTTAATTTTTAGAAATTTTTAAAATCGTTCAAAAACTGATTTTTCGAGTATATTTCTGATTGAAAATGAAAATAAATAAAAAATTTATTCAAAATTTGCGATTGCAAAAATTTCTGGAAAAAAAAATTTGAAGAAATCGACAAAAATCAGAATTTTTAAATTTCCTCTAGAAAAAAAAACGAGAAAAACGACGATTTTTAAATTATGAAAACTTTTCAAATTCTTTTAAGAACTTGTTTTTCGAGTATAATTTAGATGAAAAATAAAAAAATTTTATGAATTTAGTCGAAAATCAAGATTTTTAAATTTTCTGTACAAAAAAAACGAAAAAATCGACCAATTTTTAATTTTTAGAAATTTTTAAAATCGTTCAAAAATTGATTTTTCGAGTAAATCTCTGTTTGAAAATGAAAATAAATAACAAATTTATTCAAAATTTACGATTGCAAAAATTTCTGGAAAAAAAAATTTGAAGAAATCGACAAAAATCAGAATTTTTAAATTTCCTATAGAAAAAAAAACGAGAAAAACGACGATTTTTAAATTTTAAAAAAATTTTCAAATTCTTTTAAAAACTTGTTTTTCAAGTATAATTTAGATGGAAAATGACAAAATTTTATGAATTTAGTCGAAAATCAAGATTTTTAAATTTTCTGTACAAAAAAAAACGAAAAAATCGACCAATTTTTAATTTTCAGAAATTTTTAAAATTGTTCAAAAACTGATTTTTCGAGTAAATTTCTGTTTGAAAATGAAAATAAATAACAAATTTATTCAAAATTTGCGATTGCAAAAATTTCTGGAAAAAAAAATTTGAAGAAATCGACAAAAATCAGAATTTTTAAATTTCCTATAGAAAAAAAACGAGAAAAACGACGATTTTTAAATTTTGGAAAATTTTCAAATTCTTTTAAAAACTTGTTTTTCGAGTATAATTTAGATGGAAAATGAAAAAATTTTATGAATTTAGTCGAAAATCAAGATTTTTAAATTTTTCTGTACAAAAAAAAAACGAAAAAATCGACCAATTTTTAATTTTCAGAAATTTTTAAAATCGTTCAAAAACTGATTTTTCGAGTAAATTTCTGTTTGAAAATGAAAATAAATAAAAAATTTATTCAAAATTTGCGATTGCAAAAATTTCTGGAAAAAAAAATTTGAAGAAATCGACAAAAATCAGAATTTTTAAATTTCCTATAGAAAAAAAAACGAGAAAAACGACGATTTTTAAATTTTGAAAAATTTTCAAATTCTTTTAAAAACTTGTTTTTCAAGTATAATTTAGATGGAAAATAAAAAAAATTTTATGAATTTAGTCGAAAATCAAGATTTTTAAATTTTCTGTACAAAAAAAAAAAAGAAAAAATCGACCAATTTTTAATTTTCAGAAGTTTTTAAAATCGTTCAAAAACTGATTTTTCGAGTAAATTTCTGTTTGAAAATGAAAATAAATAACAAATTTATTCAAAATTTGCGATTGCAAAAATTTCTGGAAAAACAAATTTGAAGAAATCGACAAAAATCAGAATTTTTAAATTTCCTATAGAAAAAAAAACGAGAAAAACGACGATTTTTAAATTTTGAAAAATTTTCAAATTCTTTTAAAAACTTGTTTTTCAAGTATAATTTAAATGGAAAATGAAAAAATTTTATGAATTTAGTCGAAAATCAAGATTTTTAAATTTTCTGTACAAAAAAAAACGAAAAAATCGACCAATTTTTAATTTTCAGAAATTTTTAAAATCGTTCAAAAACTGATTTTTCGAGTAAATTTCTGTTTGAAAATGAAAATAAATAATAAATTTATTCAAATTTTGCGATTGCAAAAATTTCTGGAAAAAAAAATTTGAAGAAATCGACAAAAATCAGAATTTTTAAATTTCCTATAGAAAAAAAAACGAGAAAAACGACGATTTTTAAATTTTGAAAAATTTTCAAATTCTTTTAAAAACTTGTTTTTCAAGTATAATTTAGATGGAAAATGAAAAATTTTTATGAATTTAGTCGAAAAACAAGTTTTTTAAAGAATTTGAAAATTTTTCAAAATTTAAAAATTGTCGTTTTTCTCGTTTTGCTTCCTCATAAGGAAGCTTTGCATTCGTGACAATTTTCAATTTTTCAAAAGAAGGTTATATGGACTCATTTTCATCTATAACATATGTATATTCAATTCTGAGCAAATGTCCAGATGTATGTGTGTGTGTATGTGTGTATGTGTGTGTGTATGTGTGTATGTGTGTGCGTGTGTATGTCACAAAAATTGTGTACAAATTATCTCAAACAAATTTTGATGGATTGTCCTGAAATTTTTCAGTTTTATTGCAGTCATTAATACCTAAAATCTGACACAAGGATTTTCAAAAATATCTAAAAAAAAAATTTTTATACAATTTTTTTAAAATTCAAAAAAAATTTTTTTTTGTATTTTTTTAAATAATTTTTTTATTTGTTAATATTTTAATTAATTATTCGCAAAATTACATTCCTGACAAGAAAACGAATCGATTAATGTATACAAAGTATATTTTTTATCAAAATTTATAAAATTAATAGAAATTTTTCTTTTTCACAAAAAATTCAAATTTTGTATTTTTTCATAATTTATTTAATATTAATATTTTTAAATGATTATTCTATTATAAGAAAAGAAGCAATTTGCATATGAAATAGAGGTGTGTATTTAATCGAACCGAACATTAATCGACTCGACAACAGAAAATTCGAATCATTTCGAATTGCAAAAGTTTGCAAACCGCAATATAATTACATTTAATTTATGAATATATCTTGTTGCATCAAAAAGAAATTTCCTTAAGAAGAATGTATGCTTTGATTGTTATGCTTTTGAGAAATCATAATTTGGTTTTCATGGAGATTTGGACCTAAAATGAAGTAATGAATATATTATTGACTTTAGTAAATATTTTATATGTTTGATTGGATTTTAGCCAATATCATCAAAGTACATTTAAAATTTTTTGATTTTATTGAAATCGTTTAATAAAGCTTAAAATAAAGAATTTAATGATATTGTTTCCAAGATGCACCGCGAGGAGGTAGCCAATCAAGCATCTTAAAAATGGCTGTAAAAATAAATGATAATTAGTATATTCGTAATAAAATTATTTACAAACTAATTTATTTAGCACTACAACACAGAAAATACTCAATTTTTAAATTTATGATAATTGAAAAGGATTATTGATGATTTTTATGTACTTAAATATTTTATAATATTAGTTAATTCTGTAACGTCCAAGTAACCTTCCCGCAGAACTCTAGGTCTTCACGTTATTTACTTGAATGAATTTACATAAACATAAAGATAAATATGTAGATGGAAAGCCAAAAAAGAGTATGAATAAGTTTTTAATTTAGAAAAAAAATTTGTAATAGAAAATATCGTAAGTTTAGATATTTTATTTTTAAATAGTCATTGCGGCAGGCCGTTTCTTCGGCCAGCCAGCAGAACAACATAGTGTATGGAATCACTGCCTATAAACGGTCTACAGAAAGACCCTTTCGGTGCATGAAAATTGCACGATTTTTACAGCCATTGGAGTAACTACATTTACAATTCTTGCGGGAAGGGACTTAGAATTTCATCTTGTAATATTTTTAAAAAATGTTTTCTCATTAATTCAGTGTTTAATGAATAACTAATATCACAAGGGTTTTCATTTAAAATAATAGAAGTCGCAAAGGCAGCAGCATATATTCCACAAGATGAGAAATCAGGTTGAATTTGTTTCATTTTTTCCACTATTATATTCGAAGTACTCAAATTTCCATAACGATAAAGTATATACTTTTTTTCGTCATTTCCTAGAAATTTTTTTTACTCTCATTGTCATATAAATTCTCTTCTTCAAATAAAGAATTTATCTCTAAATTTTCCCAATATAAACTGTCAAAAATATGCAGTTTACATGTATCATAGTAAAGACATCGCCAGTGACGAGATTCACCTCCACCAAAAATTTGAATGTCTTTTATAAATATTCGATTAATAGTTTGAGGAGATTGTAAACATAAAACAGTTATTGGTTCATAGTGTGTATTTAAACAAATTATTTCCATAAATTTATCTATTTCAATATCTTGCAACCAAGATGTTATATTTAGAATGCGTTCTTTAATACTTTCTGCAATGAGTGATAATCCGTTTTTTTTTGAAAGAAGGGTATTGTTTGTAATAATATGATTATTAACTTTACAAATATTTTTTTTTGTTAAAACATTTGATTTATTTACGTTACAATCTTTGTTATTAAAAACATCATTTATTCTTTTTATATTGTTAAATTTTATGTTTTCGTTAGTTAATAATCCAATAAATATTGGTTTATGATCTGAAAAAAGGTTTCATAAACCCCAGAGCAGTAATGTGATATTTCTTTAGAAATATAAATTACATCTATTTGTGTATTATTATTTGTTGTCGAAATATTAGGATCAATTCCTCTTTTAAAATTAGAAATTGATAAGTAATTGTCCAAATATGAATTTATATTATAGTAGTCGTAATTAAAATCTCCTATTATAACTTTGTTTACGTTAATGGTTTTTTCAATTATTTTACTTAAAAGACTTGTAAACATTTGTTTTGACGCATTTGGTGATTTGTAACCACTAATAATATCTACATTATCTACATTTATATAGAATAAATCTACATGATGTTGGTAACCAGAAATTATAGTGGTTTCATTAATCGAGTTAATTAGTTTAAAAGAAAGATGTTCTTTTACAAAGCATATTATTCCCCTCGGTAATTTTGGTGTGTTACTTTCTGAAATAAAACCAATTTTAAATCCGTTAATATTTATGTCATTAATATTTTTAATTCGGGTTTCAGAGAAAATTAAAATGTCAGCTTGTTGATACCATGCATCGCATAATATGTATTTAAAATTTTTTTGTAATGAACAAGAATTTTGATAAATTATTTTGATGTTACCTTTGATTTCATTAATGTATGATAAAGTTAAATTTTTTTCTGATTTAAGTCTATTAATTTCGTTTTTTAACGTTGGATTAACTTTAACAGTTTTTAAACAATTCAAATTGCCCAGAATAAATAAATCATTTAAATGTCTCACTCTACTAAACGCAACATACAACAAAGGTGTAGTTACTCTGTAATTTTTTGTAAAGTCCACACAAACTGTGTCATAAGTTTGTCCTTGACTTTTGTGAATCGTTATTGCTTCTGCCGGAACTAAAGGGAATTGTTCTCTTAAAATTTTATATCCAAGTCTTTCATTCTCAGACACAGATATACAAATTTTTACTATTGGAACTAATTTTAAGTCTATGTTGTTTTCTATCATAAATGGTTGATATTTACAACGAATTTTAGAACCAACCCTTTCATTATTAAAATCCAACCAAATAATTGTTAATTTGCCATCACCATTTAAAGTAAAATTTTTCATAACCCCACAAGCTCCGTTAACTAATCCATCTTCAACATCTATGTTGGTAATTATCATATATTTGATATCAATTTTGAAGTTAATTTTATAAGACAAACCAGCACATTGTACTCTACTCTTTTCTTTCATAAATTTTTTTAAATTTTTTATTTTTTTAGAATCATTTTTACCATAAATATGATCAATTGCTAATGAAGTATAACAAATTTGACTATTATTTTTTATTTTGTTATCGTTGTACAAATCAACCATTTTATTTTCTGTATATAATCGAATAGCTTCTTCGGGAACTTCATTTTCATTAACAATTCTTGTTGACAATAATGATATATCATTTGAAGACATTTCTCCTTTTGCTAAATTATTTAAAGCTTCAATGAATTGCTTATCATTTTTTTGCCTCATAATCTCTGTTAATTCAAAAAAAGAAAATTCCTCCCAAAGTAAATTTTGTGCAAAAACACTTAAGTCAGAATTGTTTGGTGATAGATATATTGGTTTGTCCATAACAGGTGGTAATTGATGTAAATCTCCAACTACTATTACAGACACACCACCAAAACTTTCATTGACACCTTTGATTTGTCTTAATCTTTTATCAACTCTGGACAAAGTATTACTGCCTACCATTGAAATTTCATCAATTATAATTAACTGTACATCGTTAATTTTCTCTCTTAAAGTGTTAGCAATATTTGAAGACAGTTCTGTAATTTGACCACCAAATTGAGTGATTGGTAAAGCAAAAGCAGTATGGAGAGTTACTCCATTAATTAAAAAGGCTGCTTTTCCCGAAGGAGCACATAACAAAACTTTTATTGTCTCAGGATTATAATTAGGATTTTTATTGAAAAAATGTGAAATTAATTGATAAACAGAAATAATGAGTTTACTTTTTCCAACACCGGCCGATCCACTTATAAAAATTCTTAACGGTAATTTTTCAGTTTTAAATGAATTTAAAACATGCATTGCAATGATTCTTTGTTTAATATTTAATTCATTCATGAGTTCAAAAACAATTTCTTCATTATACACAACAGGAACTGCAATTTTTATTTTCTTTTTATTATCAGTAGATAAATTTTTAGACTTGTTTATACTTGTTTCAATGTCGTTAATTTTGTTATTTAGTTGATCAAAAATATCAACCTTAAAGAGATTACTTAAATCGTTTTCAATTTCAATATCATATTCATCTTCACTCTCAATACTTGCTTCTGCTTTACTCATTGCTTCATCTATTGCTTCATCATTCATTGCACTAAACTTTTTTCTATTAATATCAATGGCAGATAATTGTTTGTAATACTTTTCTTCAATATTTATATTTTGAACTTCTAGTTCTTCATTTCGCCAAGGTAAAAATAATAGTATTTGTTCGCGGAAATAATTTAAAGGATCCTGAATCTTTTTATATTTACGATATCTAAGTATTCTCTTTTTTAACCGAGTTTTAACGAGTTGATCTTTTTCAAAATCATCATCGCCACTTTCTACTTCAAAATTGGCACTTAAGTTTTGTAAATCTGTTGCAAAATCAGCTAAACATATGTCTTCTAAATTTTTATCGCGCTTTGAATATTTTTCAAAGATATTTGAATAATATATATCAACACTGTCTTCATTTAAACTTTCTAAGTCTTTTTTCTGTTTTAACATTCTAACTCGATTTTCAATCGGAACAGTGTTAATATAAATTTCCGATCGGCTACATTTACACAAAGGAAGTGATAATACGTGATAAGCCGCTTCTTGACTTGAAAGTACTTGACCGTTGATAAAAACGTTAGCAATTTTTCGAAATTTTTGTTTTAAATTTAAATATCCATTATTTATGTCTTGGGCTGCTTCGCGTAATAGTTTTGAAAGACTTGCATCAATTTTAGTGACATAATTTATCATATAAGAAGCACAAGAAAAAGGATCTAACACAAATTGTATATCCATGTTGGATTCCATTAAATTTAAAAGAGACAAATTATAAGAATTAATTGAAACATCTTGACTTCTACGTTTTAGTAATAATTTCGATCTTTTTAATTTTGATCTAATTAAATTGATATATTCTTCTTCTGAAAGATTTAAATTAATTAAAATGTCTTCAAATGAGACATAAGTGATTTCATCAAAAAATTTTTGCATTAAATTTCTTATTTTAATTAAATTTTGATTCGTATTTTTTAAATTTAGTTTTTCGTTGTCTGTAAGTGGATCAAGTATGGTGGTTTTATTCATAACATACATTGGGAAATAAAATCGACATTTTTTTTTATTTTTCAAACCTTTGTAACATGTTGGTTTATGAGAATGCCGTTGTAAAGCAATTAAAGGATTATCTGGTTCAAAGCTACATGTTACAAAGTTATCGATAAATTTTGTACATTCTGAACGTGAGTCATTGTCATCAATTTTAAAAATTGGAGCTTGATTACAATATACTAAATTATGAGTATGTACTGATCCTCTAGCTTGAAATTCCCTTCTTTCAAAAAAATCTGTAATAAAATGTTCCCCAAATGGTCCATCTTTATTTTCTAATAATTTTCTAATTTCGTTAAATTTATTTTCAATATATCTAACACAAGTTACAGGATCATCACGAATTAATTTTGTTTTTGTATCATTATCAAGAAAAAGAGCATCTTGAATACTAATATTCTTAGAAAATTTTAAAGTGTATAACATTTTTAATAATTCGGGACATTCGCGTTCATTAGCAGAAAATGTAATAAAAAATGTTGGAATACCACATAAATTTAACAAAGAAAACAATGTTTTTTTCTTTTGTTCCCAATAAGCTGGTGAACCTCGTACAGATTTCAAAAATCGAAATCCATCATCGTGCTTTATAATTTGATTAAGTATATCCTCATCTTTAACATCTTTAACTTGTAAAATGTTTTTAGTTTTATGCTTTCTTAAGCATACATTTAAATTTGAGAAAACAGATAATTGAAGTTTTTTATTTGCCATAAACAGAAGTCTTTGTGGAATACAAGATCTTCTATCGCTACGGCGACATTCAGACTTAACACGTTCAGAATATGACAATTTTTTCTCTGGATCCATTGAAAACCCACCAAATATACCAGGAAAACAAAGTTCATCAATATTTTTTATAGCATTTATCGGTAAAGGGAATTCTCCTTTTCCAGGTACCATATTAATAATATTACTCTGGGAAACCATTTCATTTCTGTCAATAATTAAAATTTCATCATTATCCATATTATCATTTTCGAGAAATGAATCTGATTTAAGATTAGAAATATTCATAGAATTTGTTTCTTTAAACTCTTTTTGTTTTATATTATCACGCGGACTTACTATAAAATTAATTTCAACGTCATCAGTTTTATCATACCTTTTAAAAAACTTAACGTCAACTTTAATGTCATTCTCAATATACAAAGGTGATTTAATTAAATGTTCTAGAGCCTCACAAACTTTAGATGGGCTAATTGTTTCATACATATAATGCGACACATGATCCTCATGCCTTTTGAGTTTTATTTGTAAAGTTGATAATTTATTAAAAGTTCTTGGAAGAACATCAACCATTTCATTGATCTCAACTTTTATATTTATAACGCTTCCTTTCAAAGACAATTGTGAATTTAAAGAATAAGGTAATAGTGGTTTAATTTGCATGAAAGGTAAAATTGGTGAAACCATACGTTCTTCAACTGGCGACAAATTTTTAATAATGTCTGGGATATGAGTGAACCTTAAATTTGAAGTGGCAGCCATGTTTGGCACTTTACCATTTAAAATATGCCTTTTGCATGTTTTACAAATGAATTTGGAATCGTTATTAATTATTGCATGTAAAAATTTATTTATATCAATATCAAATTTCATTAATTTTAATTTTATCTTTTCTTCTGACCAATTTACCACAGACTTTGGAAAGAATAAATTATCGCAACAAATGCAAGCTATATTTGGACCAATATTTCTCATAGTTATAAATTCATTTATTAATTTACACTGCTCATTAGAAGTGCCTTTTAAACATTCATTAATGATTAATTTATATCGTTCGCGATAATTTAAGAAATCATTCAACCTAACTTCTCTCTTGCGAATTCTATCTTTTTCTTTGATAATATTAGAATTTTCTATGTTGTAATTATCTTTATATAATTTATTTTTTTGTTTTTCGTTTCTGTAATAGTCTTTATCTTTTCTCAAACGTTTAATTCTTGTAGAATTTTTAAGTTTCTCAATTTTAATATAATTTTCCGTCCTTAATAACTTATTTCTGTTTTTGTTTGCTTCTAATTCTTTCAATTTATAATTGTAATTATTTCTTAATATTTTATTGTGATTTTTATTTTTTATACTTTCTGAATATCGATATTTCTCATTAGATCGCAAAATTTTATTACGCGTTTTATTTTTTATATTTTCGTAATTTTTATATTCTTCGTTAGATCGAATAATTTTAATACGCGTCTCATTTTTTGTATTTTCGAAATTTTTATATTGTTTATTAGAACGCAAAATTTTATTACAAGTTTTATTTTCTTTATTTTCAGAATTTTTGTATTCTTCATTAGATCGCAAAATTTTAATACGCGTCTCATTTTTTATATTTTCGGAATTTCTATATTCTTCATTTGATCGCAAAATTTTATTACGCGTTTTATTTTTTATATTTTCGTAATTTTTATATTCTTCGTTAGATCGAATAATTTTAATACGCGTCTCATTTTTTTTATTTTCGGAATTTTTATATTGTTCATTTGATCGCAAAATTTTATTACGCGTTTTATTTTTTTTATTTTGAAAATTTTTGTATTCTTCATTAGATCGCAAAATTTTATTACGCGTTTTATTTTTTATATTTTCGTAATTTTTATATTCTTCGTTAGATCGAATAATTTTAATACGCGTCTCATTTTTTGTATTTTCGGAATTTTTATATTGTTCATTAGATCTCAAAATTTTATTACGATTTTTATTTTTTTTATTTTCAGAATTTTTGTATTCTTCATTTGATCGAAAATTTTTAACGCGTTTTACATTTTTAATATTTTCATAAATTTGATATTCTTCGTTAGATCGCAAAATTTTATTACGCGTTTTATTTTTTATAATTTCGGATTTTTTATATTCTTCGTTAGATCGCAAAATTGTATTACGTGTTTTGTTTTTAATGATTTCAAAATCTTTGTATTCTTTTTTTGATCGCAAAGTTTTATTACGCGCTTTATTTTTAATATTTTCTGCATCTCGAAATAAAGCATTAGATGATCTTAATTGTTTTATATATTTATGATTCTTTTTTAGTTCCAGATAATAAGAAGTAATATTATTGTATCTTTGTTTCCGTTTTCTTATTTTTGCGTTTGTTTTATGAACTAAACTATTTGAGGAAAGATAATTACTTTTTCTCTTTTTTCTCAAAATTTCTAAATTTCTTTTTAATCTACTTTTATAACTTATCTTTTTTGAGTAAACCATCTTTTTTTAATATATTTAAAAATAATAATATTTTGCAATTTTAATAATATATATATATAAATACGAAATGTTAAATTAATTGTTTACGCTCGATTTATTTGAATTTTATAATTTCAAAATATTCATAATCAATTTTATTCATTTCAAGTAATTCGGATTGATGAGTTTATTTCAACCTCAGTTGATAAGACCAAAATTTTTTTTTAATTTTAATTTTGTGATTTTCATCAGAATGTTACTCCAAATTATCGTCATTATGGTTTTCTTTAAATAAAATAAAAATTATTATTAATTAAATAATATTTTTTAACAACAACAGTTTAAAAAATTATTAAGAAAAAAAGATTATGTTATTGCTTATTAAATGTTGTAACATAAAAGCAAAAAATCGAAATTAAGGACTTTACAAAATTTAACCCAAATAACACGTAATCTTGTTGCAAGATTGGATTGTCCCAGATATAGAAAAGTGAGATTGACGAAAGCTATCATTACGCTTGATATAAATAATTTTATTATATTAAAAGATAATATATTTTCATTAATGTTGTATTAAGATTGGTGTAAGATTACGCGCTTTTTGGGCAGAAAGATATTAAAATATCACTCAAAAATTCTATATACACTACCGTCGGGAATATTTGGTACGACTGCACGCGCAAGGTCCAAAAACATATATCAATCTTTAAATAACGGTTTCTTTATAAATACAAATATCAGAAAATTAACAAATATATTATTCGAGAGATTTTAGAAAAATTAGTCGATTTTTAAGGGTATTTTGCTGAAAATGCCCGGACGTTTATAATGATATCTCGCTAACAGAATAAGATTTTTAATCTCTTTTGGTCTTAAATTAAAAATAACACTTGAATGATTACAATTGTGTAAGTTTTAATTTTTTTAATTTTTAAAAAATATGCAAGGGTTGAAATAATTTCAAAAAAAAATTATTTTTTTTATTTTTTTGTCAACTTTGTTGATTTCTGTAAGCTTTGTATAAATTATTAAAATCTTTAGTTACGTATCATTAATCGTAGAATTTAATACTTAATCTTTCGAATGATATATTTGTTAATTTTCTGACATTTGTATTTACAAAAAAATAGTGATTTAAGTTTTTGGACCCTGCCCGTGCAGCCGTACCGATAATTCCGAAAGGTGGTGTTACTTTTTTAGCTAGAAACAATTTAAATTTAAAAGGTTACCAATTTAATATTTTATTTTTTTTATTCTTTTTTCTATTATTTTTGAGTTTTTTCTTTTTTTGTATTTTACTTGGCATTCGAAATTTGTTGCAATTATCATTTTCCCATTCAATGATATGTTTATTTCTTTTTATTTCATCAAAATTTAACTTTAATTCGTAAGCCTCAAAAAATTGTTCATCAGTAAGTTCCTCTATAAAATTATAAGGACGATTCTCTCAAAAAAAGTAATGTTGAATAACTTTAATGGTTATTTCTGGTCAAAGATTTATAAAATATAGATTTTCCAGTTTTTTATTTAAAATGTTCATTATTATTATAAAATTATTTTTTAATCCTCTTCTATACATTATAATTTCTTCTAAAACTATTCAAAACCAATTTTTTAAGAATTATGAAACTTAAAAAAAATATTTTAAAATGTATTTTTTAATATTTTTGTTCCAGAAAGTCCCATTAAAGCAATGAGAGAGATAATAATTATCTTACCGTAAATGCAAACCGAACCCATTTTTTAAAAATTACAATAATAAATTTTTTTATTATGTATCGCAGGTATTTTTATGGTTGAAAATGAAATCCTATAAAATAATATTCACAAAAAAATATGTTTATTAAAATAAATATTTTGAAATAAGGTTGTCACAGGTTAAAGAAATTAAGAAAAAATAAAGGAAAATATAATTAATCAGGGTCAGCAAATTTTATTAAAATTACTGAAAAAAATTAAATATTTATTCATTTTTATTTTTCTATTTCGTTTATTGAAATGAGTTTAATTTTGGAATATGTATTTAATCAGGGTTGCCACAAAAATTAAATTTTGTTTTTCCCTGATTTACAGACAAAATTCTCACTTTTTCCCTGACAATAAAAAATATTCTGATTCACTCTAAAAATTATTAGAAACTCAAAAAAATGTTCTATTACATTTATTTATAAATTTCATTAATTGTAAAATTATTTAAAAACATCAATAATTTCTTTTTTAAATAAATATTTAATCATTATTATTTTTCTTTAGGAATTAAAATTGTTCAATAGATTCAAATTCAAACATTTTTGAAATTCAACATTTTATAAGAATATCATTACAAAACATAAAGAAGGCGATCACTCCGAGTCGAAGACTTTATGTTTTAATGTAGGAAACTTTATGTTTTGTTATAATTTAAATTACCATCAAATTCTTCAAAAAAAAATTATATTATTTACAAAAATTTAAATAAAATCCTTGGCAAGAATTCAATTAATTTTAAAAAGTAGTAAATTTTCTCAAAAAAATTAAATTATTTGAAAAAATGGTAATAAAATTCGTAGCAAAATAATTCAATAATTTTAATAAATAATAAATTGATTATTCGATAATTCATTATTATTAATCAATTTTTATTACAAAACTAAAGAAGAATTCAATTATTTAAATTAAAAAATAAATAATTTATTAAATAATTGAGTGTTTGCTAAAATTGAATTCTCATAAAGAATTTTATTAAAAAAATTTTAAATAATTGAATTATTTTGAAAAATTTTAATGAAATAAGAATAATTACATTATCGAACAATTTGCTTAGAATATTGTATCAAAAATTAATTAGATTCCTGTGATGAGTTTTATTATTTATGAAAATAATTGATCTATTTCGAAGAAATTTATTAAAAATCTTATAAATTATTGAATTCCTGTGAAATTTTTTGCCAAGAATTTTATTAAAGTTTTTAAAAATAATTGAATTTAGGAGAAGAATTGTATTATTTATAAAGATAATTGAAATTTTGACGATAATTTTTAAATAAATTTTGAACATAATTCAATTTTGTAGAAGAATTTTATTATTTTTAAAGATATAATTGAAATGACCAGAATTTTTTTTTAATTTTTGAATATAATTGAATTTTTTTGAAAAATTTTATTAATTTTGAAAATAATTGAATTTCTCTAATTATTTTTAAATTTTCTAAAACTCAATTTTTTTAGTATTTTTAATTAAAATTATTTTATAAATTCAGTATTTATGAAAATTGTAAAAATGATTCATTAAATAATTTATAAGTTATAATTTTATGATAGTTTTTGTAACATTAATTTATTTAAAAAGAAATTATTGTCTGAAATAGAAAAAATTCAAAGTTTTGTATTAAAATTCGTGGTAATTTCATAGTTTACGAGACAAAAAAAAATCAGAGTTTTTTAATGAATTTTTAAAATTCAATTTTTCCATTACTTTTACTAAAAATCCCTGACTTTTCCTTGAATAATTTTATTTTCTCTGACTTTTCCTTGAATTCCCTGACTTCCCTGTCCTGTAATAACCCTGTTAATAGTATTTTTAAAATGTTAAATAAAGAATAAAATTATTCTTACATAAATTAAATTATTTTGATAAATAACTAAACTCATTATAGAATTTTAATTAAAAGAGAGTAGGGCAAATTGTTATTTTAAAAAATTATTTGATTTGTTTTGAATATATAATCATTTTTAGATTAAATTAAAATTTTTTAGGGTTAGGGAAAAGTCAAAATTTTTTCTGATAATTTGAAAAAGCGAAGGGAAAAAATTAAATTTTTGTGACAACCCTCTATATATATTTCTTAATTTAATTAAAAATATTATTTTTAATTTAAATATTTGTATTTAATAAATTGAATGGAATCAAATAGATTTTGCTAAATTTATTTTGTTAAAAGATTAACAAATTTTATTTAAAAAATTGATTTTAATTTTTTTGAGAACAATTTTCAGAAAAATTCTTACTAAATTAAAGCTAAATATTTAATAATATTCACAAAAGAAAACATGTTTATTAAAATAAATATTTTGAAATAAAGTTGTCACAGGTTAGGGAAATTAAGAAAAAATAAGGGAAAATAGAATTAATCAGAGAATTTAGAGAAAGATTAGCAAATTTTATTAAAAGTACTGAAAAAATTTAATTTTTTTTAATTTTTACTTTTCTGTTTCGTTTATTCGAATATGTATTTAATATTATTTTTAAAATGTTAAATAAAGAATAAAATTATTCTTAAATAAATTAAATTATTTTCATAAATAACTAAACTCATTATATAATTTCAATTAAGCGAGAGTATGGGAAATTATTATTTTAAAAAATTATTTGATTTGTTTTGAATATATAATCATTTTTAAAGTAAATTTAAATTTTTTGGGGTTAGAGAAAAGTCAAAATTTTTTCTGATAATTTGAAAAAGCGCAGAGAAAAAATTAAATTTCTGTGACAACATTTTTTATATATTTTTTATTTTAATTTAAAACATTATTTTTAATTTGAATTTTTTTATTTAAAAAATTGAATTGAATTAAATAGATTTTGTAAAATAATTAAAAAATTTTATTTAAAAAATATATTTATTTTCTTTAGAACAATTTTCAGAAGAATTCTTACTACCCAGCTGGAAGGGTTTCCGGAAGTTTTCCGGAAAACTTCCGGAAACTTTCCGGAAGAGGCTTCCGGAAGTTTTCCGGAAAACTTCCGGAAATTTTCCGGAAATTTTTTTTTTTCAGAAATTATTCGGAAATTTTCCGGAAATTTATTTTTTTTGTACGGAAATCTTCCGGAAAATTTCCGGAAATTTATTTTTTTTTTTACGGAAATCTTCCGGAAAATTTCCGGAAATTTATTTTTTTTGTACGGAAATCTTCCGGAAAACTTCCGGAAATTTATTTTTTTTTTACGGAAATTATCCGGAAATCTTCCGGAAAATTTCCGGAAATTTATTTTTTTTGTACGGAAATCTTCCGGAAATTTATTTTTTTTTACGGAAATCTTCCGGAAAATTTCCGGAAATTTATTTTTTTTTTACGGAAATCTTCCGGAAATCTTCCGGAAAATTTCAGGAAATTTATTTTTTTTTACGGAAATCTTCCGGAAAATTTCCGGAAATTTATTTTTTTTTTACGGAAATCTTCCGGAAATCTTCCGGAAAATTTCCGGAAATTTATTTTTTTTGTACGGAAATCTTCCGGAAAACTTCCGGAAAACTTCCGGAAATTTATTTTTTTTTACGGAAATCATCCGGAAATCTTCCGGAAAATTTCCGGAAATTTATTTTTTTTGTACGAAAATCTTCCGGAAAACTTCCGGAAAATTTCCGGAAATTTATTTTTTTTGTACGGAAATCTTGCGGAAAATTTCCGGAAATTTATTTTTTTTGTACGGAAATCTTCCGGAAAATTTCCGGAAATTTATTTTTTTTTACGGAAATCTTCCGGAAAACTTCCGGAAATTTATTTTTTTTTACGGAAATCTTCCGGAAAACTTCCGGAAATTTATTTTTTTTTTACGGAAATCTTCCGGAAAATTTCCGGAAATTTATTTTTTTTTACGGAAATCTTCCGGAAAACTTCCGGAAATTTATTTTTTTTTAGGGAAATCTTCCGGAAATTTATTTTTTTTTTACGGAAATCTTCCGGAAAACTTCCGGAAAACTTCCGGAAATTTATTTTTTTTTTACGGAAATCATCCGGAAATCTTCCGGAAATTTATTTTTTTTGTACGGAAATCTTCCGGAAAACTTCCGGAAATTTATTTTTTTTGTACGGAAATCTTCCGGACAATTTCCGGAAATTTATTTTTTTTCTACGGAAATCATCCGGAAATTTTCCGGAAATTTATTTTTTTTTTACGGAAATCATTCGGAAATCTTCCGGAAATTTTTTTTTTTTAAGGAAATCTTCCGGAAATTTTATTTTTTTTACGGAAATCATCCGGAAAATTTCCGGAAATTTATTTTTTTTTGTACGGAAATCTTCCGGAAAATTTCCGGAAATTTATTTTTTTTACGGAAATCTTCCGGAAATTTTCCGGAAATTTATTTTATTTTACAGAAATCATTCGGAAATCTTCCGGAAATTTATTTTTTTTGTACGGAAATCATTCGGAAATCTTCCAGAAATTTTCTGGAAATTTATTTTTTTTGTACGGAAATCTTCCGGAATATTTTCGGAAATTTATTTTTTTTTACGGAAATCATTCAATTCAATTTTCGGAAATTTATTGTTTTGTACGGAAATCTTCAAGAAAGTTTACGAAAATTTATTTTTTTTACGGAAATCTTCCGGAAATTTATTTTTTTTTTGTACAGAAATTAATTTTTTTTGTACGGAAATCTTCAAGAAATTTATTTTTTTTTCACGGAAATCTTCCGGAAATTATACGGAAATTTATTTTTTTTTACGAAAATCATTCGGAAATCTTCCGGAAATTTATTTTTTTTGTTCGGAAATCTTTAAGAAAATTTACGGAAATTTATTTTTTTACGGAAATCTTCCGGAAATATTATTTTTTTTTTTTTGTACGGAAATCTTCCGGAAAGTTTCCGGAAAGTTATTGTTTTTTACGGAAATCTTCCGGAAATTTATTTTTTTTTTACGGAAATCTTTAAGAAAATTTTCGGAAATTTATTTTTTTTGTACGGAAATGTTCCTGAAATTTATTTTTTTTTGTACGGAAATCTTCCGGAAATCTATTTTTTTTACGGAAATCTTCCGGAAACTTATTTTTTTTACGGAAATCTTCCGGAAATTTATTTTTCTTTACGGAAATTTTCCGGAAATTAATTTTTTTTACGGAAATCTTTTGGAAAATTTTCGGAAATTTATTTTTTTGTACGGAAATCTTCCGGAAATTTATGTTTTTTGCACTGATATCTTCCGGAAAATTTCCGGAAATTTTTTTTTTTCGTAAATCATCCGGAAAATTTCTGGAAATTTATTCTTTTTTACGGAAATCTTCCGGAAATTTATTTTTTTTGTTCGGAAATCTTCCGGAAAGGACCCCCCACAAAATGTACGTAAAAAATCTTCCAGTGAAATTGTTTAGAAACTTCATGGATATAAAGTTATTCGAATGCTAAACAAAATACTGAAGTCAAAAGTGCAGCATGCTGCACTTTTGACTTCAGTATAAAATATTTCTGACCTTAAGTGCACTTAAGGTCAGAAATAGGCCTAGGACAGAAAAAGGTTTAAAATGACCAAAATAAAAAATAGTTGCTATCAGCCAGGGTTATGCCATTGTAAACCAGGGTGATGCAGAACACTAGCTAAAGCTCTAGCGTGGGAGAACCTTGGCTTAAGACTCTACTTTGTCTACTATGGGAGAACCATGGAAAAGACACTATCTTGTCTATCATGGGAGAACCTTGGCTAAAGACTCTACCTTGTCTAGCGTGGGAAAAGATTGGCTTAGACTCTACCTTGTCTTCCATGGAAGGACCATGGCTAAAGACACTATCTTGTCTACCATGGGAGAACCATGGCTAAAGACTCTTCAAGGCACTTCTGCATTTTCTGCTTGGAATAGTCGTAAAATATTTTAAGTAGAAAAATCTTCATGGAAAAGTGCTTAGTCTATAAAAATGCACTAAAATTAAAAAAACTTTGAAAAAAATTGTTCTACTAATTGTTTTTATTTTTTTATAAGAAAAGTCGAAATGAACGACAAGGCATTTCTACATTTTCTGCTCGGAATAGTCATAAAATATTTTTAGTAAAAAAATCTTCATGGAAAAGTACTTAGCCTAGAAAAATCCACTAAAATTAAAAGAACTACGAAAAGAATTATTTTAATAATTGTTTTTATTTTTTTAAGAGAAAAGTCGATTTGAACGACAAGGAACTTCAGCATTTTCTGTTCAGAATAGTCGTAAAATATTTTCAGTAGAAAAATCTTCATGGAAAACTACTTAGCCTATAAAAATCCACTAAAATTAAAATAACTTTGCAAAGAATTATTTTTGGTTGGTTGGTCATGGGTCTTTCAATTTTTGTGAAATTTGGTATAAAGGTAGTGTTTTGTGACAGAAGATTTTAGGAAAAAAAGATTTTTAAAAATTTTCAAAATTGTGGATTTTACCGGGCATTAAATATTAAAGCACATTTTTTTAAAACGAATAACTTTTATCCATTTAGTTAGAGTTTGTTTATATTTTAGGTAATAATAGTTGATTATCTAACAATTTAAAGTGCAATATTAAAGAAAAAAAATCCAAAATTTGCCCGGAAAAGAATTAAAAAAAAATTTTTGATTTCATTTTTTCGGGCATAAGCACCTATTCGATTTTTTTGTAACTATAATATTTGGATTCGTTATCTTCTCCAGAATTTTTTGCAAAAAAAAATCCCTGGAGACTTTAAAACTAACCGAAATATCGAATTTTTTGTCTCGAGGTGCACAGATAAAGATCTCGCGTAAACAAGCCTGAGATGTGCACCAAACGTTTTTAAGCGTGAATTTTCGCATTCTAATATTTTTTTAAAATTTTTAGTAAAAAAGAAAGGTTTAAAAATCAAGATTTGAAATTATAAATTTGCTTTTAAACAATTTTGAATCTCAAAATCTGTATGTAATATATAAGGGGCAAATTTTCTCAATAGTTCCAATGTAAAAATTGCAAGTTGTTAGATCGGGCTAATATTTTCACAGTATTTAGAACTATGAATGAGTACATAAAACCACCAAGTAATTATGAAATTTTATAAAAAATTGTAGGGGGAGGATGTTGAAGATTTTGAATAAGTATAAACAGTGAGTTTTATAAAAAATTGTAGTTTTATATAATAAAAAAAAAAATTGTGACCTATATTTTTTTGGTAGTTTTTTTCTGCTATTTCAAATGGTGACTATTTATTTTTCAAAAAATTCAAAATTTAACCCTTTTAATGAAAATTAGAAGTTTTTTTGAAATTTTTTTTTTTTAACTAAACTTCCCGGCTTAATATTTTTTGACATTTTCTAAAGTACATTTTTTCAATTTTTACGTTTTGATGTAAGAAGAGATGATTTTTTTTATCTGCATAATTTTTTATTATTTCAATATCAATATCAAGCGTGATACACGCATAAGGTGTTGAATATTTTATTTAAACAATCGTTGCAAATAACTGCAATATACTTTTTTAAAGTAAAATTATATAAACATTTGTTTTAAAAAAAAACTAACACTTTATCTTTATTTTTATAAATATTTATTTGTAAAACGTTAATTTAATCAAAATACTTCATATTGTAAAATATTTCAATTTTAATAATTAATAATTCAAAAACAAAAAAAGTCATTTTTTTCGTTTCACATATTTAAAGTACACATCTTAAGCTTTCTGTTGGTACAAGAAGAAAAAGGGGGCTTTTTTTTGACAAAAATAGAAAAAAATTTAATTTTCAAAAAAGGGGTAAAATTTTGAATTTCTTAAAAAAAAATAGTCACCATTTGAAATAGCAGAAAAAGCCTACCAAAAGCATATAGGTCACAATTATTTTTTCTTTATTATATAAAACTACGATTTTTTATAAAACTCACTGTTTATACTTATCCAAAATCTTCAACATCCTCCCCCTACAATTTTTTATAAAATTTCATAATTACTTGGTGGTTTTAAGTACTCATTCATAGTTTTAAATACTGTGAAAATATTAGCCCGATCTAACAACTTGCAATTTTTACATTGGAACTCTTGAGAAAATTTGCCCCTTATATATTACATACAAATTTTGAGATTTCCGTACAAAAAAATAAATTTCCGGCAATTTTCCGGAACATTTCCGTACAAAAAAAATGAATTTTTGCGGAAGATTTCCGTACAAAAAAATATGTTCGGTAGACCTTGTCGTGGTGGCGGGGCTTTCAACTAAAGGACAACCAAACAGCAAGAAAAAATGAATTCAAAAAATTCTGAGAAGGTACCCCATGTGAGCAGGCCGGAAACGGGAAATCTCACCATCGGTCCCAGGACCGATGCTCAAGTGCGCGCGGATTGTGGGGGCGCACAATTTCTTGCAGTGCCACGAGTGATCGTGGAAAGGGTAGATCCACAGAACATCGTGGAAAATAAAAAAAACGAGGAAAGGAAGCACGTCGAGCCTTCTGAGTGTGTCAAGCTGCAGTAGCGGAAAAACCGTTCATAGCGCTATCCACTCAGAAGTAGACGACGAGGCGATAGAAGAGACTCGCGAGATATGCTTGCGGCTCAGAAAGGAGGAGGCGACTTGTCTCGAAAAAATGGAGTTGGAGGTCGCAAAGATGATGAAGTCTTGCGACTTTCAGAGGACCGTCAATAGGACGGTAAAGGATGGACTCAGGGTCATCGACGTCCTGCTAAAGGAGGCAAGGGCAAAGCATGCCGCGGCCGATGAGTCGGACTTCGATTTGGCATGCGTTCTGAGCGGTGCGGAATGCAACCGCAAGGACCGTAAGAAAGAGAGAGAGCGTTTCTATAGGCGTAATCTCAAAAGCGTCTTAAGAGATGCTCAGAAACGGAAGAGAGAGGGTGACAGTCCAGAAGAGACTCGAACCAAAACCGATAAGAGGAAGAAGGAGGAAGCTCCTCCAATGGAAACGGAAGTACCAGATCTAAAGATTCCTCAATTGGAAAGAATTGGGTCAAAAAGATCCACAGTCCTAATCCGAGTCGGTGAAGGATTGACGTATGCTGACGTTCTGGGTAAGCTTCGCAAAGAGGTCAACCCAGAGGACAGTCATACGAGAATAGTAGCAGCAAAAGCTACAAACAAGGGGGACCTTCTGATTAAGTTCAGAGGAGACTCCGATAAGGACGCTTTCACCGCTGAGGTCACCAAGGCGGTTGGAAGCATGGGTAAGGTGCAGTCATTGGATCGAAGAGTTACACTCGAGATCCGTGATTTGGATTGCCTTACCCAAGAAGCTGAGGTGCAACAAGTGTTGTCTAAGCAATGGGTAAGCCAGTAAACAGAAGAGTGACGGTCTTAGGACCCAACCGCCGAGGGATGAAGCTCGCGGTTGTAGTCACCAACCTGGAAGAGGCGAACAGGCTGGAGAAATTGGGACACGTAAAAATTGGTTTTATGTGTTGCCCAATCAAAAGAAGAGTAATGGTCGTCCGGTGTCATCGATGCCTGGGATACGGCCATATTGGAGCCAAATGCCAGAAGGAGGACAGATCGGCTGCGTGCTTTAAGTGCGGTGAGGCCGATCACAGGTTCTCCAACTGTAAAAACAACTCAAGTTGCTTTTTGTGCAAGGAAAAGATTGGCAATAAGGTGTCAACCACCCATATTGCAGGCAGCGGAGGATGCGGAGTCTTCAGGACGGCCCTTGAGGAGGCAAAGAAGACTCTCGCAAGAACTAAAAGCAAATAAGAAGTATTAAAAGGAGCCAAAAAGCGTGATTTAAACAGCTTTTAATTTGTTTGTTTGTTTTTTATTAATTTATTTTGTGATTTATTTGTCCTTATACATTTTTTTTGTTTAATTTGTTTTGTGTTTTTTATTCGTCTTTAAACAGTTTTATCTTTTCAACATTATATACGTGTTTACTTTTTTTTCTTTTCTTTTTTATATCCGTTTACAATTTTATCTTTTGACTTTTTACACTTCTTAAAATATTTGTTTTTTTTTTATTATTTTTGTGCTGTGAATTCCGCTTGGACTTTGTAATAGTTTTAATCATATTTTTAACTACGGACGCAGGAGGACCGCAGAGAGGGGGAGAAGGTCGCATTAGCGACAGAGTTGGAGCACCACCCTCGAAGGCTAAAGTCTTGCGACAGTTCCGAGGGAGGGTAAAGGGCTCCAGAAGAAGGGTTACGGGTTTTAGTGGGTCGGGCTGGTAGTAGGTCGCCAGTTTATTAAATTTATTATAACATTTATGTATTTATCTTTTTTTTTAATATTTCCTTTTGTTTCATTGTACCAACCCCACATAACCTTGGAGTGCGGAATCCAAGGTATCTGTAGGCAGATTTCCCAAAATTCCCTAAGCAAAAAAAAAAAAAGGTAAAATATTACAGAAGAAAACTTGCAACCTTTAAAGTTTGGTAGTGGATCCCCTCCTTCCTACTTATTGTTCAAGTAGTGAGGTGAGAATCTCTACTGTTTGGAAATAGTGGATTTTAAGGTTTTGGAATTGTTGTGTAGATGTTAATAAAGTTAAACAAATTTACAAAATAATGAGAATATATTATAACTTCTAAATCCTAATACAATTATCTAAATTTCCCTTATTTACTTTATTTTAAAGATTACAATCTTTATCTTCTTTCAAATATGTGATTCTACACAATATCTATTTTCTGATGCGTAATGTGTTTATGTGCATATATTGTATCTTAGTGTGTAAAACAACTTAGCTCACCTTTGTCATTTATATATTTCTTTTCAGTTCTATTTCCTTTAATTAACATCCTTTGTTTTTTAACGCGCTTGCACTTTATTTAATATTTCACTTTTCATTTCTTACTTTTGTCACTTTATTTCATAACCATTTATTTATTCACTTATTTTATTACTTCATTTTTATCTTGTGGTCTATTATTCAGACCTTCAATTTAATTAAACAAACAAGGGCTTCGTACAATAACTTTATCTGGCAGTATAGCCCTAACTCTCCGTCTTGGTCACGCCGAGACACACGGGCAAATGCCCAGATTTTCCTGTGTCAATCGATTTTATTAATCGACATTACAGTGGTGAAATCATACTTTAGTTTATTGCACCTGCTCGTTGCCAGGCGCTTTTCTGCAAGCTTGCAGTTTTAGGCAGTGGTGTGATCATGGTTCATTAACCTGAACACACCACTCCTTAAGTTTCACAATACATTGGTATCTGAAGCCTCATTCTCTTAATTAAAGTTAAATTCCTAATCTTTTTCAATGTAAAATAGAAATGTGAAATATAATTAACTGCAATAATTGAGAGATATTATATTTTATTAATATTTAAACTCTTTTTAAGGGCATCCGGGAAAAATCGAGCCCAAAAAGTGTTTTCCCGCGTGTCGTCTCACTCCTAAATAATTAGAGATATTTAGTTCGGATTTATCATGATAATTAGAGGAATTCATGATGATAAAGAATATTCTCGAAATTTGCAAGTAATTTTTGAAATAAATATTGAAAAACGGAATTACAAAAGTTGGATTTTTGGCGAAAGTGAGAGGCAATATGGCGGCGAGCACACAGACAAGTGGATCTATGTGTCAGTGGTCAAGGAGGTGGCGCCAATTCTCGGAAGTGGTCGCGAGTTGAACTGAGGGAAATGTAGTAACCTCAAATTACTCCACTTTCAATCGTTAATAAAATAATTTCCTCGCAAAATTATTGCAAAAACGAAGAGGACCGCTCCTCGGAGAGTCTTCCTCTATCACCCCTCCAAATATGAACCCGAAATATTTTATCCTCTCAAAATGAGACGTCTATACTGAACCGTGAAAAACCCCCTTTTTCCGTATATTTAAACAATTTTTTTCAATAATTATTTATCAAAATTTCTCTAAAATCCGAGAGGACCGCTGGTCCCAGAGCATTTCTCTATATTTACCAAAAAATCCCGACTCAAAATATTCTTTTCTTTTTAAATGAGACGTCTATCACGAAACCAGTATTATTTCCCGGATGCCCTTAAACGAGATTATAACGAAAAGATGAACTAAGTATGTTTCGTTATTGTGTTTAACATGGATATTCGTATTTGTGTTAATATTTTCTTATAAACATTATATTTATATTTTGTTATCACGAAGGGATATTTAGTGACGAAGTCGGTTCGTCACATTCCGAAAATTTTCTTGAAGATTTCCGTACAAAAAAAATAAATTTCCTGAAATTTTCCGGAAGATTTACGTAAAAAAAATAAATTTCCGGAAGATTTACGTAAAAAAAAATAAATTTCCGGAAATTTTCCAGTAGATTTCCGTACAAAAAATAAATTTCCGGAAATTTTCCGGAAGATTTCCGTACGAAAAAAATAAATTTCCGGAAAATTTCCGAATGATTTCCGTAAAAAAAAATAAATTTTCCGGAAGAATTCCGTAAAAAAAATAAATTTCCGGAAATTTTCCGGAAGATTTCCGGATGATTTCCGTAAAAAAAATAAATTTCCGGAAGATTTCCGTAAAAAAAATAAATTTCCGGAACTTTTCCGGAAGATTTCCGTAAAAAAAAATAAATTTACGGAAATTTTCCGGAAGATTTCCGTACAAAAAAATAAATTTCCGGCAATTTTCCGGAACATTTCCGTACAAAAAAAATGAATTTTTGCGAAAAATTTCCGTACAAGAAAAATAAATTTCCGGAAATTTTGCCGAAGATTTCCGTACAAAAAAAAAATTTCCGAAAATTTTCTTAAAGATTTCCGTACAAAACAATAAATTTCCGAAAATTTTCTTGAAGATTTCCGTACAAAAAAAATAAATTTCCGGAAGATGTCTGAACAAAAAAAATAAATTTCCGGAAATTTTCCGGAATATTTCCGAAAAAAAAAAAATTTCCGATAATTTTCTTAAAGATTTCCGTACAAAACAATAAATTTCCGAAAATTTTCTTGAAGATTTCCGTACAAAACAATAAATTTCCGAAAATTTTCTTGAAGATTTCCGTACAAAAAAAAAAAAAATTCCGAATATTTTCTTGAAGATTTCCGTACAAAAAAAGTAAATTTTCTGAAATTTTGCCGAAGATTTCCGAACAAAAAAAATAAATTTCCGGAAATTTTCCGGAAGATTTCCGTAAAAAAAAAATTTCCGATAATTTTCTTAAAGATTTCCGTACAAAACAATAAATTTCCGAAAATTTTCTTGAAGATTTCCGTACAAAACAATAAATTTCAGAAAATTTTCTTGAAGATTTCCGTACAAAACAATAAATTTCCGAAAATTTTCTTGAAGATTTCCGTACAAAAAAAATAAATTTCCGGAAGATTTCCGAACAAAAAAAATAAATTTCCGGAAATTTTCCGGAATATTTCCGAAAAAAAAAAATTTCCGATAATTGTCTTAAAGATTTCCGTACAAAACAATAAATTTCCGAAAATTTTCTTGAAGATTTCCGTACAAAACAATAAATTTCCGAAAATTTTCTTGAAGATTTCCGTACAAAAAAAAAAAATTTCCGAATATTTTCTTGAAGATTTCCGTACAAAAAAAGTAAATTTTCGGAAATTTTGTCGAAGATTTCCGAACAAAAAAAATAAATTTCCGGAAATTTTCCGGAAGATTTCCGTAAAAAAAAAATTTCCGATAATTTTCTTAAAGATTTCCGTACAAAACAATAAATTTCCGAAAATTTTCTTGAAGATTTCCGTACAAAACAATAAATTTCAGAAAATTTTCTTGAAGATTTCCATACAAAACAATAAATTTCCGAAAATTGTCTTGAAGATTTCCGTACAAAAAAAATAAATTTCCGGAAGATTTCCGTACAAAAAAAAATAAATTCCCGGAAGATTTCCGAACAAAAAAATAAATTTCCAGAAGATTTACGTAAAAAAAAATTAATTTCTTGAACATTTCCGTACAAAAAAAATTAATTTCCAAAAATTTTCTTAAGATTTCCGAACAAGAAAAAAAAATTTCCGGAAGATTTCCGTACAAAAAAAAATAAATTCCCGAAAGATTTCCGAACAAAAAAATAAATTTCCGGAAATTTTCCGGAAGATTTCCGTAAAAAAATAAATTTCCAGAAGATTTACGTAAAAAAAAAATTAATTTCTTGAACATTTCCGTACAAAAAAAATTAATTTCCAAAAATTTTCTTAAGATTTCCGAACAAAAAAAAAAAATTTCCGGAAGATTTCCGTACAAAAAAAATAAATTCCCGGAAGATTTCCAAACAAAAAAATAAATTTCCGGAAATTTTCCGGAAGATTTCCGTAAAAAAAATAAATTTCCAGAAGATTTACGTAAAAAAAAATTAATTTCTTGAACATTTCCGTACAAAAAAAATTAATTTCCAAAAATTTTCTTAAGATTTCCGAACAAAAAAAATAAATTTCCGGAAATTTTCCGGAAGATTTCCGTAAAAAAAAATAAATTTCCGGAAGTTTTCCGGAAGATTTCCGTAAAAAAAAATAAATTTTCGGAAGATTTCCGGAAGATTTCCGGATGATTTCAGTAAAAAAAAAATAAATTTCCGGAAGTTTTCCGGAAGATTTCCGTAAAAAAAATAAATTTCCGGAAATTTTCCGGAAGATTTCCGTACAAAAAAAATAAATTTCCGGAAATTTTCCGGAAGATTTCCGGATGATTTCCGTAAAAAAAAATAAATTTCCGGAAGTTTTCCGGAAGATTTCCGAACAAAAAAATAAATTTCCGGAAATTTTCCGGAAGATTTCCGTAAAAAAATAAATTTCCAGAAGATTTACGTAAAAAAAAAATTAATTTCTTGAACATTTCCGTACAAAAAAAATTAATTTCCAAAAATTTTCTTAAGATTTCCGAACAAAAAAAATAAATTTCCGGAAGATTTCCGTACAAAAAAAATAAATTCCCGGAAGATTTCCGAACAAAAAAATAAATTTCCGGAAATTTTCCGGAAGATTTCCGTAAAAAAAATAAATTTCCAGAAGATTTACGTAAAAAAAAATTAATTTCTTGAACATTTCCGTACAAAAAAAATTAATTTCCGGAAGATTTCCGGATGATTTCCGTAAAAAAAATAAATTTCCGGAAGTTTTCCGGAAGATTTCCGTAAAAAAAAATAAATTTCCGGAAGTTTTCCGGAAGATTTCCGTAAAAAAAAAAAAAAATTTCCGGATGATTTCCGTAAAAAAAAAATAAATTTCCGGAAATTTTCCGGAAGATTTCCGGAAGATTTCCGTACAAAAAAAATAAATTTCCGGAAATTTTCCGGAAGATTTCCGGAAGATTTCCGTACAAAAAAAATAAATTTCCGGAAAATTTCCGAATAATTTCTGAACAAAAAAAAATTTCCGGAAAACTTCCGGAAGATTTCCGTACAAAAAAAAATTAATTTCCGGAAATTTTCCGGAAGATTTCCGTAAAAAAAAAATAAATTTCCGGAAGATTTCCGTACAAAAAAAATAAATTTCCGGAAATTTTCCGGAAGATTTCCGGAAGATTTCCGTACAAAAAAAATAAATTTCCGGAAAATTTCCGAATAATTTCTGAAAAAAAAAAAAAATTTCCGGAAAATTTCCGGAAAACTTCCGGAAACCCTTCCAGCTGGGTAAATTAAAGCTAATTTAAGTGAACATATTTAATTAATTGATAAATAATTAATAAATTTAGTAAATTAAGAAAATAAATATTTACTTTTTAGGAAGATGACAATATAATGATGGAATGAAAACAAATCCTTTTTTTATTAATAAATGTTGCTTTCCAAAATTATGTATATAATTTTTTATATTTAATTATATCAGATATTTTATTTTCATCAAGATTTTTAATTATTATTTTCAACATGAATTAAACGTCATTCACTAACAAAACAATGGTTCACAATGACAGTTTAATAAAATAATTAAATGAAGTTGGTTAGTGTCAAAAGAAAATCGAGATATTTTGATAAGGAAATATTTAATAATCAATCTGTCAAGTGATTAAATTAAAAAATAAAATTTGTTCAAAATGGAAAATAATGAAGAAAGTAAGTATTAATAAATAAATAAATATGTATAATTTATAAATATCTATAAAATATAAATGTTTGTATATATATATATATATATAATATATTCTTTTTTAATTTTTACAGAAAGAAAATTAGAAGATGTAACTGATTCACCAAGAAAGAAAAGAAAAAATGGTAAAAATTTATGATTTAATTAATTATTTATTCAAAATAATTTAATTTAAATTTACTTTTTTTTTAAGTTAAAAATTTTTCTTTATTGATGTTTTTAAATTTTTTTAAAATAATAACAATATTAAAAAAAAATTTTCAGACTCAAAACCAGATGATCAACCAAAGAAAAACTTTTCCACTCCTTCTTCTTCTGGAACAGCAAATAGTAATTTTAATATTTATTATACCTATATAATAATAATATATAATAATATATATTATAAGTATAATAATAAAAAAAAATTTATTTTTAAAAATAATAACAATATTAAAAAAAAATTTTAGACTCAAAACCAGATGATCAACAAGAAAAAAACTTTCCCAGTTCTTCTTCTTCAGGAACAGCAAATAGTAATTTTAATATTTATTATATCTATACAATAATAATAATATATAATAATATATATTATACTTATATTATAATATTTATTATTTATAGATAGATAGATAGTTTTATTTGTTATAGATCACATGAGATCATACAAAGGAGTATTTACATGAGCCGACCAAGTGACAATTTTTTTAATTTCTTACAAAATAAAACAAAAATAAAACAACATTCAAACATTCATAAATGAAATCTCACTTTCCATAATTTTTAACATTTCTATTATTATGTGTACTATTTTTTTAATCAAGGAGGGGTCATTTGAATTA
Source organism: Leptopilina syphax (assembly GCA_032872505.1). Classification (NCBI taxonomy): domain Eukaryota; kingdom Metazoa; phylum Arthropoda; class Insecta; order Hymenoptera; family Figitidae; genus Leptopilina; species Leptopilina syphax. The sequence continues at coordinate 21,615,499 of CM065474.1, forward strand.
AAATCTAAGAGCCATTTATCAGGTAAACCCGATGTATTATTGAAAATTTCTGTATGTTTATATCGAACTACATTATAAAGAGGACATAACGACAACATGTGTATTAAATTTTCTTCTTCTAATTTACAAAAGGGACAGAGATTATTTATTGGCACTGAATATTTAGTTTTTTTAACAATAATTCTTGGATTATATACATTTAAAAGCCTGATTTGTGCCCAGATTCGCCTATAAAAAAGTGGAATTCTCTTGTTAATATATGAGTCACCCGTTGCATGCAATGGCAAACATTTCCAAATTTGACAACAACTAGTTGTTTCAATATATTCTTTGTCTTCTCTTCTCAAATCGTCCCCAAACCTCTCGAGCATTAAATCCGCCATCTCGGCAATTTTTGTTAATGAATAAGTATTCCAAGTATTTTTGAAATCAGATTGGTCAAACGTTTCCGAAACCTTCAAGTACCAATTTAACTCTACGACATGTGATCCTGTCTTAGCAAATCTTATTAGTTCATCTGCGCATATCCTAGGGTATCTTGTCTGGTCCATTTTATTTAATTTTTTGAACCATGTTAAAATTGTTTTAAAAATTAGAAACTTCAATGGCATAGTATTTGTCTCAACTCGAACAACTTTGTTTGGACTGTTTCTTGGAATATTTAATAGTTTTTTTAAAAAAGAAATTTGTAACTGTTCTAAACTATCCAAGAAATCCAAACCCCAAACTAAGACACCATAGGACAACACATTTAAAACAAAACTTTGAAAAAGGTTCTTGTAGGTTTCCCAATTGTCCGCTTTCAGATTGTGAATAATTCCCAAACAAGATGAGATAGCCAGATTGGCTGTAGAACCTACTTTTTGGTTCATGCTCGAGAAGTCCAAAGACTCCGAGAAGACAAGACCCAAATAATTAAAATGATTCACCACCTCTATTGACCCTTCTTCAAATTTAAAAGATTTAATGTTATTAGAATTTTTTTTCTTATTAGTAAAAATCATTATTTTTGTCTTATCAATATTTATTTTTAACTTGTTCAGTTTACAATAAAGAGATAGTGCTTTTAATTTGCGGGAACATTCCATCGGAGTATTAGCAAAAATGACTAGGTCATCAGCAAAGGCCAACAAAAATATTTCCACCGTACGGTTAATCACTATTCCACTACATCCCTCCTTGATTAAAAAATCCTCCAAGTCTCTAATAAAAAGTATAAATAATAGAGGACTAAGCACCTCTCCCTGAAGTACACCTCTTGTTACATCTACAAAATCAGTGTTTCCTTTTTCAGTCTTAATACACACATTGGCTTTGGAATAAAAATCGCGTAAAACATTTAAGATTTTAGAGCTGAGACCGAGTGAGCTGAGTTTCATCCATAATAAGTTATGCTCAATTGATGGAAACGCATTTCTAAAGTCGACAAATATCGCGTACAATACAGTATTACCTCTCGACATATGAATCTGCACTAAAGACATTAAAGTGAACAAATGATCAGCACAGCTTCTCCCCTGTCTAAAACCAGCTTGAAATTCCGGTAATAAGTTTTTCTCATTAGCCCAAGAAGTTATCCTAAAGTTCAACAATAATGTAAAAATTTTTACTAATGTATTAACTAATGAAATTGGCCTGTAATTAAATGGATCAAAGAAATCTCTTTTTTTAAAAATCATCCACATTTGCATACGTCCCCACTCTTTAGGAATTTTTTCCGACTCTAAAATTTTATTAAAAAACAAACATAAAAAAGCTATCCAGTCAGGAGGCAAGTTTTTATAAAATATTCCCTTTACCCCATCAGGACCTGGTGCTTTTTCCCCTTTAGACTTTATTAAACTTTGGATAACCTCTTCCACTGTAAAAGGCAGGTCCAGGGTTAGGTCTGTTTGACATGGAAGTATATCTTGCATCGCAATCTGGGGGGGAAACGAATTTAACAAATATCCATGCCAAACTTCCAACCTCAAGCTCTCAGAGACACCTCTTTTTGATCTTGCCTGGTTGATTATTCCCCAAAAAATTTTTGAATCTTTTGATTTACTTAGTGCGTCTACTCTGTTTAATTCATATTCAGTTTTTTTATTGTAAACTAATATCTTAAATTGACTTTTTAAATTTAAATATAATTTTTTACAGTTACCTGAAAAATGCTCTTTTTTACATTTTTTTAAAAGATTTTTTAATTCAATTTTTTTATTTGAGCATTCTTCATCGAACCTTGGTTTTTTTGAAAAAGAAAAAAAGTTGAGTTTTGGTCTTACTGGTATTTTCATATTCAGGGCAGAATATAATTATAAACTTTATCTAAAGATGACCTCTCGTGATTAAGATTACTGTCGTACACCACCTCATTTCCCACTTGATTCAGAAGGGCCACCCTACAGTTAAAATCACCCCCCAATATGAATGGATGATTGGGATATTCATTTGATAATTTTATTAAACTACTTTCTAAATTAGTCAAAAAAGATTGAAAATTAACAAGGGGAGAACGATAAACAACTCCCAAAATAAAACTATTATTACAATTATTATTAACCAAAATGAAAATATAATTATCTGATTTTAAAATTTCTTTTAATGTATAATACTTTTTTTTGAACAAAATTAAAATTCCACCACTGGCTCTTCCGAAATTTGCAACCCTCTTGGCTGGTACATTTATATAATTAAGGTTACCTGGAATATTCAATTCCTGCCTCTCCAACCAAGTTTCATACAAGCATATAATGTTTGAATCATTTACATTGCTAGAAATGTCCCTGAATTTTGTAAAACCACTACAGTTCCAAAAAATGCAATTTCCAGTTTTAGAGCAGATATCAGCATTCAAGTCTTCTCGGGAACAATACGATGTATTCCTCCTTGTCGATTTCGAAAGATGAGCTGTCCTTTCTACACTCGGTTCCAGTTGGTACGTTGCCCTCTCTTCAAATGATCTCGCTAGTTGCTACTGTACATTGAGTGTCGCTGGGTTCTCAATATTTTCTTTCTCATTGATTTTCGTAGCCGGTGAGTTGAGGAAATCCAGCAATTGTCTATTTGCTTTTGTCTCCTGTGTTTGTTTAGTCGGTCGACCTCGAGGCCTCTTCCCCTGATTAGAGCCAGGTGATGAGTAATTTGACTGTTGTTCCAAAGTTCTCTTTGCGTGACGCTTCTTATTGTCTTTCAGAAAATTATCAACATTTTCAAATTGAACCTCGGATCCATCAATGCAAATTTTATTTTTTCTTATCGTTGCATCAATATTACGGTCCGCCAACTCTTAAATTTTCTGTTTTAGTTCTCTTCTTGATATTCTCTCCTCCTTCGAATAGTCTCTCGAGATACTCAGATTCATCGACTTAAATTCATTGACCTTGGAAAACATGAATTTTATCCATTTTACGCCCAAAAACTTGATTAAGATTGGACGTACCGATTTTTCTGATTTTTTTCCTAGTCGAAATGCGTCATTTACTGCATACTCGGGTATAGATAAATTCAACTTCTTAAAAATTTCCATGACATGCACATACACATTTGAATCTTCCTTCTCTGGCACGTTGTACAGAACAATATTATTTGCCCTCACTTGTGAACGAAGAAAAGCATTGTCAGACTCCAATTTTTTCAATTTCTTCTCAAATTCTTCACATTTTGTAAAAATTTCCCTATTTTCCTCGTGCATAGAATGTACCTCTTTAACAAGATCACTGTGAGAATCGGTAAGCTTAGTTATTTCCTTTGTCAATTTTGCAATAACCGACACAAGTGTTTCTTGTTCATCTTCCATGTTAGATGTAGATATAGAAAAATCACACTTCAGATTATTATATAATCTTTAGTAAACAGAAACAAGGAAACACTCCACAGTCACTAAACAAAGGAAACAAACCACAAAAAGTCGGAAAAAAAAACCAATATCGAAAGACAAAATTCACAGCCGCATGTAAAGTAATTTTTTGATACGCTCGAAATAAATAAAACTGTAGACAGTCACAACAAACACGTCTGTTCGGTACGCCGGCTCAAGAGAGACTCCTATTTATTATTTATATAAAATTTAATAATAAGTTTAATAAAATATTTTAATATATAATTTAAAAATTATTTAGTCTAAAAAAAGCTAATATTAGTAATTTAATTGCAGATTTGAAAGAAAATTGTTCAAAATATAAAGTTTCATATTCTTCTCAAAGATTTGGGCCAATAATATGCGAAGGTTAGGTTATAAGAATAAATATTAGTTAATAGTATAACATATTTAAATACAAATTATATTAATTTATTATTATTAATTAAATAATAATATAAATTTTTATTTTTAAAAATCTTTTATTATATTACATTATTTATTTTAGATAATTGGACATTTTTATTATTACATTGGACATTTTTTATTATTTTGTAAATAATAATGAAATAATGAAGACAAAAATATTTTATTTTTATATAATTGACTGAATCTTTTATTATATTACATTATTTATTTTAGAAAATTAAACATTTTATTTATAAACTTATTATTATTTTGTAATTAATAATAAAATAATGAAGATAAAAATATTTTATTTTTATAGAATTGACTGAATCGGACGAGGAAATTTTAACAGCTGTTTTGGATTGGGAAGAGAAAAATAAAGTTAATAATAAATAAAAAAAAAATAAAAATAAGCAAATTAAATTTATTTAAAAAAAAATTGCAATTGAAAATAAATAGAATATATTAAAAAAAAGTTAATTTTTTTTATTGAAAACAGTATTAAAATTATTTTTTTAAAAAATATAATATTTGTATATATCTTTTTTAATTAAGTTTGTTGGTTTTTTTAATAAAATTTATAAATATCTTTATAAAATATTAAATTAATAATTAAAAATTAATAATAAAATAATATTTTTCAATTTAAAAAAATGATTAGTTGTTATGTACAAATTATTATTTTGTTGTTAAATTCACTTCGTATCTGTCAGATTTTTCATTTCTTTAATCTTGTTTGGTACGTCATCAAGATGTGTAAGTTTAATTTTTAATTTTATTTAATATGTATAATATTTTTTATTATTTTATTTATTATTATTGTTTTTAATATTTATTATTATATTATTTTTTATTACTGTTTTTAAAATTTATTATTTTTACAGTTTTTAAATTTCTCTTCAAACTATTAAGTTTAATTTGTGTAAGTTTAATTTTTAATTTTATTTAATATGTATAATATTTTTTATTATTTTATTTATTATTATTGTTTTTAATATGTATTATTATATTATTTTTTATTACTGTTTTTAAAATTTATTATTTTTACAGTTTTTAAATTTCTCTTCAAACTATTGGGACGAAATTATGAGGAAGAGAAAATTACTGATGACAGGAATAATCAAGAAGAGAATGAAAGAAGGCCTAGAGAAAGAGATGAATTAAATGAAAATAGAAGTGATGAAAATTTAAATAGAGGAAGTGAGAGGTGAATACGAATATTTCAATATATTATAGAAACATTAACCTCTTATTATTTATCTTTTTATATTATTTTACATTATAATTTCTGGCAAATAATATTATTTGTATAAAAGATTATACTAAATTCAAATTATATTTTACTAATTTATTAAGAATATCATAATCTTTACTATGAAAATAATACTTTTTAATAACATTTTTTAAATTAATTTAAAAAAAAATTTTTTTTAATTAATTGAAAATTTTTCTTTTTATATTTAATATTTAAAAAATTTGTTTTAATTCTCTTTTTTAATTAAAAGTTAAATTAATATATAAATTTTATTGCGATATAATAAAAACAATTTATATATATATATATACACTCCCGCTCAATAACTTTTGCCCACCCTACAGCGATTGAAGGCTTTACAAAAAGTTTTGTATTTTGTTTATTATTAAAGATAAAAAGCTCAAAAAGGTCTCTTTTTAAAGCTCTTTTCCTGAGCTTTAACACTGTATAAAACAAAAATTAAATAATTAATTTGTTAATGTTTAAAAAATGTTATTGCAACATAAAATTTTTCGTTTTTTTTTGTTTTTTTTAAAGTGATACAGTTTGATAGGAAATGGTCGCATTTTAATCCTACATATATTTTCTGAAAGCTAGTTTTATCACCTTTAAAATGCATTTTCTAAAAATTTTATACGATAATTTTTAAGAAAAATATGATTTTTTGTTTAAAAAAATAGCCATTTTTTTCAATTGTTAATAACTCAAAACTTTTTTTGACTTTTTTTGAAAAAAATTTTTTTTTCAATTATTTATAACTCAAAAACGGTTACTTTAGGAAAAAAAATTTTTAGAACATAAATTATTCCTTTTTATGTGCAGAATTAGAAAAAAAATATTAAAAATTTTTTTTTCCAAAAATTTTTTTTGAGTTTTTTTGAAAAAAATAATTTTTTCATTTTTTATATTTTTTAGTTTTAATTGTAGAAACTCGCTTTTTACACTTACTACAACAAGAATTTTTTTAATTCTGCACATAAAAAGGAATAATTTAAGTTTTTAAAATTTTTTTCCTAAAGTAACCGTTTTTTGAGTTATCAACAATTGAAAAAAATTCTTTTTTTCAAAAAAAGTCAAAAAAATTTTTTTGAATAAAAAATTTTTAATATTTTTTTTTGTAATTCTGCACATAAAAAGGAATAATTTATGTTCTTAAAAATTTTTTCCTAAAGTAACCGTTTTAGAGTTATCAACAATTGAAAAAAAATGGCTATTTTTTTAAACAAAAAATCATATTTTTCTTAAAAATTATCGTATAAAATTTTTAAAAAATGCATTTTAAAGGTGATAAAACTAGCTTTCAGAAAATATATGTGGGATTAAAATGCGACCATTTCCTATCAAACTGTATCACTTTAAAAAAAACAAAAAAAAAACGAAAAATTTTATGTTGCAATAACATTTTTTAAACATTAACAAATTAATTTTTTTAATTTTTGTTTTATACAGTGTTAAAGCTCAGGAAAAGAGCTTTAAAAAGAGACCTTTTTGAGCTTTTTATCTTTAATAATAATAATAAACAAAATACAAAACTTTTTGTAAAGCCTTCAATCGCTGTAGGGTGGGCAAAAGTTATTGAGCGGGAGTGTATATATATATATATATATATATATATATATATATATATATATATATACCTATATATATAATATAATATAAAAATAATATAAAAATGTATTTTCCTTAGGACAAGAAGGCGACGTCAGCAGAGACAACGACATCGATACATCAATCGAAAACGCATCAACAAATTTCAACATTATCGAAATCAAAATTATAATAATTTTAATCCTTCATTTAATCCTCAATTTTATAACGCAACAAGATTCAACAATTTCCAAAATCAGAACTTCAGAGATTTTTGTTAAATTCCAGTTCCGACTAATCTTGCACAAAATTATTTGTCTAATTTTTATCGTCGAAATGATGCATTTGGCAATCAAATGTACAGATTTAATGGCTTTATGAACAATTCACGTTAATGATAATTTATTTTTTATAATTATATTGTAAAAAATTATCATAATATGATTATAATATAATTATTATTTGTAAAATTACTTCAAATAATAAAAAATATTGATAATAAATATTAAAATTATATTATTCTTATTATATTATATTATTTTATAATTTTTTTATATTTTTTATATTATTTATTATATTATTTTTTTCATTTTTAAAAAAAAATTTAAATAAACATAAATTTAATATTTTAATGATCTCTAAAATCGACTTGTCATTGTTAAATTTTTTTAAAACAAATTTTTAATTTAAAAATTTTTTGATATAACAAAGGTTTTTTACAAGAAAAAAATTACTAGAATCTAAAAATCATTTATTTATGATAATGTTTGATTAAAATTAGAATAAAGTTTTAAACATAAAAAAACATTGTTATAAAAATAAATTAATATAAATTTTTAATTTTTAAACAAAATTGATAAATGTTTGTATGAATGTGTGTGTATGTTCCCGATTTTATGGGATAAATTTAATTTTATACATATGTTTAGATGGAGTTTGCTAGAATTTTGTAAGTAAATTACGTCACGAATTTATATTTTATATGTTAAGGAAGCTAAATGGTCATGAAATGAACAACTTGTTTTTTCTATAGGAAATTTAAAAATTCTGATTTTTGTCGATTTCTTCAAATTTTTTTTTCAGAAATTTTTGCAATTGCAAATTTTGAATAAATTTGTTATTTATTTTCATTTTCAAACAGAAATTTACTCGAAAAATCAGTTTTTGAACGATTTTAAAATTTTCTGAAAATTAAAAATTCGTCGATTTTTTCGTTTTTTTTGTACAGAAAATTTAAAAATCTTGATTTTCGACTAAATTCATAAAATTTTTTAACTTCCATCTAAATTATACTCGAAAAACAAGTTTTTAAAAGAATTTGAAAATTTTTCAAAATTTAAAAATCGTCGTTTTTCTCGTTTTTTTTCTATAGGAAATTTAAAAATTCTGATTTTTGTCGATTTCTTCAAATTTTTTTTTCCAGAAATATTTGCAATCGCAAATTTTGAATAAATTTGTTATTTATTTTCATTTTCAAACAGAAATTTACTCGAAAAATCAGTTTTTGAACGATTTTAAAAATTTCTGAAAATTAAAAATTGGTCGATTTTTTCGTTTTTTTTTGTACAGAAAATTTAAAAATCTTGATTTTCGACTAAATTCATAAAATTTTTTCATTTTCCATTTAAATTATACTCGAAAAACAAGTTTTTAAAAGAATTTGAAAATTTTTCAAAATTTAAAAATCGTCGTTTTTCTCGTTTTTTTTCTATAGGAAATTTAAAAATTCTGATTTTTGTCGACTTCTTCAATTTTTTTTTTTTTCAGAAATTTTTGCAATTGCAAATTTTGAATAAATTTGTTATTTATTTTCATTTTCAAACAGAAATTTACTCGAAAAATCAGTTTTTGAACGATTTTAAAATTTTCTGAAAATTAAAAATTCGTCGATTTTTTCGTTTTTTTTTGTACAGAAAATTTAAAAATCTTGATTTTCGACTAAATTCATAAAATTTTTTAATTTCCATCTAAATTATACTTGAAAAACAAGTTTTTAAAAGAATTTGAAAATTTTTCAAAATTTAAAAATCGTCGTTTTTCTCGTTTTTTTTTCTATAGGAAATTTAAAAATTCTGATTTTTGTCGATTTCTTCAAATTTTTTTTTCCAGAAATTTTTGCAATCGCAAATTTTGAATAAATTTGTTATTTATTTTCATTTTCAAACAGAAATTTACTCGAAAAATCAGTTTTTGAACGATTTTAAAAATTTCTGAAAATTAAAAATTGGTCGATTTTTTCGTTTTTTTTTGTACAGAAAATTTAAAAATCTTGATTTTCGACTAAATTCATAAAATTTTTTCATTTTCCATCTAAATTATACTCGAAAAACAAGTTTTTAAAAGAATTTGAAAATTTTTCAAAATTTAAAAATCGTCGTTTTTCTCGTTTTTTTTTCTATAGGAAATTTAAAAATTCTGATTTTTGTCGATTTCTTCAAATTTTTTTTTCAGAAATTTTTGCAATTGCAAATTTTGAATAAATTTGTTATTTATTTTCATTTTCAAACAGAAATTTACTCGAAAAATCAGTTTTTGAACGATTTTAAAAATTTCTGAAAATTAAAAATTCGTCGATTTTTTCGTTTTTTTTTGTACAGAAAATTTAAAAATCTTGATTTTCGACTAAATTCATAAAATTTTTTCATTTTCCATCTAAATTATACTCGAAAAACAAGTTTTTAAAAGAATTTGAAAATTTTTTAAAATTTAAAAATCGTCGTTTTTCTCGTTTTTTTTCTATAGGAAATTTAAAAATTCTGATTTTTGTCGATTTCTTCAAATTTTTTTTTCAGAAATTTTTGCAATCGCAAATTTTGAATAAATTTGTTATTTATTTTCATTTTCAAACAGAAATTTACTCGAAAAATCAGTTTTTGAACGATTTTAAAATTTTCTGAAAATTAAAAATTCGTCGATTTTTTCGTTTTTTTTTTGTACAGAAAATTTAAAAATCTTGATTTTCGACTAAATTCATAAAATTTTTTAACTTCCATCTAAATTATACTCGAAAAACAAGTTTTTAAAAGAATTTGAAAATTTTTAAAAATTTAAAAATCGTCGTTTTTCTCGTTTTTTTTCTATAGGAAATTTAAAAATTCTGATTTTTGTCGATTTCTTCAAATTTTTTTTTCCAGAAATTTTTGCAATCGCAAATTTTGAATAAATTTGTTATTTATTTTCATTTTCAAACAGAAATTTACTCGAAAAATCAGTTTTTGAACGATTTTAAAAATTTCTGAAAATTAAAAATTGGTCGATTTTTTCGTTTTTTTTTGTACAGAAAATTTAAAAATCTTGATTTTCGACTAAATTCATAAAATTTTTTCATTTTCCATCTAAATTATACTCGAAAAACAAGTTTTTAAAAGAATTTGAAAATTTTTCAAAATTTAAAAATCGTCGTTTTTCTCGTTTTTTTTTCTATAGGAAATTTAAAAATTCTGATTTTTGTCGATTTCTTCAAATTTTTTTTTCCAGAAATTTTTGCAATCGCAAATTTTGAATAAATTTGTTATTTATTTTCATTTTCAAACAGAAATTTACTCGAAAAATCAGTTTTTGAACGATTTTAAAAATTTCTGAAAATTAAAAATTGGTCGATTTTTTCGTTTTTTTTTGTACAGAAAATTTAAAAATCTTGATTTTCGACTAAATTCATAAAATTTTTTCATTTTCCATCTAAATTATACTCGAAAAACAAGTTTTTAAAAGAATTTGAAAATTTTTCAAAATTTAAAAATCGTCGTTTTTCTCGTTTTTTTTTCTATAGGAAATTTAAAAATTCTGATTTTTGTCGATTTCTTCAAATTTTTTTTTCCAGAAATTTTTGCAATCGCAAATTTTGAATAAATTTGTTATTTATTTTCATTTTCAAACAGAAATTTACTCGAAAAATCAGTTTTTGAACGATTTTAAAAATTTCTGAAAATTAAAAATTGGTCGATTTTTTCGTTTTTTTTTGTACAGAAAATTTAAAAATCTTGATTTTCGAATAAATTCATAAAATTTTTTCATTTTCCATCTAAATTATACTCGAAAAACAAGTTTTTAAAAGAATTTGAAAATTTTTCAAAATTTAAAAATCGTCGTTTTTCTCGTTTTTTTTTCTATAGGAAATTTAAAAATTCTGATTTTTGTCGATTTCTTCAAATTTTTTTTTCCAGAAATTTTTGCAATCGCAAATTTTGAATAAATTTGTTATTTATTTTCATTTTCAAACAGAAATTTACTCGAAAAATCAGTTTTTGAACGATTTTAAAAATTTCTGAAAATTAAAAATTGGTCGATTTTTTCGTTTTTTTTTGTACAGAAAATTTAAAAATCTTGATTTTCGACTAAATTCATAAAATTTTTTCATTTTCCATCTAAATTATACTCGAAAAACAAGTTTTTAAAAGAATTTGAAAATTTTTCAAAATTTAAAAATCGTCGTTTTTCTCGTTTTTTTTCTATAGGAAATTTAAAAATTCTGATTTTTGTCGATTTCTTCAAATTTTTTTTTCCAGAAATTTTTGCAATCGCAAATTTTGAATAAATTTGTTATTTATTTTCATTTTCAAACAGAAATTTACTCGAAAAATCAGTTTTTGAACGATTTTAAAAATTTCTGAAAATTAAAAATTGGTCGATTTTTTCGTTTTTTTTTGTACAGAAAATTTAAAAATCTTGATTTTCGACTAAATTCATAAAATTTTTTCATTTTCCATCTAAATTATACTCGAAAAACAAGTTTTTAAAAGAATTTGAAAATTTTTCAAAATTTAAAAATCGTCGTTTTTCTCGTTTTTTTTTCTATAGGAAATTTAAAAATTCTGATTTTTGTCGATTTCTTCAAATTTTTTTTTTCAGAAATTTTTGCAATCGCAAATTTTGAATAAATTTGTTATTTATTTTCATTTTCAAACAGAAATTTACTCGAAAAATCAGTTTTTGAACGATTTTAAAAATTTCTGAAAATTAAAAATTCGTCGATTTTTTCGTTTTTTTTTGTACAGAAAATTTAAAAATCTTGATTTTCGACTAAATTCATAAAATTTTTTCATTTTCCATCTAAATTATACTCGAAAAACAAGTTTTTAAAAGAATTTGAAAATTTTTCAAAATTTAAAAATCGTCGTTTTTCTCGTTTTTTTTTCTATAGGAAATTTAAAAATTCTGATTTTTGTCGATTTCTTCAAATTTTTTTTTCCAGAAATTTTTGCAATCGCAAATTTTGAATAAATTTGTTATTTATTTTCATTTTCAAACAGAAATTTACTCGAAAAATCAGTTTTTGAACGATTTTAAAAATTTCTGAAAATTAAAAATTGGTCGATTTTTTCGTTTTTTTTTTGTACAGAAAATTTAAAAATCTTGATTTTCGACTAAATTCATAAAATTTTTTCATTTTCCATCTAAATTATACTCGAAAAACAAGTTTTTAAAAGAATTTGAAAATTTTTCAAAATTTAAAAATCGTCGTTTTTCTCGTTTTTTTTTCTATAGGAAATTTAAAAATTCTGATTTTTGTCGATTTCTTCAAATTTTTTTTTCCAGAAATTTTTGCAATCGCAAATTTTGAATAAATTTGTTATTTATTTTCATTTTCAAACAGAAATTTACTCGAAAAATCAGTTTTTGAACGATTTTAAAAATTTCTGAAAATTAAAAATTCGTCGATTTTTTCGTTTTTTTTTGTACAGAAAATTTAAAAATCTTGATTTTCGACTAAATTCATAAAATTTTTTCATTTTCCATCTAAATTATACTCGAAAAACAAGTTTTTAAAAGAATTTGAAAATTTTTCAAAATTTAAAAATCGTCGTTTTTCTCGTTTTTTTTTCTATAGGAAATTTAAAAATTCTGATTTTTGTCGATTTCTTCAAATTTTTTTTTCAGAAATTTTTGCAATCGCAAATTTTGAATAAATTTGTTATTTATTTTCATTTTCAAACAGAAATTTACTCGAAAAATCAGTTTTTGAACGATTTTAAAAATTTCTGAAAATTAAAAATTCGTCGATTTTTTCGTTTTTTTTTGTACAGAAAATTTAAAAATCTTGATTTTCGACTAAATTCATAAAATTTTTTCATTTTCCATCTAAATTATACTCGAAAAACAAGTTTTTAAAAGAATTTGAAAATTTTTCAAAATTTAAAAATCGTCGTTTTTCTCGTTTTTTTTTCTATAGGAAATTTAAAAATTCTGATTTTTGTCGATTTCTTCAAATTTTTTTTTCCAGAAATTTTTGCAATCGCAAATTTTGAATAAATTTGTTATTTATTTTCATTTTCAAACAGAAATTTACTCGAAAAATCAGTTTTTGAACGATTTTAAAAATTTCTGAAAATTAAAAATTGGTCGATTTTTTCGTTTTTTTTTTGTACAGAAAATTTAAAAATCTTGATTTTCGACTAAATTCATAAAATTTTTTCATTTTCCATCTAAATTATACTCGAAAAACAAGTTTTTAAAAGAATTTGAAAATTTTTCAAAATTTAAAAATCGTCGTTTTTCTCGTTTTTTTTTCTATAGGAAATTTAAAAATTCTGATTTTTGTCGATTTCTTCAAATTTTTTTTTCCAGAAATTTTTGCAATCGCAAATTTTGAATAAATTTGTTATTTATTTTCATTTTCAAACAGAAATTTACTCGAAAAATCAGTTTTTGAACGATTTTAAAAATTTCTGAAAATTAAAAATTCGTCGATTTTTTCGTTTTTTTTTTGTACAGAAAATTTAAAAATCTTGATTTTCGACTAAATTCATAAAATTTTTTCATTTTCCATCTAAATTATACTCGAAAAACAAGTTTTTAAAAGAATTTGAAAATTTTTCAAAATTTAAAAATCGTCGTTTTTCTCGTTTTTTTTTCTATAGGAAATTTAAAAATTCTGATTTTTGTCGATTTCTTCAAATTTTTTTTTCCAGAAATTTTTGCAATCGCAAATTTTGAATAAATTTGTTATTTATTTTCATTTTCAAACAGAAATTTACTCGAAAAATCAGTTTTTGAACGATTTTAAAAATTTCTGAAAATTAAAAATTGGTCGATTTTTTCGTTTTTTTTTGTACAGAAAATTTAAAAATCTTGATTTTCGACTAAATTCATAAAATTTTTTCATTTTCCATCTAAATTATACTCGAAAAACAAGTTTTTAAAAGAATTTGAAAATTTTTCAAAATTTAAAAATCGTCGTTTTTCTCGTTTTTTTTTCTATAGGAAATTTAAAAATTCTGATTTTTGTCGATTTCTTCAAATTTTTTTTTCCAGAAATTTTTGCAATCGCAAATTTTGAATAAATTTGTTATTTATTTTCATTTTCAAACAGAAATTTACTCGAAAAATCAGTTTTTGAACGATTTTAAAAATTTCTGAAAATTAAAAATTGGTCGATTTTTTCGTTTTTTTTTGTACAGAAAATTTAAAAATCTTGATTTTCGACTAAATTCATAAAATTTTTTCATTTTCCATCTAAATTATACTCGAAAAACAAGTTTTTAAAAGAATTTGAAAATTTTTCAAAATTTAAAAATCGTCGTTTTTCTCGTTTTTTTTTCTATAGGAAATTTAAAAATTCTGATTTTTGTCGATTTCTTCAAATTTTTTTTTTCCAGAAATTTTTGCAATCGCAAATTTTGAATAAATTTGTTATTTATTTTCATTTTCAAACAGAAATTTACTCGAAAAATCAGTTTTTGAACGATTTTAAAAATTTCTGAAAATTAAAAATTCGTCGATTTTTTCGTTTTTTTTTGTACAGAAAATTTAAAAATCTTGATTTTCGACTAAATTCATAAAATTTTTTCATTTTCCATCTAAATTATACTCGAAAAACAAGTTTTTAAAAGAATTTGAAAATTTTTCAAAATTTAAAAATCGTCGTTTTTCTCGTTTTTTTTCTATAGGAAATTTAAAAATTCTGATTTTTGTCGATTTCTTCAAATTTTTTTTTCCAGAAATTTTTGCAATCGCAAATTTTGAATAAATTTGTTATTTATTTTCATTTTCAAACAGAAATTTACTCGAAAAATCAGTTTTTGAACGATTTTAAAAATTTCTGAAAATTAAAAATTGGTCGATTTTTTCGTTTTTTTTTTGTACAGAAAATTTAAAAATCTTGATTTTCGACTAAATTCATAAAATTTTTTCATTTTCCATCTAAATTATACTCGAAAAACAAGTTTTTAAAAGAATTTGAAAATTTTTCAAAATTTAAAAATCGTCGTTTTTTCTCGTTTTTTTTTCTATAGGAAATTTAAAAATTCTGATTTTTGTCGATTTCTTCAAATTTTTTTTTTCCAGAAATTTTTGCAATCGCAAATTTTGAATAAATTTGTTATTTATTTTCATTTTCAAACAGAAATTTACTCGAAAAATCAGTTTTTGAACGATTTTAAAAATTTCTGAAAATTAAAAATTGGTCGATTTTTTCGTTTTTTTTTGTACAGAAAATTTAAAAATCTTGATTTTCGACTAAATTCATAAAATTTTTTCATTTTCCATCTAAATTATACTCGAAAAACAAGTTTTTAAAAGAATTTGAAAATTTTTCAAAATTTAAAAATCGTCGTTTTTCTCGTTTTTTTTCTATAGGAAATTTAAAAATTCTGATTTTTGTCGATTTCTTCAAATTTTTTTTTTCCAGAAATTTTTGCAATCGCAAATTTTGAATAAATTTGTTATTTATTTTCATTTTCAAACAGAAATTTACTCGAAAAATCAGTTTTTGAACGATTTTAAAAATTTCTGAAAATTAAAAATTGGTCGATTTTTTCGTTTTTTTTTGTACAGAAAATTTAAAAATCTTGATTTTCGACTAAATTCATAAAATTTTTTCATTTTCCATCTAAATTATACTCGAAAAACAAGTTTTTAAAAGAATTTGAAAATTTTTCAAAATTTAAAAATCGTCGTTTTTCTCGTTTTTTTTCTATAGGAAATTTAAAAATTCTGATTTTTGTCGATTTCTTCAAATTTTTTTTTCCAGAAATTTTTGCAATCGCAAATTTTGAATAAATTTGTTATTTATTTTCATTTTCAAACAGAAATTTACTCGAAAAATCAGTTTTTGAACGATTTTAAAAATTTCTGAAAATTAAAAATTGGTCGATTTTTTCGTTTTTTTTTGTACAGAAAATTTAAAAATCTTGATTTTCGACTAAATTCATAAAATTTTTTCATTTTCCATCTAAATTATACTCGAAAAACAAGTTTTTAAAAGAATTTGAAAATTTTTCAAAATTTAAAAATCGTCGTTTTTCTCGTTTTTTTTTCTATAGGAAATTTAAAAATTCTGATTTTTGTCGATTTCTTCAAATTTTTTTTTCCAGAAATTTTTGCAATCGCAAATTTTGAATAAATTTGTTATTTATTTTCATTTTCAAACAGAAATTTACTCGAAAAATCAGTTTTTGAACGATTTTAAAAATTTCTGAAAATTAAAAATTGGTCGATTTTTTCGTTTTTTTTTGTACAGAAAATTTAAAAATCTTGATTTTCGACTAAATTCATAAAATTTTTTCATTTTCCATCTAAATTATACTCGAAAAACAAGTTTTTAAAAGAATTTGAAAATTTTTCAAAATTTAAAAATCGTCGTTTTTCTCGTTTTTTTTTCTATAGGAAATTTAAAAATTCTGATTTTTGTCGATTTCTTCAAATTTTTTTTTCCAGAAATTTTTGCAATCGCAAATTTTGAATAAATTTGTTATTTATTTTCATTTTCAAACAGAAATTTACTCGAAAAATCAGTTTTTGAACGATTTTAAAAATTTCTGAAAATTAAAAATTGGTCGATTTTTTCGTTTTTTTTTTGTACAGAAAATTTAAAAATCTTGATTTTCGACTAAATTCATAAAATTTTTTCATTTTCCATCTAAATTATACTCGAAAAACAAGTTTTTAAAAGAATTTGAAAATTTTTCAAAATTTAAAAATCGTCGTTTTTCTCGTTTTTTTTCTATAGGAAATTTAAAAATTCTGATTTTTGTCGATTTCTTCAAATTTTTTTTTCCAGAAATTTTTGCAATCGCAAATTTTGAATAAATTTGTTATTTATTTTCATTTTCAAACAGAAATTTACTCGAAAAATCAGTTTTTGAACGATTTTAAAAATTTCTGAAAATTAAAAATTGGTCGATTTTTTCGTTTTTTTTTGTACAGAAAATTTAAAAATCTTGATTTTCGACTAAATTCATAAAATTTTTTCATTTTCCATCTAAATTATACTCGAAAAACAAGTTTTTAAAAGAATTTGAAAATTTTTCAAAATTTAAAAATCGTCGTTTTTCTCGTTTTTTTTTCTATAGGAAATTTAAAAATTCTGATTTTTGTCGATTTCTTCAAATTTTTTTTTCCAGAAATTTTTGCAATCGCAAATTTTGAATAAATTTGTTATTTATTTTCATTTTCAAACAGAAATTTACTCGAAAAATCAGTTTTTGAACGATTTTAAAAATTTCTGAAAATTAAAAATTGGTCGATTTTTTCGTTTTTTTTTGTACAGAAAATTTAAAAATCTTGATTTTCGACTAAATTCATAAAATTTTTTCATTTTCCATCTAAATTATACTCGAAAAACAAGTTTTTAAAAGAATTTGAAAATTTTTCAAAATTTAAAAATCGTCGTTTTTCTCGTTTTTTTTTCTATAGGAAATTTAAAAATTCTGATTTTTGTCGATTTCTTCAAATTTTTTTTTCCAGAAATTTTTGCAATCGCAAATTTTGAATAAATTTGTTATTTATTTTCATTTTCAAACAGAAATTTACTCGAAAAATCAGTTTTTGAACGATTTTAAAAATTTCTGAAAATTAAAAATTGGTCGATTTTTTCGTTTTTTTTTGTACAGAAAATTTAAAAATCTTGATTTTCGACTAAATTCATAAAATTTTTTCATTTTCCATCTAAATTATACTCGAAAAACAAGTTTTTAAAAGAATTTGAAAATTTTTCAAAATTTAAAAATCGTCGTTTTTCTCGTTTTTTTTTCTATAGGAAATTTAAAAATTCTGATTTTTGTCGATTTCTTCAAATTTTTTTTTTCCAGAAATTTTTGCAATCGCAAATTTTGAATAAATTTGTTATTTATTTTCATTTTCAAACAGAAATTTACTCGAAAAATC
The DNA here is from genome assembly GCA_032872505.1 of Leptopilina syphax. Lineage (NCBI taxonomy): Eukaryota > Metazoa > Arthropoda > Insecta > Hymenoptera > Figitidae > Leptopilina > Leptopilina syphax. The sequence continues at coordinate 21,633,693 of CM065474.1, forward strand.
AGTTTTTGAACGATTTTAAAAATTTCTGAAAATTAAAAATTGGTCGATTTTTTCGTTTTTTTTTGTACAGAAAATTTAAAAATCTTGATTTTCGACTAAATTCATAAAATTTTTTCATTTTCCATCTAAATTATACTCGAAAAACAAGTTTTTAAAAGAATTTGAAAATTTTTCAAAATTTAAAAATCGTCGTTTTTCTCGTTTTTTTTTCTATAGGAAATTTAAAAATTCTGATTTTTGTCGATTTCTTCAAATTTTTTTTTCCAGAAATTTTTGCAATCGCAAATTTTGAATAAATTTGTTATTTATTTTCATTTTCAAACAGAAATTTACTCGAAAAATCAGTTTTTGAACGATTTTAAAAATTTCTGAAAATTAAAAATTGGTCGATTTTTTCGTTTTTTTTTGTACAGAAAATTTAAAAATCTTGATTTTCGACTAAATTCATAAAATTTTTTCATTTTCCATCTAAATTATACTCGAAAAACAAGTTTTTAAAAGAATTTGAAAATTTTTCAAAATTTAAAAATCGTCGTTTTTCTCGTTTTTTTTTCTATAGGAAATTTAAAAATTCTGATTTTTGTCGATTTCTTCAAATTTTTTTTTCCAGAAATTTTTGCAATCGCAAATTTTGAATAAATTTGTTATTTATTTTCATTTTCAAACAGAAATTTACTCGAAAAATCAGTTTTTGAACGATTTTAAAAATTTCTGAAAATTAAAAATTGGTCGATTTTTTCGTTTTTTTTTTGTACAGAAAATTTAAAAATCTTGATTTTCGACTAAATTCATAAAATTTTTTCATTTTCCATCTAAATTATACTCGAAAAACAAGTTTTTAAAAGAATTTGAAAATTTTTCAAAATTTAAAAATCGTCGTTTTTCTCGTTTTTTTTCTATAGGAAATTTAAAAATTCTGATTTTTGTCGATTTCTTCAAATTTTTTTTTCCAGAAATTTTTGCAATCGCAAATTTTGAATAAATTTGTTATTTATTTTCATTTTCAAACAGAAATTTACTCGAAAAATCAGTTTTTGAACGATTTTAAAAATTTCTGAAAATTAAAAATTGGTCGATTTTTTCGTTTTTTTTTGTACAGAAAATTTAAAAATCTTGATTTTCGACTAAATTCATAAAATTTTTTCATTTTCCATCTAAATTATACTCGAAAAACAAGTTTTTAAAAGAATTTGAAAATTTTTCAAAATTTAAAAATCGTCGTTTTTCTCGTTTTTTTTTCTATAGGAAATTTAAAAATTCTGATTTTTGTCGATTTCTTCAAATTTTTTTTTCCAGAAATTTTTGCAATCGCAAATTTTGAATAAATTTGTTATTTATTTTCATTTTCAAACAGAAATTTACTCGAAAAATCAGTTTTTGAACGATTTTAAAAATTTCTGAAAATTAAAAATTGGTCGATTTTTTCGTTTTTTTTTTGTACAGAAAATTTAAAAATCTTGATTTTCGACTAAATTCATAAAATTTTTTCATTTTCCATCTAAATTATACTCGAAAAACAAGTTTTTAAAAGAATTTGAAAATTTTTCAAAATTTAAAAATCGTCGTTTTTCTCGTTTTTTTTTCTATAGGAAATTTAAAAATTCTGATTTTTGTCGATTTCTTCAAATTTTTTTTTCCAGAAATTTTTGCAATCGCAAATTTTGAATAAATTTGTTATTTATTTTCATTTTCAAACAGAAATTTACTCGAAAAATCAGTTTTTGAACGATTTTAAAAATTTCTGAAAATTAAAAATTGGTCGATTTTTTCGTTTTTTTTTTGTACAGAAAATTTAAAAATCTTGATTTTCGACTAAATTCATAAAATTTTTTCATTTTCCATCTAAATTATACTCGAAAAACAAGTTTTTAAAAGAATTTGAAAATTTTTCAAAATTTAAAAATCGTCGTTTTTCTCGTTTTTTTTTCTATAGGAAATTTAAAAATTCTGATTTTTGTCGATTTCTTCAAATTTTTTTTTCCAGAAATTTTTGCAATCGCAAATTTTGAATAAATTTGTTATTTATTTTCATTTTCAAACAGAAATTTACTCGAAAAATCAGTTTTTGAACGATTTTAAAAATTTCTGAAAATTAAAAATTGGTCGATTTTTTCGTTTTTTTTTGTACAGAAAATTTAAAAATCTTGATTTTCGACTAAATTCATAAAATTTTTTCATTTTCCATCTAAATTATACTCGAAAAACAAGTTTTTAAAAGAATTTGAAAATTTTTCAAAATTTAAAAATCGTCGTTTTTCTCGTTTTTTTTTCTATAGGAAATTTAAAAATTCTGATTTTTGTCGATTTCTTCAAATTTTTTTTTCCAGAAATTTTTGCAATCGCAAATTTTGAATAAATTTGTTATTTATTTTCATTTTCAAACAGAAATTTACTCGAAAAATCAGTTTTTGAACGATTTTAAAAATTTCTGAAAATTAAAAATTGGTCGATTTTTTCGTTTTTTTTTGTACAGAAAATTTAAAAATCTTGATTTTCGACTAAATTCATAAAATTTTTTCATTTTCCATCTAAATTATACTCGAAAAACAAGTTTTTAAAAGAATTTGAAAATTTTTCAAAATTTAAAAATCGTCGTTTTTCTCGTTTTTTTTCTATAGGAAATTTAAAAATTCTGATTTTTGTCGATTTCTTCAAATTTTTTTTTCCAGAAATTTTTGCAATCGCAAATTTTGAATAAATTTGTTATTTATTTTCATTTTCAAACAGAAATTTACTCGAAAAATCAGTTTTTGAACGATTTTAAAAATTTCTGAAAATTAAAAATTGGTCGATTTTTTCGTTTTTTTTTTGTACAGAAAATTTAAAAATCTTGATTTTCGACTAAATTCATAAAATTTTTTCATTTTCCATCTAAATTATACTCGAAAAACAAGTTTTTAAAAGAATTTGAAAATTTTTCAAAATTTAAAAATCGTCGTTTTTCTCGTTTTTTTTTCTATAGGAAATTTAAAAATTCTGATTTTTGTCGATTTCTTCAAATTTTTTTTTCCAGAAATTTTTGCAATCGCAAATTTTGAATAAATTTGTTATTTATTTTCATTTTCAAACAGAAATTTACTCGAAAAATCAGTTTTTGAACGATTTTAAAAATTTCTGAAAATTAAAAATTGGTCGATTTTTTCGTTTTTTTTTTGTACAGAAAATTTAAAAATCTTGATTTTCGACTAAATTCATAAAATTTTTTCATTTTCCATCTAAATTATACTCGAAAAACAAGTTTTTAAAAGAATTTGAAAATTTTTCAAAATTTAAAAATCGTCGTTTTTCTCGTTTTTTTTCTATAGGAAATTTAAAAATTCTGATTTTTGTCGATTTCTTCAAATTTTTTTTTCCAGAAATTTTTGCAATCGCAAATTTTGAATAAATTTGTTATTTATTTTCATTTTCAAACAGAAATTTACTCGAAAAATCAGTTTTTGAACGATTTTAAAAATTTCTGAAAATTAAAAATTGGTCGATTTTTTCGTTTTTTTTTGTACAGAAAATTTAAAAATCTTGATTTTCGACTAAATTCATAAAATTTTTTCATTTTCCATCTAAATTATACTCGAAAAACAAGTTTTTAAAAGAATTTGAAAATTTTTCAAAATTTAAAAATCGTCGTTTTTCTCGTTTTTTTTTCTATAGGAAATTTAAAAATTCTGATTTTTGTCGATTTCTTCAAATTTTTTTTTCCAGAAATTTTTGCAATCGCAAATTTTGAATAAATTTGTTATTTATTTTCATTTTCAAACAGAAATTTACTCGAAAAATCAGTTTTTGAACGATTTTAAAAATTTCTGAAAATTAAAAATTGGTCGATTTTTTCGTTTTTTTTTGTACAGAAAATTTAAAAATCTTGATTTTCGACTAAATTCATAAAATTTTTTCATTTTCCATCTAAATTATACTCGAAAAACAAGTTTTTAAAAGAATTTGAAAATTTTTCAAAATTTAAAAATCGTCGTTTTTCTCGTTTTTTTTCTATAGGAAATTTAAAAATTCTGATTTTTGTCGATTTCTTCAAATTTTTTTTTCCAGAAATTTTTGCAATCGCAAATTTTGAATAAATTTGTTATTTATTTTCATTTTCAAACAGAAATTTACTCGAAAAATCAGTTTTTGAACGATTTTAAAAATTTCTGAAAATTAAAAATTGGTCGATTTTTTCGTTTTTTTTTGTACAGAAAATTTAAAAATCTTGATTTTCGACTAAATTCATAAAATTTTTTCATTTTCCATCTAAATTATACTCGAAAAACAAGTTTTTAAAAGAATTTGAAAATTTTTCAAAATTTAAAAATCGTCGTTTTTCTCGTTTTTTTTCTATAGGAAATTTAAAAATTCTGATTTTTGTCGATTTCTTCAAATTTTTTTTTCCAGAAATTTTTGCAATCGCAAATTTTGAATAAATTTGTTATTTATTTTCATTTTCAAACAGAAATTTACTCGAAAAATCAGTTTTTGAACGATTTTAAAAATTTCTGAAAATTAAAAATTGGTCGATTTTTTCGTTTTTTTTTGTACAGAAAATTTAAAAATCTTGATTTTCGACTAAATTCATAAAATTTTTTCATTTTCCATCTAAATTATACTCGAAAAACAAGTTTTTAAAAGAATTTGAAAATTTTTCAAAATTTAAAAATCGTCGTTTTTCTCGTTTTTTTTTCTATAGGAAATTTAAAAATTCTGATTTTTGTCGATTTCTTCAAATTTTTTTTTCCAGAAATTTTTGCAATCGCAAATTTTGAATAAATTTGTTATTTATTTTCATTTTCAAACAGAAATTTACTCGAAAAATCAGTTTTTGAACGATTTTAAAAATTTCTGAAAATTAAAAATTGGTCGATTTTTTCGTTTTTTTTTTGTACAGAAAATTTAAAAATCTTGATTTTCGACTAAATTCATAAAATTTTTTCATTTTCCATCTAAATTATACTCGAAAAACAAGTTTTTAAAAGAATTTGAAAATTTTTCAAAATTTAAAAATCGTCGTTTTTCTCGTTTTTTTTCTATAGGAAATTTAAAAATTCTGATTTTTGTCGATTTCTTCAAATTTTTTTTTCCAGAAATTTTTGCAATCGCAAATTTTGAATAAATTTGTTATTTATTTTCATTTTCAAACAGAAATTTACTCGAAAAATCAGTTTTTGAACGATTTTAAAAATTTCTGAAAATTAAAAATTGGTCGATTTTTTCGTTTTTTTTTTGTACAGAAAATTTAAAAATCTTGATTTTCGACTAAATTCATAAAATTTTTTCATTTTCCATCTAAATTATACTCGAAAAACAAGTTTTTAAAAGAATTTGAAAATTTTTCAAAATTTAAAAATCGTCGTTTTTCTCGTTTTTTTTTCTATAGGAAATTTAAAAATTCTGATTTTTGTCGATTTCTTCAAATTTTTTTTTCCAGAAATTTTTGCAATCGCAAATTTTGAATAAATTTGTTATTTATTTTCATTTTCAAACAGAAATTTACTCGAAAAATCAGTTTTTGAACGATTTTAAAAATTTCTGAAAATTAAAAATTGGTCGATTTTTTCGTTTTTTTTTTGTACAGAAAATTTAAAAATCTTGATTTTCGACTAAATTCATAAAATTTTTTCATTTTCCATCTAAATTATACTCGAAAAACAAGTTTTTAAAAGAATTTGAAAATTTTTCAAAATTTAAAAATCGTCGTTTTTCTCGTTTTTTTTTCTATAGGAAATTTAAAAATTCTGATTTTTGTCGATTTCTTCAAATTTTTTTTTTCCAGAAATTTTTGCAATCGCAAATTTTGAATAAATTTGTTATTTATTTTCATTTTCAAACAGAAATTTACTCGAAAAATCAGTTTTTGAACGATTTTAAAAATTTCTGAAAATTAAAAATTGGTCGATTTTTTCGTTTTTTTTTGTACAGAAAATTTAAAAATCTTGATTTTCGACTAAATTCATAAAATTTTTTCATTTTCCATCTAAATTATACTCGAAAAACAAGTTTTTAAAAGAATTTGAAAATTTTTCAAAATTTAAAAATCGTCGTTTTTCTCGTTTTTTTTTCTATAGGAAATTTAAAAATTCTGATTTTTGTCGATTTCTTCAAATTTTTTTTTCCAGAAATTTTTGCAATCGCAAATTTTGAATAAATTTTTATTTTCAAACAGAAATTTACTCGAAAAATCAGTTTTTGAACGATTTTAAAAATTTCTGAAAATTAAAAATTGGTCGATTTTTTCGTTTTTTTTTGTACAGAAAATTTAAAAATCTTGATTTTCGACTAAATTCATAAAATTTTTTCATTTTCCATCTAAATTATACTCGAAAAACAAGTTTTTAAAAGAATTTGAAAATTTTTCAAAATTTAAAAATCGTCGTTTTTCTCGTTTTTTTTTCTATAGGAAATTTAAAAATTCTGATTTTTGTCGATTTCTTCAAATTTTTTTTTCCAGAAATTTTTGCAATCGCAAATTTTGAATAAATTTGTTATTTATTTTCATTTTCAAACAGAAATTTACTCGAAAAATCAGTTTTTGAACGATTTTAAAAATTTCTGAAAATTAAAAATTGGTCGATTTTTTCGTTTTTTTTTGTACAGAAAATTTAAAAATCTTGATTTTCGACTAAATTCATAAAATTTTTTCATTTTCCATCTAAATTATACTCGAAAAACAAGTTTTTAAAAGAATTTGAAAATTTTTCAAAATTTAAAAATCGTCGTTTTTCTCGTTTTTTTTTCTATAGGAAATTTAAAAATTCTGATTTTTGTCGATTTCTTCAAATTTTTTTTTCCAGAAATTTTTGCAATCGCAAATTTTGAATAAATTTGTTATTTATTTTCATTTTCAAACAGAAATTTACTCGAAAAATCAGTTTTTGAACGATTTTAAAAATTTCTGAAAATTAAAAATTGGTCGATTTTTTCGTTTTTTTTTTGTACAGAAAATTTAAAAATCTTGATTTTCGACTAAATTCATAAAATTTTTTCATTTTCCATCTAAATTATACTCGAAAAACAAGTTTTTAAAAGAATTTGAAAATTTTTCAAAATTTAAAAATCGTCGTTTTTCTCGTTTTTTTTTCTATAGGAAATTTAAAAATTCTGATTTTTGTCGATTTCTTCAAATTTTTTTTTCCAGAAATTTTTGCAATCGCAAATTTTGAATAAATTTGTTATTTATTTTCATTTTCAAACAGAAATTTACTCGAAAAATCAGTTTTTGAACGATTTTAAAAATTTCTGAAAATTAAAAATTGGTCGATTTTTTCGTTTTTTTTTTGTACAGAAAATTTAAAAATCTTGATTTTCGACTAAATTCATAAAATTTTTTCATTTTCCATCTAAATTATACTCGAAAAACAAGTTTTTAAAAGAATTTGAAAATTTTTCAAAATTTAAAAATCGTCGTTTTTCTCGTTTTTTTTCTATAGGAAATTTAAAAATTCTGATTTTTGTCGATTTCTTCAAATTTTTTTTTCCAGAAATTTTTGCAATCGCAAATTTTGAATAAATTTGTTATTTATTTTCATTTTCAAACAGAAATTTACTCGAAAAATCAGTTTTTGAACGATTTTAAAAATTTCTGAAAATTAAAAATTGGTCGATTTTTTCGTTTTTTTTTGTACAGAAAATTTAAAAATCTTGATTTTCGACTAAATTCATAAAATTTTTTCATTTTCCATCTAAATTATACTCGAAAAACAAGTTTTTAAAAGAATTTGAAAATTTTTCAAAATTTAAAAATCGTCGTTTTTCTCGTTTTTTTTTCTATAGGAAATTTAAAAATTCTGATTTTTGTCGATTTCTTCAAATTTTTTTTTCCAGAAATTTTTGCAATCGCAAATTTTGAATAAATTTTTATTTTCAAACAGAAATTTACTCGAAAAATCAGTTTTTGAACGATTTTAAAAATTTCTGAAAATTAAAAATTGGTCGATTTTTTCGTTTTTTTTTGTACAGAAAATTTAAAAATCTTGATTTTCGACTAAATTCATAAAATTTTTTCATTTTCCATCTAAATTATACTCGAAAAACAAGTTTTTAAAAGAATTTGAAAATTTTTCAAAATTTAAAAATCGTCGTTTTTCTCGTTTTTTTTTCTATAGGAAATTTAAAAATTCTGATTTTTGTCGATTTCTTCAAATTTTTTTTTCCAGAAATTTTTGCAATCGCAAATTTTGAATAAATTTGTTATTTATTTTCATTTTCAAACAGAAATTTACTCGAAAAATCAGTTTTTGAACGATTTTAAAAATTTCTGAAAATTAAAAATTGGTCGATTTTTTCGTTTTTTTTTTGTACAGAAAATTTAAAAATCTTGATTTTCGACTAAATTCATAAAATTTTTTCATTTTCCATCTAAATTATACTCGAAAAACAAGTTTTTAAAAGAATTTGAAAATTTTTCAAAATTTAAAAATCGTCGTTTTTCTCGTTTTTTTTTCTATAGGAAATTTAAAAATTCTGATTTTTGTCGATTTCTTCAAATTTTTTTTTCCAGAAATTTTTGCAATCGCAAATTTTGAATAAATTTGTTATTTATTTTCATTTTCAAACAGAAATTTACTCGAAAAATCAGTTTTTGAACGATTTTAAAAATTTCTGAAAATTAAAAATTGGTCGATTTTTTCGTTTTTTTTTGTACAGAAAATTTAAAAATCTTGATTTTCGACTAAATTCATAAAATTTTTTCATTTTCCATCTAAATTATACTCGAAAAACAAGTTTTTAAAAGAATTTGAAAATTTTTCAAAATTTAAAAATCGTCGTTTTTCTCGTTTTTTTTTCTATAGGAAATTTAAAAATTCTGATTTTTGTCGATTTCTTCAAATTTTTTTTTCCAGAAATTTTTGCAATCGCAAATTTTGAATAAATTTGTTATTTATTTTCATTTTCAAACAGAAATTTACTCGAAAAATCAGTTTTTGAACGATTTTAAAAATTTCTGAAAATTAAAAATTGGTCGATTTTTTCGTTTTTTTTTTGTACAGAAAATTTAAAAATCTTGATTTTCGACTAAATTCATAAAATTTTTTCATTTTCCATCTAAATTATACTCGAAAAACAAGTTTTTAAAAGAATTTGAAAATTTTTCAAAATTTAAAAATCGTCGTTTTTCTCGTTTTTTTTTCTATAGGAAATTTAAAAATTCTGATTTTTGTCGATTTCTTCAAATTTTTTTTTCCAGAAATTTTTGCAATCGCAAATTTTGAATAAATTTGTTATTTATTTTCATTTTCAAACAGAAATTTACTCGAAAAATCAGTTTTTGAACGATTTTAAAAATTTCTGAAAATTAAAAATTGGTCGATTTTTTCGTTTTTTTTTGTACAGAAAATTTAAAAATCTTGATTTTCGACTAAATTCATAAAATTTTTTCATTTTCCATCTAAATTATACTCGAAAAACAAGTTTTTAAAAGAATTTGAAAATTTTTCAAAATTTAAAAATCGTCGTTTTTCTCGTTTTTTTTTCTATAGGAAATTTAAAAATTCTGATTTTTGTCGATTTCTTCAAATTTTTTTTTCCAGAAATTTTTGCAATCGCAAATTTTGAATAAATTTGTCATTTATTTTCATTTTCAAACAGAAATTTACTCGAAAAATCAGTTTTTGAACGATTTTAAAAATTTCTGAAAATTAAAAATTGGTCGATTTTTTCGTTTTTTTTTGTACAGAAAATTTAAAAATCTTGATTTTCGACTAAATTCATAAAATTTTTTCATTTTCCATCTAAATTATACTCGAAAAACAAGTTTTTAAAAGAATTTGAAAATTTTTCAAAATTTAAAAATCGTCGTTTTTCTCGTTTTTTTTTCTATAGGAAATTTAAAAATTCTGATTTTTGTCGATTTCTTCAAATTTTTTTTTCCAGAAATTTTTGCAATCGCAAATTTTGAATAAATTTGTTATTTATTTTCATTTTCAAACAGAAATTTACTCGAAAAATCAGTTTTTGAACGATTTTAAAAATTTCTGAAAATTAAAAATTGGTCGATTTTTTCGTTTTTTTTTGTACAGAAAATTTAAAAATCTTGATTTTCGACTAAATTCATAAAATTTTTTCATTTTCCATCTAAATTATACTCGAAAAACAAGTTTTTAAAAGAATTTGAAAATTTTTCAAAATTTAAAAATCGTCGTTTTTCTCGTTTTTTTTTCTATAGGAAATTTAAAAATTCTGATTTTTGTCGATTTCTTCAAATTTTTTTTTCCAGAAATTTTTGCAATCGCAAATTTTGAATAAATTTGTCATTTATTTTCATTTTCAAACAGAAATTTACTCGAAAAATCAGTTTTTGAACGATTTTAAAAATTTCTGAAAATTAAAAATTGGTCGATTTTTTCGTTTTTTTTTGTACAGAAAATTTAAAAATCTTGATTTTCGACTAAATTCATAAAATTTTTTCATTTTCCATCTAAATTATACTCGAAAAACAAGTTTTTAAAAGAATTTGAAAATTTTTCAAAATTTAAAAATCGTCGTTTTTCTCGTTTTTTTTTCTATAGGAAATTTAAAAATTCTGATTTTTGTCGATTTCTTCAAATTTTTTTTTCCAGAAATTTTTGCAATCGCAAATTTTGAATAAATTTTTTTATTTTCAAACAGAAATTTACTCGAAAAATCAGTTTTTGAACGATTTTAAAAATTTCTGAAAATTAAAAATTGGTCGATTTTTTCGTTTTTTTTTGTACAGAAAATTTAAAAATCTTGATTTTCGACTAAATTCATAAAATTTTTTCATTTTCCATCTAAATTATACTCGAAAAACAAGTTTTTAAAAGAATTTGAAAATTTTTCAAAATTTAAAAATCGTCGTTTTTCTCGTTTTTTTTCTATAGGAAATTTAAAAATTCTGATTTTTGTCGATTTCTTCAAATTTTTTTTTCCAGAAATTTTTGCAATCGCAAATTTTGAATAAATTTGTTATTTATTTTCATTTTCAAACAGAAATTTACTCGAAAAATCAGTTTTTGAACGATTTTAAAAATTTCTGAAAATTAAAAATTGGTCGATTTTTTCGTTTTTTTTTGTACAGAAAATTTAAAAATCTTGATTTTCGACTAAATTCATAAAATTTTTTCATTTTCCATCTAAATTATACTCGAAAAACAAGTTTTTAAAAGAATTTGAAAATTTTTCAAAATTTAAAAATCGTCGTTTTTCTCGTTTTTTTTTCTATAGGAAATTTAAAAATTCTGATTTTTGTCGATTTCTTCAAATTTTTTTTTCCAGAAATTTTTGCAATCGCAAATTTTGAATAAATTTGTTATTTATTTTCATTTTCAAACAGAAATTTACTCGAAAAATCAGTTTTTGAACGATTTTAAAAATTTCTGAAAATTAAAAATTGGTCGATTTTTTCGTTTTTTTTTGTACAGAAAATTTAAAAATCTTGATTTTCGACTAAATTCATAAAATTTTTTCATTTTCCATCTAAATTATACTCGAAAAACAAGTTTTTAAAAGAATTTGAAAATTTTTCAAAATTTAAAAATCGTCGTTTTTCTCGTTTTTTTTTCTATAGGAAATTTAAAAATTCTGATTTTTGTCGATTTCTTCAAATTTTTTTTTCCAGAAATTTTTGCAATCGCAAATTTTGAATAAATTTGTTATTTATTTTCATTTTCAAACAGAAATTTACTCGAAAAATCAGTTTTTGAACGATTTTAAAAATTTCTGAAAATTAAAAATTGGTCGATTTTTTCGTTTTTTTTTGTACAGAAAATTTAAAAATCTTGATTTTCGACTAAATTCATAAAATTTTTTCATTTTCCATCTAAATTATACTCGAAAAACAAGTTTTTAAAAGAATTTGAAAATTTTTCAAAATTTAAAAATCGTCGTTTTTCTCGTTTTTTTTTCTATAGGAAATTTAAAAATTCTGATTTTTGTCGATTTCTTCAAATTTTTTTTTCCAGAAATTTTTGCAATCGCAAATTTTGAATAAATTTGTCATTTATTTTCAAACAGAAATTTACTCGAAAAATCAGTTTTTGAACGATTTTAAAAATTTCTGAAAATTAAAAATTGGTCGATTTTTTCGTTTTTTTTTTGTACAGAAAATTTAAAAATCTTGATTTTCGACTAAATTCATAAAATTTTTTCATTTTCCATCTAAATTATACTCGAAAAACAAGTTTTTAAAAGAATTTGAAAATTTTTCAAAATTTAAAAATCGTCGTTTTTCTCGTTTTTTTTTCTATAGGAAATTTAAAAATTCTGATTTTTGTCGATTTCTTCAAATTTTTTTTTCCAGAAATTTTTGCAATCGCAAATTTTGAATAAATTTGTTATTTATTTTCATTTTCAAACAGAAATTTACTCGAAAAATCAGTTTTTGAACGATTTTAAAAATTTCTGAAAATTAAAAATTGGTCGATTTTTTCGTTTTTTTTTGTACAGAAAATTTAAAAATCTTGATTTTCGACTAAATTCATAAAATTTTTTCATTTTCCATCTAAATTATACTCGAAAAACAAGTTTTTAAAAGAATTTGAAAATTTTTCAAAATTTAAAAATCGTCGTTTTTCTCGTTTTTTTTTCTATAGGAAATTTAAAAATTCTGATTTTTGTCGATTTCTTCAAATTTTTTTTTCCAGAAATTTTTGCAATCGCAAATTTTGAATAAATTTGTTATTTATTTTCATTTTCAAACAGAAATTTACTCGAAAAATCAGTTTTTGAACGATTTTAAAAATTTCTGAAAATTAAAAATTGGTCGATTTTTTCGTTTTTTTTTGTACAGAAAATTTAAAAATCTTGATTTTCGACTAAATTCATAAAATTTTTTTCATTTTCCATCTAAATTATACTCGAAAAACAAGTTTTTAAAAGAATTTGAAAATTTTTCAAAATTTAAAAATCGTCGTTTTTCTCGTTTTTTTTTCTATAGGAAATTTAAAAATTCTGATTTTTGTCGATTTCTTCAAATTTTTTTTTCCAGAAATTTTTGCAATCGCAAATTTTGAATAAATTTGTTATTTATTTTCATTTTCAAACAGAAATTTACTCGAAAAATCAGTTTTTGAACGATTTTAAAAATTTCTGAAAATTAAAAATTGGTCGATTTTTTCGTTTTTTTTTGTACAGAAAATTTAAAAATCTTGATTTTCGACTAAATTCATAAAATTTTTTCATTTTCCATCTAAATTATACTCGAAAAACAAGTTTTTAAAAGAATTTGAAAATTTTTCAAAATTTAAAAATCGTCGTTTTTCTCGTTTTTTTTTCTATAGGAAATTTAAAAATTCTGATTTTTGTCGATTTCTTCAAATTTTTTTTTCCAGAAATTTTTGCAATCGCAAATTTTGAATAAATTTGTTATTTATTTTCATTTTCAAACAGAAATTTACTCGAAAAATCAGTTTTTGAACGATTTTAAAAATTTCTGAAAATTAAAAATTGGTCGATTTTTTCGTTTTTTTTTGTACAGAAAATTTAAAAATCTTGATTTTCGACTAAATTCATAAAATTTTTTCATTTTCCATCTAAATTATACTCGAAAAACAAGTTTTTAAAAGAATTTGAAAATTTTTCAAAATTTAAAAATCGTCGTTTTTCTCGTTTTTTTTTCTATAGGAAATTTAAAAATTCTGATTTTTGTCGATTTCTTCAAATTTTTTTTTTCCAGAAATTTTTGCAATCGCAAATTTTGAATAAATTTGTTATTTATTTTCATTTTCAAACAGAAATTTACTCGAAAAATCAGTTTTTGAACGATTTTAAAAATTTCTGAAAATTAAAAATTGGTCGATTTTTTCGTTTTTTTTTGTACAGAAAATTTAAAAATCTTGATTTTCGACTAAATTCATAAAATTTTTTCATTTTCCATCTAAATTATACTCGAAAAACAAGTTTTTAAAAGAATTTGAAAATTTTTCAAAATTTAAAAATCGTCGTTTTTCTCGTTTTTTTTTCTATAGGAAATTTAAAAATTCTGATTTTTGTCGATTTCTTCAAATTTTTTTTTCCAGAAATTTTTGCAATCGCAAATTTTGAATAAATTTGTTATTTATTTTCATTTTCAAACAGAAATTTACTCGAAAAATCAGTTTTTGAACGATTTTAAAAATTTCTGAAAATTAAAAATTGGTCGATTTTTTCGTTTTTTTTTGTACAGAAAATTTAAAAATCTTGATTTTCGACTAAATTCATAAAATTTTTTCATTTTCCATCTAAATTATACTCGAAAAACAAGTTTTTAAAAGAATTTGAAAATTTTTCAAAATTTAAAAATCGTCGTTTTTCTCGTTTTTTTTCTATAGGAAATTTAAAAATTCTGATTTTTGTCGATTTCTTCAAATTTTTTTTTCCAGAAATTTTTGCAATCGCAAATTTTGAATAAATTTGTTATTTATTTTCATTTTCAAACAGAAATTTACTCGAAAAATCAGTTTTTGAACGATTTTAAAAATTTCTGAAAATTAAAAATTGGTCGATTTTTTCGTTTTTTTTTTGTACAGAAAATTTAAAAATCTTGATTTTCGACTAAATTCATAAAATTTTTTCATTTTCCATCTAAATTATACTCGAAAAACAAGTTTTTAAAAGAATTTGAAAATTTTTCAAAATTTAAAAATCGTCGTTTTTCTCGTTTTTTTTTCTATAGGAAATTTAAAAATTCTGATTTTTGTCGATTTCTTCAAATTTTTTTTTCCAGAAATTTTTGCAATCGCAAATTTTGAATAAATTTGTTATTTATTTTCATTTTCAAACAGAAATTTACTCGAAAAATCAGTTTTTGAACGATTTTAAAAATTTCTGAAAATTAAAAATTGGTCGATTTTTTCGTTTTTTTTTTGTACAGAAAATTTAAAAATCTTGATTTTCGACTAAATTCATAAAATTTTTTCATTTTCCATCTAAATTATACTCGAAAAACAAGTTTTTAAAAGAATTTGAAAATTTTTCAAAATTTAAAAATCGTCGTTTTTCTCGTTTTTTTTTCTATAGGAAATTTAAAAATTCTGATTTTTGTCGATTTCTTCAAATTTTTTTTTCCAGAAATTTTTGCAATCGCAAATTTTGAATAAATTTGTTATTTATTTTCATTTTCAAACAGAAATTTACTCGAAAAATCAGTTTTTGAACGATTTTAAAAATTTCTGAAAATTAAAAATTGGTCGATTTTTTCGTTTTTTTTTGTACAGAAAATTTAAAAATCTTGATTTTCGACTAAATTCATAAAATTTTTTCATTTTCCATCTAAATTATACTCGAAAAACAAGTTTTTAAAAGAATTTGAAAATTTTTCAAAATTTAAAAATCGTCGTTTTTCTCGTTTTTTTTTCTATAGGAAATTTAAAAATTCTGATTTTTGTCGATTTCTTCAAATTTTTTTTTCCAGAAATTTTTGCAATCGCAAATTTTGAATAAATTTGTTATTTATTTTCATTTTCAAACAGAAATTTACTCGAAAAATCAGTTTTTGAACGATTTTAAAAATTTCTGAAAATTAAAAATTGGTCGATTTTTTCGTTTTTTTTTGTACAGAAAATTTAAAAATCTTGATTTTCGACTAAATTCATAAAATTTTTTCATTTTCCATCTAAATTATACTCGAAAAACAAGTTTTTAAAAGAATTTGAAAATTTTTCAAAATTTAAAAATCGTCGTTTTTCTCGTTTTTTTTTCTATAGGAAATTTAAAAATTCTGATTTTTGTCGATTTCTTCAAATTTTTTTTTCCAGAAATTTTTGCAATCGCAAATTTTGAATAAATTTGTTATTTATTTTCATTTTCAAACAGAAATTTACTCGAAAAATCAGTTTTTGAACGATTTTAAAAATTTCTGAAAATTAAAAATTGGTCGATTTTTTCGTTTTTTTTTGTACAGAAAATTTAAAAATCTTGATTTTCGACTAAATTCATAAAATTTTTTCATTTTCCATCTAAATTATACTCGAAAAACAAGTTTTTAAAAGAATTTGAAAATTTTTCAAAATTTAAAAATCGTCGTTTTTCTCGTTTTTTTTTCTATAGGAAATTTAAAAATTCTGATTTTTGTCGATTTCTTCAAATTTTTTTTTCCAGAAATTTTTGCAATCGCAAATTTTGAATAAATTTGTCATTTATTTTCATTTTCAAACAGAAATTTACTCGAAAAATCAGTTTTTGAACGATTTTAAAAATTTCTGAAAATTAAAAATTGGTCGATTTTTTCGTTTTTTTTTGTACAGAAAATTTAAAAATCTTGATTTTCGACTAAATTCATAAAATTTTTTCATTTTCCATCTAAATTATACTCGAAAAACAAGTTTTTAAAAGAATTTGAAAATTTTTCAAAATTTAAAAATCGTCGTTTTTCTCGTTTTTTTTTCTATAGGAAATTTAAAAATTCTGATTTTTGTCGATTTCTTCAAATTTTTTTTTCCAGAAATTTTTGCAATCGCAAATTTTGAATAAATTTGTTATTTATTTTCATTTTCAAACAGAAATTTACTCGAAAAATCAGTTTTTGAACGATTTTAAAAATTTCTGAAAATTAAAAATTGGTCGATTTTTTCGTTTTTTTTTGTACAGAAAATTTAAAAATCTTGATTTTCGACTAAATTCATAAAATTTTTTCATTTTCCATCTAAATTATACTCGAAAAACAAGTTTTTAAAAGAATTTGAAAATTTTTCAAAATTTAAAAATCGTCGTTTTTCTCGTTTTTTTTTCTATAGGAAATTTAAAAATTCTGATTTTTGTCGATTTCTTCAAATTTTTTTTTCCAGAAATTTTTGCAATCGCAAATTTTGAATAAATTTGTTATTTATTTTCATTTTCAAACAGAAATTTACTCGAAAAATCAGTTTTTGAACGATTTTAAAAATTTCTGAAAATTAAAAATTGGTCGATTTTTTCGTTTTTTTTTTGTACAGAAAATTTAAAAATCTTGATTTTCGACTAAATTCATAAAATTTTTTCATTTTCCATCTAAATTATACTCGAAAAACAAGTTTTTAAAAGAATTTGAAAATTTTTCAAAATTTAAAAATCGTCGTTTTTCTCGTTTTTTTTTCTATAGGAAATTTAAAAATTCTGATTTTTGTCGATTTCTTCAAATTTTTTTTTCCAGAAATTTTTGCAATCGCAAATTTTGAATAAATTTGTTATTTATTTTCATTTTCAAACAGAAATTTACTCGAAAAATCAGTTTTTGAACGATTTTAAAAATTTCTGAAAATTAAAAATTGGTCGATTTTTTCGTTTTTTTTTGTACAGAAAATTTAAAAATCTTGATTTTCGACTAAATTCATAAAATTTTTTCATTTTCCATCTAAATTATACTCGAAAAACAAGTTTTTAAAAGAATTTGAAAATTTTTCAAAATTTAAAAATCGTCGTTTTTCTCGTTTTTTTTTCTATAGGAAATTTAAAAATTCTGATTTTTGTCGATTTCTTCAAATTTTTTTTTCCAGAAATTTTTGCAATCGCAAATTTTGAATAAATTTGTTATTTATTTTCATTTTCAAACAGAAATTTACTCGAAAAATCAGTTTTTGAACGATTTTAAAAATTTCTGAAAATTAAAAATTGGTCGATTTTTTCGTTTTTTTTTGTACAGAAAATTTAAAAATCTTGATTTTCGACTAAATTCATAAAATTTTTTCATTTTCCATCTAAATTATACTCGAAAAACAAGTTTTTAAAAGAATTTGAAAATTTTTCAAAATTTAAAAATCGTCGTTTTTCTCGTTTTTTTTTCTATAGGAAATTTAAAAATTCTGATTTTTGTCGATTTCTTCAAATTTTTTTTTCCAGAAATTTTTGCAATCGCAAATTTTGAATAAATTTGTTATTTATTTTCATTTTCAAACAGAAATTTACTCGAAAAATCAGTTTTTGAACGATTTTAAAAATTTCTGAAAATTAAAAATTGGTCGATTTTTTCGTTTTTTTTTGTACAGAAAATTTAAAAATCTTGATTTTCGACTAAATTCATAAAATTTTTTCATTTTCCATCTAAATTATACTCGAAAAACAAGTTTTTAAAAGAATTTGAAAATTTTTCAAAATTTAAAAATCGTCGTTTTTCTCGTTTTTTTTTCTATAGGAAATTTAAAAATTCTGATTTTTGTCGATTTCTTCAAATTTTTTTTTCCAGAAATTTTTGCAATCGCAAATTTTGAATAAATTTGTCATTTATTTTCATTTTCAAACAGAAATTTACTCGAAAAATCAGTTTTTGAACGATTTTAAAAATTTCTGAAAATTAAAAATTGGTCGATTTTTTCGTTTTTTTTTGTACAGAAAATTTAAAAATCTTGATTTTCGACTAAATTCATAAAATTTTTTCATTTTCCATCTAAATTATACTCGAAAAACAAGTTTTTAAAAGAATTTGAAAATTTTTCAAAATTTAAAAATCGTCGTTTTTCTCGTTTTTTTTTCTATAGGAAATTTAAAAATTCTGATTTTTGTCGATTTCTTCAAATTTTTTTTTCCAGAAATTTTTGCAATCGCAAATTTTGAATAAATTTGTCATTTATTTTCATTTTCAAACAGAAATTTACTCGAAAAATCAGTTTTTGAACGATTTTAAAAATTTCTGAAAATTAAAAATTGGTCGATTTTTTCGTTTTTTTTTGTACAGAAAATTTAAAAATCTTGATTTTCGACTAAATTCATAAAATTTTTTCATTTTCCATCTAAATTATACTCGAAAAACAAGTTTTTAAAAGAATTTGAAAATTTTTCAAAATTTAAAAATCGTCGTTTTTCTCGTTTTTTTTTCTATAGGAAATTTAAAAATTCTGATTTTTGTCGATTTCTTCAAATTTTTTTTTCCAGAAATTTTTGCAATCGCAAATTTTGAATAAATTTGTCATTTATTTTCATTTTCAAACAGAAATTTACTCGAAAAATCAGTTTTTGAACGATTTTAAAAATTTCTGAAAATTAAAAATTGGTCGATTTTTTCGTTTTTTTTTTGTACAGAAAATTTAAAAATCTTGATTTTCGACTAAATTCATAAAATTTTTTCATTTTCCATCTAAATTATACTCGAAAAACAAGTTTTTAAAAGAATTTGAAAATTTTTCAAAATTTAAAAATCGTCGTTTTTCTCGTTTTTTTTTCTATAGGAAATTTAAAAATTCTGATTTTTGTCGATTTCTTCAAATTTTTTTTTCCAGAAATTTTTGCAATCGCAAATTTTGAATAAATTTGTCATTTATTTTCATTTTCAAACAGAAATTTACTCGAAAAATCAGTTTTTGAACGATTTTAAAAATTTCTGAAAATTAAAAATTGGTCGATTTTTTCGTTTTTTTTTGTACAGAAAATTTAAAAATCTTGATTTTCGACTAAATTCATAAAATTTTTTCATTTTCCATCTAAATTATACTCGAAAAACAAGTTTTTAAAAGAATTTGAAAATTTTTCAAAATTTAAAAATCGTCGTTTTTCTCGTTTTTTTTTCTATAGGAAATTTAAAAATTCTGATTTTTGTCGATTTCTTCAAATTTTTTTTTCCAGAAATTTTTGCAATCGCAAATTTTGAATAAATTTGTCATTTATTTTCATTTTCAAACAGAAATTTACTCGAAAAATCAGTTTTTGAACGATTTTAAAAATTTCTGAAAATTAAAAATTGGTCGATTTTTTCGTTTTTTTTTGTACAGAAAATTTAAAAATCTTGATTTTCGACTAAATTCATAAAATTTTTTCATTTTCCATCTAAATTATACTCGAAAAACAAGTTTTTAAAAGAATTTGAAAATTTTTCAAAATTTAAAAATCGTCGTTTTTCTCGTTTTTTTTTCTATAGGAAATTTAAAAATTCTGATTTTTGTCGATTTCTTCAAATTTTTTTTTCCAGAAATTTTTGCAATCGCAAATTTTGAATAAATTTGTCATTTATTTTCATTTTCAAACAGAAATTTACTCGAAAAATCAGTTTTTGAACGATTTTAAAAATTTCTGAAAATTAAAAATTGGTCGATTTTTTCGTTTTTTTTTTGTACAGAAAATTTAAAAATCTTGATTTTCGACTAAATTCATAAAATTTTTTCATTTTCCATCTAAATTATACTCGAAAAACAAGTTTTTAAAAGAATTTGAAAATTTTTCAAAATTTAAAAATCGTCGTTTTTCTCGTTTTTTTTTCTATAGGAAATTTAAAAATTCTGATTTTTGTCGATTTCTTCAAATTTTTTTTTCCAGAAATTTTTGCAATCGCAAATTTTGAATAAATTTGTCATTTATTTTCATTTTCAAACAGAAATTTACTCGAAAAATCAGTTTTTGAACGATTTTAAAAATTTCTGAAAATTAAAAATTGGTCGATTTTTTCGTTTTTTTTTGTACAGAAAATTTAAAAATCTTGATTTTCGACTAAATTCATAAAATTTTTTCATTTTCCATCTAAATTATACTCGAAAAACAAGTTTTTAAAAGAATTTGAAAATTTTTCAAAATTTAAAAATCGTCGTTTTTCTCGTTTTTTTTTCTATAGGAAATTTAAAAATTCTGATTTTTGTCGATTTCTTCAAATTTTTTTTTTCCAGAAATTTTTGCAATCGCAAATTTTGAATAAATTTGTCATTTATTTTCATTTTCAAACAGAAATTTACTCGAAAAATCAGTTTTTGAACGATTTTAAAAATTTCTGAAAATTAAAAATTGGTCGATTTTTTCGTTTTTTTTTGTACAGAAAATTTAAAAATCTTGATTTTCGACTAAATTCATAAAATTTTTTCATTTTCCATCTAAATTATACTCGAAAAACAAGTTTTTAAAAGAATTTGAAAATTTTTCAAAATTTAAAAATCGTCGTTTTTCTCGTTTTTTTTTCTATAGGAAATTTAAAAATTCTGATTTTTGTCGATTTCTTCAAATTTTTTTTTCCAGAAATTTTTGCAATCGCAAATTTTGAATAAATTTGTCATTTATTTTCATTTTCAAACAGAAATTTACTCGAAAAATCAGTTTTTGAACGATTTTAAAAATTTCTGAAAATTAAAAATTGGTCGATTTTTTCGTTTTTTTTTGTACAGAAAATTTAAAAATCTTGATTTTCGACTAAATTCATAAAATTTTTTCATTTTCCATCTAAATTATACTCGAAAAACAAGTTTTTAAAAGAATTTGAAAATTTTTCAAAATTTAAAAATCGTCGTTTTTCTCGTTTTTTTTTCTATAGGAAATTTAAAAATTCTGATTTTTGTCGATTTCTTCAAATTTTTTTTTCCAGAAATTTTTGCAATCGCAAATTTTGAATAAATTTGTCATTTATTTTCATTTTCAAACAGAAATTTACTCGAAAAATCAGTTTTTGAACGATTTTAAAAATTTCTGAAAATTAAAAATTGGTCGATTTTTTCGTTTTTTTTTGTACAGAAAATTTAAAAATCTTGATTTTCGACTAAATTCATAAAATTTTTTCATTTTCCATCTAAATTATACTCGAAAAACAAGTTTTTAAAAGAATTTGAAAATTTTTCAAAATTTAAAAATCGTCGTTTTTCTCGTTTTTTTTTCTATAGGAAATTTAAAAATTCTGATTTTTGTCGATTTCTTCAAATTTTTTTTTCCAGAAATTTTTGCAATCGCAAATTTTGAATAAATTTGTCATTTATTTTCATTTTCAAACAGAAATTTACTCGAAAAATCAGTTTTTGAACGATTTTAAAAATTTCTGAAAATTAAAAATTGGTCGATTTTTTCGTTTTTTTTTGTACAGAAAATTTAAAAATCTTGATTTTCGACTAAATTCATAAAATTTTTTCATTTTCCATCTAAATTATACTCGAAAAACAAGTTTTTAAAAGAATTTGAAAATTTTTCAAAATTTAAAAATCGTCGTTTTTCTCGTTTTTTTTTCTATAGGAAATTTAAAAATTCTGATTTTTGTCGATTTCTTCAAATTTTTTTTTCCAGAAATTTTTGCAATCGCAAATTTTGAATAAATTTGTCATTTATTTTCATTTTCAAACAGAAATTTACTCGAAAAATCAGTTTTTGAACGATTTTAAAAATTTCTGAAAATTAAAAATTGGTCGATTTTTTCGTTTTTTTTTGTACAGAAAATTTAAAAATCTTGATTTTCGACTAAATTCATAAAATTTTTTCATTTTCCATCTAAATTATACTCGAAAAACAAGTTTTTAAAAGAATTTGAAAATTTTTCAAAATTTAAAAATCGTCGTTTTTCTCGTTTTTTTTTCTATAGGAAATTTAAAAATTCTGATTTTTGTCGATTTCTTCAAATTTTTTTTTCCAGAAATTTTTGCAATCGCAAATTTTGAATAAATTTGTCATTTATTTTCATTTTCAAACAGAAATTTACTCGAAAAATCAGTTTTTGAACGATTTTAAAAATTTCTGAAAATTAAAAATTGGTCGATTTTTTCGTTTTTTTTTGTACAGAAAATTTAAAAATCTTGATTTTCGACTAAATTCATAAAATTTTTTCATTTTCCATCTAAATTATACTCGAAAAACAAGTTTTTAAAAGAATTTGAAAATTTTTCAAAATTTAAAAATCGTCGTTTTTCTCGTTTTTTTTCTATAGGAAATTTAAAAATTCTGATTTTTGTCGATTTCTTCAAATTTTTTTTTCCAGAAATTTTTGCAATCGCAAATTTTGAATAAATTTGTCATTTATTTTCATTTTCAAACAGAAATTTACTCGAAAAATCAGTTTTTGAACGATTTTAAAAATTTCTGAAAATTAAAAATTGGTCGATTTTTTCGTTTTTTTTTGTACAGAAAATTTAAAAATCTTGATTTTCGACTAAATTCATAAAATTTTTTCATTTTCCATCTAAATTATACTCGAAAAACAAGTTTTTAAAAGAATTTGAAAATTTTTCAAAATTTAAAAATCGTCGTTTTTCTCGTTTTTTTTTCTATAGGAAATTTAAAAATTCTGATTTTTGTCGATTTCTTCAAATTTTTTTTTCCAGAAATTTTTGCAATCGCAAATTTTGAATAAATTTGTCATTTATTTTCATTTTCAAACAGAAATTTACTCGAAAAATCAGTTTTTGAACGATTTTAAAAATTTCTGAAAATTAAAAATTGGTCGATTTTTTCGTTTTTTTTTGTACAGAAAATTTAAAAATCTTGATTTTCGACTAAATTCATAAAATTTTTTCATTTTCCATCTAAATTATACTCGAAAAACAAGTTTTTAAAAGAATTTGAAAATTTTTCAAAATTTAAAAATCGTCGTTTTTCTCGTTTTTTTTTCTATAGGAAATTTAAAAATTCTGATTTTTGTCGATTTCTTCAAATTTTTTTTTCCAGAAATTTTTGCAATCGCAAATTTTGAATAAATTTGTTATTTATTTTCATTTTCAAACAGAAATTTACTCGAAAAATCAGTTTTTGAACGATTTTAAAAATTTCTGAAAATTAAAAATTGGTCGATTTTTTCGTTTTTTTTTTGTACAGAAAATTTAAAAATCTTGATTTTCGACTAAATTCATAAAATTTTTTCATTTTCCATCTAAATTATACTCGAAAAACAAGTTTTTAAAAGAATTTGAAAATTTTTCAAAATTTAAAAATCGTCGTTTTTCTCGTTTTTTTTTCTATAGGAAATTTAAAAATTCTGATTTTTTGTCGATTTCTTCAAATTTTTTTTTCCAGAAATTTTTGCAATCGCAAATTTTGAATAAATTTGTTATTTATTTTCATTTTCAAACAGAAATTTACTCGAAAAATCAGTTTTTGAACGATTTTAAAAATTTCTGAAAATTAAAAATTGGTCGATTTTTTCGTTTTTTTTTTGTACAGAAAATTTAAAAATCTTGATTTTCGACTAAATTCATAAAATTTTTTCATTTTCCATCTAAATTATACTCGAAAAACAAGTTTTTAAAAGAATTTGAAAATTTTTCAAAATTTAAAAATCGTCGTTTTTCTCGTTTTTTTTTCTATAGGAAATTTAAAAATTCTGATTTTTGTCGATTTCTTCAAATTTTTTTTTCCAGAAATTTTTTGCAATCGCAAATTTTGAATAAATTTGTTATTTATTTTCATTTTCAAACAGAAATTTACTCGAAAAA